>CM061155.1:21436848-21856848 GCA_030710495.1 Labroides dimidiatus
AACACTGATGTCCTCTGTAGCTGAGGTTACTTCAGTACGACTGGTTGTTTCTCCATTAGATAACCCCTCAGCAGCCCGATCTCGCCTCTTCTGTAGAAATCGGGAAAAAAAACAATGTGGATTTGTTTTCTCTACGAGGACAAACATAGTCACCTGTGCTAAAAGTTTCAAATTAAAGATTTTTCTAACCTTCTTGATGAAGCTCCTCCTTCTCTGGACACGACTGAAAGCTGGACCGATCAACTGGTTTGAGTTTGTCTCCTTGGAAACAAAGGGCGGGGCGTGGACCTGTAGTACCTCAGCTTCGAGCACGGGGAGTTCACTTAACTTACCCTGCTGATGGAGCTATAACAGTTAACAGATAAAAAAAAAGTCATAACCTGGGATCTCTGATTACACTGTTCACATAAATGCCCACAAGCTTTTAGAGCGTCTTTATGAAATGCTGATAAAGCCGTAAGATTAAAGCAGCTACTTTAAGATAACATGATCCAGTTTCTGTTTCAGTCATTCCAACATGGAAGCTGTTGCCCTTTTGAAACAGTCACACCTGAAACATTTCACCTTCAGTCTGAATGTCACAGAGGTATGATGTTGGGACCAAGTTGTCTCACCCCTGTGGCAGCTTTGAAAGTAGTAACAGAGGTGTGTAGGGGTGAGATGGGAACATAATGGGCTCACAGGGTAGAAAAAGGCTATGTGTGTTTAGCACTCACTACACTCAAAACTGCAAGGTGTAAATGTTGCATATTTGTGTTTGCATCTTTTAGTCTTGTTGCTGTTTTATTTTACAGCATGCATGGGGTTTCAATCCAGTTCTCACACTCACGTAGATTCTGTTGAATATTTACCTGGTGTGTGTCTCGAAGCTTATCACTGGAGGCCCCAACCACGACACATGCCTCCAGCAGTCCAGAAGGAAGATCTGCCATCACATATGCTGCAAAAAAACAGAGGGTAGAATTAGATATAAGGAGATCACTGTTATATAAATTTGTCCAATAATGTAAGAAGCACCCCTTAAATCAAGTTTTGCTCAACTTTAAAAAAAAACCCAAAATCCTTTGATAAAGACTAAATCAGCTAAAAGGCATATTGTTTCAATACATAATACTAAAATTTGCTGTAATTAAAACTTTTACGGCTGACATTAAATGAATAAAAGTAAATATTGGCAGTTTTTCAACAGATTTTTGTTTTTCAATACTTTTTTATTAAGTTGGTATTCTAAGTTCATCTAACTTGGAATAACAGAAGTGAGACGTTTCAACTATATAGTCAGCACTTTCAATATTTCAGCCGCTGATCTTTCACTGCTTACTTCCTAACTAGATCTCAAGCAGTCCCACCAAATCCAAATCACTGAACATGTCTTTTTGACATATAACAGCTGACCCTAATACCTAACACAGCCTGGAGCCAAGATCTGTTTGCTTTTACAGGGGTGTGATTCCCGCTGGGGAACAGCAGTGGTGAGGAGTACTCCTAATGAAATCCTGATTTTGTCCTCACTGCTTAAAAACACTTATTTTCTAAGCTTAATTTCTTGTGATGAATTGTCTCACTGTGGAGAGAGTACCTGGGCTGATTAAAATGTTAATACACTCATCTGAGCCGTCTCTAGAGAGAATAATGTGCAGTAAGTGTTAAAGATGATCTTGATCACTGCTCCAGAGACTTGTTTTGATCTGGGTTTCACTCTTCCTCTGGGTTTCACTGGAGGGGGGAAGTGATCACGTCACCCTTGTGCTCCTTTTGTGGAGATGTGAAGTATCAGGTATTCATGTTACTGGTTCATAAGTTAATCTTATTACTATGGCAGGTGTATCAACAATACAAAGATTACAAATTAGCTCACTGGGAAACACACACCAAAATTCAGGTGTGATTGACTTTCACACTGCTTTAAGTCCTCATCAATCAGCCCACATACACATCAACACACTTTCTGTTGAGCCATCTAGGTCAAGCAGATCCAAGAATAAACATCTGACTTGCATTAGTTGCAGCTTCAGGCAAAACCCAGCGAGGTACACTTTGTTAAATCACCCTTATTTTACTCTTTCATGTCCCTCCTCCCTCTTTAAAACTGTTTTTTTCCTCTTTTAAAAATCTTTAAATTCATCCTTTAAATGAACTGTAATTCTGGTCCTCCTTTCTGTCTCATCATTTACTCTGTGTTTCCCCCTTGATCTCACTTGGTTTATTTTGTTTCTTACCCTCTGCAGGCCGTTCCAGCCACTGACTAAATATCCTGCTGTGTCATGGAAACACACATACACACACTCACACTCAAGTCATGTTTTTTCCTCCTCAGACAAACCCCTAATTCTGCAGCATGTAGGAGCATGTGCGTATTTATAGTCCTCATTAACTCGACCCATGTCCACCATCATTGCTGTTTAATAAACACGTGAAACAGACAGGACCGTCTTTTTAGCACACTCATACTCTCACACCTAATGAAATGCAGATGTCATGCTTTGAGAGTGAGACGAGCACAGAAACAAAGAGGGGTTCATGCTGTGTTCCTTTACGTTGTTTACAAGACAACATGAGAACAAACTCTCTTAATAAACTCTGCAATAATATAGTTGGGATTAGATTAGGGAGTTCATTAATAACCATTAATAAGCTATAGCTGATGATCTCGCCTGTTTATGCTATTGAGGTAAGCTTCTATAATTCGACTGATAAATCTATACCACTTAAGAAAGACACTTTAGAAATCCATGCATGCAGTTTTGTGTACCAGAGTAGTTTTCCAGCTTTCTAAATTAATTATACTTTATTACAGTTCATTTCTATTCATGAATAGTGAATGAAAATGGCATTTCACAAAAGAAGTGTCATTGTTTTTTACTTCATAAGGTCCCAAGGCCACACAATTATCTGTTTTTTTGTTTCAGTCACAGACAAAGCAATAGATTTTAACATGGCTCACATCTAAAAGTTTTTGGCTGTTTTGAGAAAATAAAGTAAAGATTTCTCAAGTTAGGAATAACAAATGCATTGGCTGAGGTTTTGAAACTATACAAACTGTATAGTTTTTTACATTAAATTAGTGCTGACAGCACATTTAGCTCATTGTGTAACTGTGGAAAATCCCTCAAAATGAACACAGTTATTTGCAAAGACATTTTTTGTTCATTTAAAATAAAAGTTTTAAAGTTTATAACAAAAAACTAAAATAAAGAAGGAACAATTCCTGGTTTTAACTACCCACATCCCAGTGGTTACAGTCACAATGTTATTTGGATATTCAAAATTATGTCATCAATGCTTCGATCGATTTCTCATTCTGGTAAATGATGTAAGAACTTTAAAAACCATACTGCAGATACCTGAAAACTTCTTCCTCAGTTCTAGTCTTCTGCAGATATCATTCGTGTTCATTTTGGGTGGAAGAAAAGTGGATTCGTGTCAAAGAACTTAAGTCATATTTGGTTTCAACAGCTTGCGGTACCGTAACAGGATGTAAGACTAACTTTTTAAGACCAGTTAAGCAAGATTACTAACGATAAGACGTTCCAGGCAAAGACTGACCTTATACTTTTTCGACCATTTCCACTTTCACCCTCCACAAGGACGACACGACAGCTTATTCCAGCTCCCGCTCATAAGTAAATCTGTCTGAACGTGACAGCATTTGCTTTCATACAGACCAACGGTATTACCATACGCTGTGATTCAACCGTTCACTAAACCCCTTAACCAACACACGCCCGCGTGCGTGTGTTCGTACCGCTGACAGTCGAACTCCAAGTTAAAGTGGACTTCCTGCACGCCATATTTCAAAATAAAAGCAACTTTTTGTAAAGTCAAGGACACTGCGCCATCTACTATATGTTTGGTGGACTACACTTGTGGCAAAACCCTCAGGGCAAAACCATGGGCTAAACACATGGATATAAAGAATACCGAATAGATCACTGCAATTAAATTTTCGAAACCCAGGGTAAATGTACAGTATGCATTTTCAAAGCTCTTCTTTATAGTTAGTTATTTAACATAGAACAGATTGTTGTCCTCGTGGAGTCAGTTCTTGTGACTCGTTCTATTAAATATTCTCTACATGTGCAACAGTGCATCTATGAAGGCCATGCTTGTTTTATCATCATAGAAATAAGGTTTTTGGAGGCCATAATATGTTTTGTAGTCTGTGGCATCCCAAAGTGACTAATGGTCTGATGGGTAGGAGATCCCATCAGCCTTCTGTTAAAGGCCAAAGTATTACAAACATCATCATATGTGTATAAAATGTGCCCTTTAAGCCCTTTAATGATTGTTTTTATTCGATAACATATTCAAGACTATTTGTTTAACTCTTAGCAAAAATCAATATAATTTACGATTCCCATATTCGTGAATGTGTGCACAGGAATGCCAAGTTTGAAATACAGTAAAGCTAAAATATATATAGTTATCCTCAAAGGAAAAATGAAACACTGTACTTATTTAAACTACTCAGGCTCAATTAGGGGCTTTTATTTGGGAGCTTTATTTTAAAAAGAAAGAAAGAAAGAAAGAAAGAAAGAATCATGTTACAAGCAATTTTAAGTCCACATGTCAACAATAACGCTAGTTGTTTGTTCCCATGGTTGACCTCACAGCATATGGATCACAGATAACTTTAACACGCTTAATTTCATACTAACAGAACTATAAATCACTTCAATTGATTGGCATATGAAACTTACTTATACTTTTCTTTTACTTGCTATACTTTTTTCCCGTTCACGTCATTACATTTCATTACATTACATTACATTACATTAACATCTTATTTGGGGGGGGGGGGGGGGGATAGTTGTGGATAAGTCACAAACGAAAAGTACACTTTTCCTTTTTACCTCGGAAATATATTTGAATATCTCCGTTACTGTAGCGGTGGGAGTCCAATAGGTGGCGCCAAGCCCCTACAGAAGGAGACTGTAGAAATCCTAGGACGGGACAGTGAATGATTTGTTAAAGCATTATTTCGTTGCCACATACAGAAATGGTCGTGATTTACTTCTCATGTTTGTTGTTAGATAGCACAGTGGTGTTCTCCAACTATTCCTCTTCCTTCAAACCATGGACTGTACAATATAACTGTAAACCTCTTATAGCTATTGGTTTCAATACAGGCAGCAGGTTCAAAGCTCAAAAGTAAGGCTTTGGGTTAAGTCTTATGAGTTGTATATTCTGATTTTGAGGTTAAATATAAAGAAGTTTCTTCTCTAAGACATACTTGTAAAAACATTTTTTTTTAAATCATGCGTACACAAGTTTTCAGTAAGCAGCAAAGTACATGTATGAATATACGTTTCTTATGCTATGTCAAGTAGTGTACTTATAAAGTGCAATAAAATTGTACTTAGAATAACATTTCTTGATGATTTTTTTCAAGAATGGTGAGAATGATGATGATAAGACTGTTCTGTATTACATACTGTATTATCTCTTGTATTTTAGTAATAAAAAACTCAAATCTTGGCTAGCTTCAGTATACCTGTTGAGTAATACCATGTAAAGTAGCTGTACGTTCATTCATTCTTTCATTCATTCATGGGCTGCTGTTTGCTGTGCCTGAGGCGAGGCTTTCCTTACAGGGTGTAGTTGGCTCTCTCTCCCTCTCCGTGTCGCTCCCTGCAGCAGCCATATTGGAATGCTGGATGTGGAGAGGGGAAGCAGGAACAAGCGACGAGACGAACGGGAGAAGGAGGGTGATAGGCAGGAGCGAATAAGAGTAACTGTAACTACCCTGGCTCTTCAAGTAAAAAAACGGATTAAACACCAATCGTGAACAACTTCTGTCACCGGTAAAGGTCACCGAAACCTCTTGGACGTCCGCTGGAACAAGTCAACGTGAGTGATGTTGTGTTTTGGGGATTATTTCAAGTGCTAAAAGAAAGTATGGGATGCGGTTGGTTAAAACGTCCCTGACCGCTTACTGTTAGCTGTTTCCTCAGATAGTTTTGAACCTCTGAAATATCTATTCACTTGAATGTAAATGGAAAACAGCCGACAAGTCAGTCTTCTTGACAACACATTACCTATGGCTTACTTTTTTCTTTAAGTAACTTCAAAACAGTTCAATAAAGGCTACTGCCACAAAACTCGTCGCCACAGTCACATGGAGTAAATGTAAGACAGAGTTACGTTAACCCCAACTTACGTTAATTATATACTCTGCATTAACCTAAATGTTGCTGCTTAAATTATTTTACATGTTTACACTTAGGATTCAAGGTAATGTGGCTTACCTTGATTTGGTATCCAAACCCTTTGAACTTAGTGAACTCCTCCTTTCTGTCCTTTGAGATCAATTGTCTTTACTTTTCATGGAGTAAGCAAAATAGTCTGATTACTTTCAAAAATATTAGTCTTTTTCAGCTACAACGTGCTTACATATTCCTCAGTGTAAATTAGATAACTTTATTGTACTATTCCTACACTTATTATATTTTAAACTCTTAATGCTCTGCAGCTTGAATAGATTATGCGCATATCACTTATGGCATGCCAACAAAACTGCAAATTGTTATGTTTTTAATCCCAACACTTTTAGCAGTAACAAAAGCCAGCAATTCTTGGGTAACATTTTTTCATCTGGAAGGATTTGCTGTTTTTCTGAGGTATTAAATGTCAAATTACCAATCAAGGTCTCTGGAAACCTGAGACATGTGTCACATCACACCCTGGACGCAGAGTTAAAAATCAAATGATAAATCCACACATAAACGTCATTTCTTCCACATTTACACAAAAAAGCCATTTGTTCAACCACAGATGTGTCCTACCATGTTGAAGTGCCTCAGAGTTCCCTCAAAAAGCAATGGTTGCGCTTCATCCTCCTATTAGCTAAAAAGTCCCAGGTGCATAGAGACTTCAACTTTAACCTAACTGAATCAAGGTGGAACATTTCAGATGAAGCTTGCTATCTGCTTGGCAGTGTAAGATGGCTACAAACTGCTTTGCTTCCACTTCATATTCTACATGTGAGAGAAAATGCAAATGAACTGTGGTATCTCGAGGCCACTAAAGCGTCAGACCGAGTGCATATTAATAGGAGTGATTTCCTGCACACCTTATATTTGCCGTCATGTGTTTTTTCTTTTTTCTCAGCAGATAAGCAGATGTTATGCCTGTGGTATTTCTGAAAGGTTGTGTTTTGGTATATTTGTGTAACATATAACAGACAGATTTGTTGGAAGGTACAGTAGTGTACATTTAATATTCACTGTCAAGTTGCAGATGAACATGGCTTCACAAAGTCATTCCTAATTTAATCATGTATTGTGTAAGACACTTGAAACGTCATATCTTGTGTTGCTTGACCACTCCTGTGCCATGAAACAAAATCTCCTTACCCAAGAATAAGAACAAATGGACATTGATTCCTTCTTCAGATTTGGGATGCTATTTCCAATTTGGTTTCCAAGACTAATTAGCCTACCCACACCATCAGCTGTATGCACTCAGCTTACTCACCATGACCAAATGCTACACCACATGCAGAGCTTCTTTTTTCAGAGGTCTTTGATGATAAGCTTGTGTTGGCAAGCAACGACATGCTGTGGTTGTTTTGCCTATTTTATGACAAGCAGCCTTTGGGTGCGCTGAGGATAGATAATTTAGTATAATCACATTTTTACTGATTTTATTTATGTGTGTTCAAACCATGCATTAAAATATAGCATTCATCAGTTTAGCATCACTGGACTTGAACGCAGACCTATTTTTCTTCCAGGCCTCCTGTAGAAGTCTGCAACAGCTTGGGCTGATTTAATATGTGAAGTCAGGAGGTAATGATGAAGAATACTCGACTCAAATTTTGATTTTAATCCATGGAAGTCACCAATATTAAAGTCTAGTCCTCCTTTTGATCGCTCTGACCAGATTTCCAGGGGTGGGTCTAAAGCGCAAGAAAATTCTAGAAACAATCCAAGACTAAATGGAATTGTCCAGAAAATGTCAGGAGCTCATGTATGAAAGGGGCTGTAGTGAGCTAGTCGCACAAGAATGTCAGAGAAAGATTCTAGGACATGGTTGGGGATGACACGGTTTGTGATCTCCGTTAAAGTTGCCTACTCCAGCTTCAAGGCCTTTTAACTGAAGCAGAAAATCAATATATTTAGCTTCAGTTTTGGTCTCAGCCATTATCAAGCTGCTCTGGGAACTGTCTTCATATATAAGACACATACTGCTTTCTTTATTCTGCCTCACTGTAGAAATGTCAATATGCACCTGTTTTTAAAGAGGAATACACTTTTGACATGACTCTTCCTGTGGCTAGTCCACAGCAAGCTAATACAGGCGTGGCAGTAGTGTGTGTGCTTGCGTTCGAGTGTGTGTGTGTGCATGTAAATTGCAGAGCAGTGCAGGAGGCCTGTATTTATAGAAACACTTGACTACACTCAGAGATCTTACAGGAGCAATCCATTACAGTGCAAAGAACTCTGCTGTTCGTCGTCTCTTTTCCTCCTGTTCTCTCCCAAAAGGGTGTGCTAGGCTGTGGTCCATTTATTAAACTTGTCTATTCTTTATAGTCAACTTTTAAGTATTCTACTCAAGTTCTCTCTTTTTTTTATAGGCAGACAGGCAGGCAGACGGAGGTGGAAATAAAAGAGGGTAACAAAGCCAGCAGTCTAATGCAGGAAGATGGCAGTATGTGGTGTGACTCGTGACTAGCGATCGCAATAACTGCAGACACATTGTTGCATTTGTGTGGAAGTATGTTAAGGTCCTCCTAAACAAGACTATCTGTGTATGTCAAAAACAGCGGCTCTATTTTAATTCTCAAGTTATGTAAAATAAGTTAAGCGTTTACGAAACAGACATGCTAGCAATATTTTTTCAGTGATTTGCTACTTCAAAGCTGGCTACTTCAACTTGCTAAATGCTAATACAACTGACAAGAGTTATATCAAAGCACTTACATATAAGTACAGTTCTGATTTGTACCCTCTGTAATATAAATAAAAAATAAGCATTGAAGGGAAGAGAGAGATTGATGGAAACAAACAAAGACAGATGTGTTGCATCCGTAATTAATTTTTAAAGTATGACCAAAATAATGCATGTGTCTGTGACGGTTTTAGTGTGTGTGTGTGTTTACTGCCTGAGCTTATAAATTCAGCTTCTATCTTCCATGGGACGTATTCCCCTGCATCCTCCTGCATGTGGTTTCAGCTGTGACGGAAAAGGAGCGTATTTGTGTGTGTGTTTTGTGTATTTTGGACACTGAATGAATGTCCATTCCTTTTGCTTCTGGATTGGCTGCACTCAGGAAGCAACCCCCCTCCCCACTCACACACACACACACCCCTCTATGTACACACAAACATACACACACAGACAAACACACTCACACACACTTACAAAGTGACTTACTGTACATCCTAAAGCATGCTGCATCCCCCAGGAGCTGAGAGGAAAACGCCTTCTTCCTCCTCACAGCACCAACACTGCTCACTCCTCTGAGTGTTTATGTGTGTTGGTGTGTACTAGTGTGTGTTTGTGTGTTACTTTGCTGTGATAAAGACTACATTTACCCAAGATCAGTAAACACTGTTGTTATTTTGTTAGCTGAGAAAATCTCTATGCTCATCACAACTTGACTGAGCAATGCATGTGTGTGAGTGTGTGAGTGTGTGGGTGTGTGTGAGTGTGTGGGTGTGTGTGAGCGTGTGCTTTCTTGTTGCAATTTGCGAGCTGGTTCATAGAGCAGGGACTTCACAGGAGACAATAGTACCAGGAAGGTAGACACCTGTGTGTATTTGTTGTTTTAGCTAGAGTCTGACTTTTTATATGAGAGCCTGATGGGAGGGTTTGCAGTTGTGATATAAAACGCACACTATTCTTTATATATATGTTCATTACATATAACAGATTTGATATGCATCAGCCCAGAGATAAAAGACATTGTAGTTGTTCAAGATGTTTAATCACCATTTTTCCTTACCAATACCCAAACTTTTTCAGTAGCTGCTTAGCAGGGATGTGTGTGTTTAATCAATTGAACATTTAAACTGAATCACTCTTGGTAGTCGGCACCCAGATTGGTAGTTAGTTAATGAAGTGGGAATAAAAGCACTTTCCAGACCCATTCCTTTATTTGCTAACTGGTGACTTTCAGTTATATTGATCAAAGATTGTCGTAGTGATAACATCAAATTTGTACTCATCAGGTATGACTTTAATATAATAGCCGAGCTGAGACAGTTGCGTCTTCAGGTGGAAAAGACAGGAAAAGCTGAGTATCGTCAGCATAGAAGGGGTAAGAGAAGCCACGTGAGTGGCTCACCGCACCAAGTGAGGTGGTGAAAAAGGAGAAGTGGAGGGGACCAAGCATTGACCCCTGGGGTACCTCTGTCGATCAGCCATGTGATTAAGACACTTCTCCTCACCATGACACTCTGAAGGATCTACCTGTGAGGTAGGATTTGAACCATGACAGGACAGATCCTGAAATGCCAAGTTCAGAGAGTGTGAAGAGGAGAATGTAATGCTTCACGGTGTCAAAGGCAGCAGATTGATAGACAGAGATAGGTTGATAAAGACGAACACTAAAGACATTTTCTCTATAATTTTAGTTTATTTTAGTTAGTTTTATACACTCACAATACACTCTAAGTTAGCTAAGTTAGCCCTTTGTTTTGTAAAGCCTTGTTAAGAAAATGTTTTTTATTTCATTAGTTTTCATTAACTATACTAACCTTGGTCACAACTTGAGAACTCTCAGCTCTTAAAAATGTGCTTTACCTTGTTATGAATATGGCAAGAGGGATGCATGAGAGTATTTGGTCACTCCTTGTAAACATGGTAGACATGGTCAGTGGACTGAGGCTTAGACCTTCAACAGGGCGTGTTGACACTGGTTTGAATAAAAATGTTTCATCAATCCAGCAAGCAACCTACCACAGAAGATTAATGTGTGTGCCGCCATCTCTTTTAAGTCCACTGACAATAGTAATCTTTTGTTTTGAGTGCTATATCCTGTCACATTGAGTGACCACTCGGCCATACCTGCACCTCAAATTGTGCTAACTTTTGACTGTTTTCTCAGTCTTTTTTTAGCCTAAGACTTGTCAACTAATTGTTTTACATCAGCATTGTTGTACAAATGTATTTCCACTACAATATCAATCCAACAGTCACAGTGGACGTTTGCTCTGCAAAGTGAGGTCTAAAAGTTTTATTTTAGGGAAAAGTGAACACTTGTTAGGATTCATAGCATGCTATGAGCAGAAAAACTGACCTGACATATATGACATGTATTACCAAAGGCTTTCAAATTTTAATAGTGCGGTAAATTAGCTAGAGCTTGTCTTAATAGGCTTGTTTCATTGTGTGGAGTGGGCCCACTGAACAGAAAAGCACTCTTACTGTGTGCACTGAAATTTGCTACAATAGCAGGAAATGACATCATTTTTAATGACTTGTTCCTCCTTGGGGCAAGCACACACAAGGACACACTCTCGCACACACCCCCACAGATTTACAGAGAGCTACCTTCGGTCACACAGGTCACTGGTGCAGCATGTCAGCTCATGATGAATGGAGGTGGAACACACAGCCATTCCCACGAGTGTATCTTTGTGTGCGTGTGTGTGTGTGTAAAGCAGACTCCTGGAATCGACCAAAATGACAACGCAAGCTTACGCCTCTATCCTGCTCCCTCTGTTCTCTCATGGTGTAGCATTCATCACGGTGCAACTGGGAAAAGAACTGATACAAACATAGATACTATGAATGGTTTGCCCCTCTCCCTCAGCATGTGCATGTGCGTGTGTTTGTGTGTGTTCTGTGTGTGAGAGGGGAGTCACAGTGTAATTACATTGCAGTGAGTCAGAGACGGAGAGAGAAAGAAGTAATTGTTGAGCTTTGTCATACAGACACTCAGAAAGAAGAGAGATGGGGAGAGAAAGTCTGGCAGAGATAAGGAGAGAAACACAAAAATGGAACTCAAAAAATTTAGCAACCGATACCTTTTAACACAAAAATGTGTCCATTTTTTGATATTAAGAGGACAGCTGAAGAGAGACTGGAAATATCAGGGAAGATGTGCAACAAAGGGTCATGACTGGGAATCAGACTAGTAACTGCAACAAGGACTACAGCCTACAACCCATGACAATGCACGAACATTAGAAAGTGGTATCATGTAAATCCTGATTGTGTGTAATGAACTTTTTTCTACATAAAACTGGTCACAAAGTGTTACAAGTTGCACAAGCTAAGTACTTTAGAGAGAGAGAGAGAGAGACAATGAGACCAAGGCTGAAATCAGTGTCTGCCTGTTCAGGCGTAAATGACCTCATCTCATCTCGAGGTTCATACACCACCATGCACTGACAAAAACACACAGTCATCGTAGATCACATGGAGATACACACACAGAGGGATCGGCAGTGAAACACCTGGATGCGAGCCTTTGGCATGACATCACACACACACACACAAACACACACATACACACTCAGAGACTGGTGTGCTGCTATTAACTAGTGTAGCTGAGGTCAGCTGTTGGTATAATGCTACAATGTGTGTCTGCCTCTTTGTAAATGTGACTGTCTGTGTAATTAGTCACCATCAGCAGCCAGACACGTCTGAAACAACAAGGTTCATTCAAGAATATTCTCCAGGCTCTCTGACTCTTTTTTTTTCCCTGTTCATTTGTCTGGTAAAGGGTTTTGGTCTGTTGTGGGGAGTTCCAATGCAGTTAGCTGACAATTTTCCAAACTTTTTGCTGACAAGCAAAACTAAACTTAGCACAAAAAGTAAAACACTTTGGTAACAAATCATATACTGTTGGAAAGCCCATTTATTTATCTTTATGCCATTTTTGTAAGCAAGATTCAATTGTGGGTTGAGCAACAGAGTTAATCATGTAGGTTAAGCCCACAAAAAAAATGTCAAATCTTCTTGGCCAATGCAAAGCATACTTAGCATTGTTTGAGCTTCTGTTACCTCCAAGTGCTGCTAGTCACGTGCTAATTAGATATCAGATTGGCAGCACCTGTGAGCGTGGACCCCGCTACGGTTGGTAGGGTTGTTTTCAACTGTGTCCCAATCCTCCTTCGGAGGACCTGGCCTTTGGAGACTGCAAAGGCTGAACTGAATTGAGACAGTCTGGTCTATTGAGTATTTCCTGTTTGTCAATCTCGACGCCTAGCAGCACTGCCTTTACTTATCAGGCTTACATTACTAACGTCACACAAATCATAACTATTTTCACGTTTATAATTTGTTGAACAATGTCTCTTTCCTTACAAAATTCGATACATAAAGCTTTTCAGACATGTAAGCCAAAAACCCTACATTTAAAACGAGTTTTATAATTGTTTTATCAATATAATATAAAACTACAATGTGCATTTGCATGTGATAAAACAGAATTAAGCACATTTTCACCATTTGAACAAGCAACAGGGGACTATTAGATTAAAAAAATGTATAAAGTGCAAGTTGTTGTAGTTTTAGTGCTTTTCTTTTTTCAGAGTACTGAAATGACTGAATATATTGCTTGAGTTGAAAACAATAAAGGAACTTCTTTCAGAGAATTTACATCTATGAACTTTTGACGCAATGAGAAGAAGATTTATACTGTAAGAAGAAGTGTTATCACATACTGCATACTAAATTTCTAAGTTTGTTAAGTTTGGAAAACAGCCGAGGTGTCTGTTCCAAAGATCAGTGTGTCATGTTTGACTGATTTGGATGGGGACAGTGCAATAGGGAAACTTTAAGATGGTGCTTTCAACTTTAAGCAGTTCCTCAAGTGGACACTTAAGGAACTGCAGGTTACTAAACTTCAACACAGGCTTCATTTTCCAAAAGCAAATTTTGCCCATTGGAACTGGTTCATATTTGTTGAACAGGTCGTAATAAGGTGGTGCTGTGGTTAGTGCTGTTGCTTCACAATAAGAAGTTTCTTTCAGCTTCCTCCCAGTCTAAAAAAAATCACTCATCAGGTTGATTGGCCACTCAAAAATCACCCCTAGGTGTGTGTGTGTGTGTGTGTGTGTGTGTGTGTGTGTGTGTGTGTGTGTGTGTGTGTGTGTGTGTGTGTGTGTGTGTGTGTGTGTGTGTGTGTGTGTGTGTGTGTGTGAGTGACTGGTTATTTGTCTATATATGTTAGCCCTGTGATAAGCTGGTGGCCTGAGTGGATAAGCGCCAACCCTCCTGCGGCCCTGAAAATTAAAAAAAAAAAAAGCTGTGAAAATGGTATTTTTTTCACTGACTCATGAAATCTTTTGGAGATTTTCTGGTTTCATGCAAATTCTGCTAATCCTGGCAGTAAACCTCATGACCATAATGCTCAAAGTAACACCATGCAGAGTGACTCCAGCAGGGTTTTGTTTCGACTTAACGTCATTTGAAAATAAGTCGCCACTAGAGGGCAACATTAACATACCAACTTATAAAGCATGAATGCACAGAGAGGAGGGGGGTCACTGAATGAGAGTCACAATATACCAGCAGGAGTGTGTGTGTGTCTGTGTGTTTGTGTGTCATCTTGGCCTACTAATCCAGTGGCCCATTAATCTGCTTTACTCCTGTGCAACTCTCGCCTTGTCTGTCAGCTTGTTTGCTTACTTGTGTGTGAGACGGAGAGCTTGACTCCGTCCTGGCTCATTACATTGAGGTTTTGTTGAGTATCCAGGTCCAAATTTAATGTGACACACTGAATAAAACAATAGAGAGAGTCAGTGATGGGTGAGTTATTTAATAGGGCTTCAGGCTCGTTTTGTGGTCCATTTCTGTGGGCACAGACAGTGAATGGGAGAGAGCGAGTGGTAGCAGATTTCTACCTTTGGGACATGGAAATTAATGCCCTAAAATGCTGACTTTTTCTGTGTCATGGGTCCTTCAAAACAAAAAACATGCTGGCTCATCAAATGAAGTCACTCAAAAACTGGTTATTCTCTCCTGTATTTATCGTGTCTCCCATCCAAAGATTGTTTTAAGAGTTTACATTCTGTGTTTTCCAACTGTCACGTAGATGCTCCCGATTTTTTTTGTACTGGTGTGGTAATCCCCATAGTAGAAATCTAGCTCGACGTACTTCCCTCCATATTCCTACATGTGATTTGATTGAAGTGAAGAGTAATCTGATTATTTATGCAGCCCTTACAAAAAAAAAGATGAATGGAACAATTGTCTGTTGTTCCCCGTGTCTCCATTTTTCTGTCTTGTTTTGTGTGTTTCAAAGATTGATTATTTGTGCAAGACAGTCTTGAGTTGAGAATATTGCATTATGACTAATTGAGGAGCTCCTCAGGGGTTCATTTGTGTCGGAGAGGCAGGATAGCTTAAGGCAACACAGTTCACACACATAATATTTGGATAACCCACATATCTTTTCCAGCTCTGTATTTAACCTCTCTCTTCTCGCCTCTTTTTCATTTTTTTCTCGCTTCCTTGCATTTCTCCCTCTTTTTCATGAACTTGTTTCTTCATCTCTTTCCATCCCCTCTCTTGTCTTTCCCTCCTGACCTGCTTGTCATCTGTACATCTGGCTCTCCCTCTCTCCTCTCCAGGGAGACAAAAAGACCCCCCTTCCTTGCCCCTCGCCCCCTATTCCTTCCTCTTCTTCTCTCTTCCTAGTCCCTCCCCCCATTTCATAGTCACAGGCCGCCTACTGCTTCCCTCCCACTGCTGCTGCTGTGGGTTTGTGTGTCAGTATAGTAGTGGTAGTTGTAGTAGTGGGAGGAGGAGGATGAGGCCGGCTTGTAAGCTTAATCCGACATTAGCCATCATTACTGAGTTAGCTGGCTAGCACATCAGTGCGCTAGCCCAAAGAGCGCAGAAGCCTGGAATTTTGGCTTTTCCCCAATTAAGCTGTTTGGAGAGAAGGGATTACTCTTCTCTCTCTCTCTCTCTCTCTCTCTCTCTCTCTCTCTCTCTCTCTCTTCTCTCTCTTCTCTCTCTCTTCTCTTCTCTTCTCTCTCTCTTCTCTTCTCTTCTCTTCTCATCTTCTCTTCTCTTCTTGCCTCTTCTTGACTCTTCCCTTCTTGCCTCTTCTTGTCTCTTCTTGCCTCTTCTCTTTCCTTCTTGCCTCTTCTTGCCTCTTCAACTTTGGACTCTAAATGGAAGGACTGTACCATGGTAAGAGTTTTATTACACAGTGGTGTGTGTACATGTCAGTGGGTTTTTACATGTGTGTGTGGAACCATGTGCAGTGTGCATGTATATTTATGTGTGTTTAATTATGCATCATGTATGGGAATAAACTACATTTGTGTTCTCATTCTCATCATCTGAATGTTCTACCTGAACTGTGTTTGAAAAAGGACTCATGATAAGTGAACTTTGTGGAGATTATGGTGTGATGGTGTTAAACAGAAAGTGCAGTAAGTTCTGAATAAAGTGTTGGTACAAATGGATTGTTATAAATGGATTGTTACTCAAAGCAGTTTTTCTTGAAAAAGCGTGATGATGCCATGAAATAGGGGGAGCTGCCAAATTGCATACAAAGCAAAATCAACTTCACGCGAATCTAATCAAACATTATTTGTCCATTTGTCAACCAAAATTTCAAAGCTTGTTCATCCCATTGTTCATTGTAATGTTTTAGCAAAAGCACCAATCATGTCAATTATTTAAGATTGAAAGTGATCATTTCCTGCTTCTCTCTGTTTTTATTATATTTGACCTGAATGTCTTTGGGGTTTTGGACAATGTTGAACAAAAGATGGAAAGATTTTTGATTCTTTGAAAAGGAGTTTAATCAATCAAATTAATATTTAAAAGGAACTCAAAAATAGAAATTACTACTTCAATATTTTTTGAGTATTTTTCTTTATTTTATTTTGGGTCTGTTTATCGCCTGCAAATGTAGCGATTGTGAAAGTGAAAAAAAGAAATGTTTGGTTGATTCTTTGCACAGTAGGAGGCTTCAAATTGAGTGTGCACATGCAGTGAAAGAGTTTAGTGCTGTGTGTGTGTGAGAGAAGTGTGTCCGATCAGGTGCTTGTATTTGCTGAAACAAGCATTCACCCATATGTTGAGTGTTTAACCTCATGGGACTACATCTATTATTGTTGTGTTATTGTGTATTTGCTTTCATTTTGTGTGTATTTTAATGTGTGTGTGTGTGTGTGTGTGTTTGTGCGTGTGTATGTGTTGTTAATGTATGCATAAAGAAAAAATCCGCCTGCAGGTTTTTGTTTCTAGGTTACGTCATCTATATTTCAGTATGATTTAAGAATTCGCTGTTGGTGCATAATTGATGGAAAATACTAAACGAGAAGCACATGCTTAACCTCCTTACATCCTTCACACACGCACACACACACACGCACACATAAACAAAGATACACGGCACATTACACTAAAACCCCTCCTACATTCACCGTTCAGATCTAATTATTAATTCAGTGTTTAAGGTTTGAAGGTTTAAAGAGTGATAGGTATTTTTCAAGACTTGTCTGATGTCATGTGTTCTAACATTTTATTTTCTCTCCTAAGTTATAATTTTTATCATCTCCAAGATGTTAAAAAAAAAGAAATACAGTTGAGCACATCACAAACTCAATTTAAATGCATTGCTTGCCTTTTGATTAACTTAACATCCAGTACTTACTTCTTATGCTGTTTTTATTTAAGAAAGTAAGGATTTGCTCTCACTAGCCAATCAGTATCAAGTATTCTTTTTTAGCCGTGTAAACTAGCTCCCTTGAGTTTGCACAATTAAAAAAAAAATCAAGGAAGAAATTAATATTTAATAAAAGCTTTGATTTTCCTCTCCTACCCGAGAGACCCTTCCCTAACCTAAGAAAGAGTCAATATATGCTTATCTGAGATAAATTGGTTTTATGCAAAATGCGTTTTGATTTATTCAACCAGGGTAACTTGTATCTTTTCTTTTTTTTTTTTATTGAAAAAAAAAAAAAGCACTTTGATTCATGCGTTATCTTATCATTTCATTCGTCCTAAATCTGTAGTAATGAATTATACATGGTGTATCTGGTCTGAGGGTGATACATTAACATGCGTGCTGCTCCAGTTAGCCTGTTAGCTTTATCACGTCACCTGAACTAAGCACACTTGAGTGAACATGTGTATTGGAGTGTGTGTGTGTGTGTGTGTGAGTGTGTGTACTTTTTTTGCAGATAAGTGTGTATGAGCAGTCATGCGTTTGCGTGACCTTATTATGTTGCATGGATGTTGGATTTATCTGCAGTGTGCATCATCTGTGACTGTGAGTGCCATGTATTTAATTCAGTATCATTGTGGCGGCTTCCGAGTCTTTCTTTCCTCTTTTTTTTTTTTTGACTTTGACTTTGACCTGACTGTGAACAATAAGAATTGCAGATACGCTTCTTCTGCTCGCTCCTTGCAGATATTATACTTCAAGGATAAAAACTTGCCAGTGTATGTATTATTCTATGCGTTTGTAGTGCAGTGTGACTGGCAGGTGCGAATGGTGCCTCAGGGGTTGTGTTGTTGCGACGTAAGACTGCACGCTCCAGTAACACCCAATTGTCCAGAGGGTCACACATACACACCCACACACACAACATTCAGGCGTGTGCCAGCTCAGCTTGAAGTTCAATCATTAGGCCAAGAGCAACTAGGCAGAACATCCAACTGATCCCTATCGGATTAATTCAGTTCATACTTAAAAGAAAAGTGTGTGGTTGATTTTGTAAGAATGAGAACATCTGCCTAATCTTTCTCAGTCAGTTTGATCCATCTCTGCTGAAATGATCACAGTTTTGTAAGATTCCATCTGCTATTAGTTACCCTGATTGACCTGACAGGACTAGTGTTTGTCTTTTATGTAAAGATTCTTTCAGTCATAAATATAAAGACCTAATAACATTTTAAAGAGGGGCTATAGTGCTTTTTTGGCATTACATTCTGATATCCCGGACGTAGCTTTAAATGATTAGCAGTCTTTAAAAAAAATCAAATTTTCTCTTTAAAATCTCTTATTTCAGCCTCTGTGTGTAATGCTTCATTGTAGCTGCTGTCTCTTTAAGACTGCCCACTCCAAAAACCCCCTTCTCTCTGACTGTTCATCTCTCCAGAGTCCTGTGGGACTCCAGCTATGGGCATTCCTTGGTGTTTGAGGCCCTCTCTGCCAATGTGTCATAAAACAGTCAGGAGATCCTTATGCGATTACCTCGTCATTTCAGCAAGTCCCGTGAGGATCCCATGAGAATCTCATGAAGATCCCATGCTTTTTTAAAAAACAGACCGTTTTGAGCAGTTTACAGACAGATTCAGGATTTTCTACAAAATAAAAATGTAGCAGTTTGAACATCTGCACAGTTTTTATAAGGGCATCCAGTAATGTTATTTTAAAGCAAAGTGTAAAATATTGGAAATCGTATTACCCCCTCTTTAATCCAAAATGATTAGGAAAAATATCAGTTGATAGTGTCAAACAATTTTGTGAGTTAGCTCTTTAACTAAGCACACATTGTTTTAATATATATTCCATTTATAAAGCAATCTTTGCTTGTGAATATATCAGTATAAGAGGCTTTGAATGTATTTCATGACCCTTCTCATCCCAAACTGTAGGAAGAAAGACTTTCTCTGACTCTCTGAACTTACGCCATTTTTTTTTTCAACTACTAATCTAAGACCAGAAGTTTAGATATGGTACAGCAGAGTCCCCTTTGATTGCACTGTCTAAGTACTGTTTTTAAAAAAACCCTGTGATTAAGATGTAATTATGCTGACACGGATGTTTCACATTGGATTTCTGTCTGATATGTTTGAGTTATGACAGTTAACCTTCTATCTGTTCATGAGGTTGGCCCTTTCAGCGTGTACACTGCCAACAACTGAGCGTAACTTCCCCCCGTGGTTGTCCTAACTTCTATTAAAGTACTCAACAATAAAAATTTCAGTTTTTATCAATAACATTTAGGTGATGTAAAGCCATACTGTTTCCTTTTTCAGCCAACACATCTACAATTGTTTGAGGTTTGAATTGGAGTTGTTGAGGGGCACAATGCAACAAACTTACCTTCAACAGTGTAAATCATGTGTGAAACATGTTAAATGACGTGGAAAAGAAAACAGTTTCTCTTCATAGAGTGAAGGAAAAGATCCTGACTCCTCTCCTGTGAGTCTTGCTGGAAGGAACAGCTTGAGGAGCAGGTGTTTTGGGCTGTCTGCCAGTCTAGAGGGATGTGTGTGCATGTGCTTGTGCGTATGTGTGTGTGTGTGTGTGTGTGTGTGTGCGTGCGTGCGTGTGTGTAACGTGTGTGTGAGACCATGGCTGTCTTTGATATATGAGCAGTGGAGGCAGTTAAACAGGCTGGTTTGTAATTAGCACCATGCTCACACCTCCACAGGATAGTCAGTGGAGAGTAACTTCAACTCAGTGTTATGATTAAAATAAACCAATTTCACATCATGATTTACAAAAGGTCACGCATGTTTAAAAGCAGAAGGTTAACAGCTCAGTAACAGCTGTTTGATTTGTATTAAAATGAAAAAAGTGAAATTTTCTCCTGACTCGGAGGTGCTGCGTCGTCTCGTTCCTCAGACATGAAGAGGCCACAGTCTCCTCTGGTTTGTTGTCTAGACCTTCGCACCGCCACTGTGGCTGCGCATTCAGGCTACATAACACTTAACTCACATCAAACTGACAGGAGCGGCAGGAGAAGAGAGACAGTGAGAGGGAGATGAAGTGGGACAGATGGTGTGTGTGTAAAGTTCATCTTTGGTAGATGTCATTTTAGGTACTTTGAAACTTTGGAAGCTCCAGATCTTTTTTTTACTATGATCCATTGCAGCCACTTTATGATGTGGTTAATTTTTGAAGAGTTTTTTTTGCAATTTTAAATTTGCAGGATGCTAATGTTTTGGGGGGGTTTCGCAAATAGTTCTCTTCCTGTAATAATGTCTTACTTGTTTCACCTGATAACCCCCAGTAGTACACACACTCACAGTAGGGGCCTGGTTTAGTATTACAAAGGGTCTGTCGATAACACACACCATGAGTCACCTTCCTGGTATTTCCTTTTGGGTTTGTGGCTTTTCGCCGAACCATTACATCATTATTTTTGACAACCCCTACTGTCATTTCAGCCTGCACAAGAGTGTGTGTGTGTGTGTGTGTGTGTGCGCATCAGGGTGTCTAAAGCACTTAGACTCTTATTCTATTGACCCCGCCTGCACACAGCCCAATCACTGCTCTAACTGGGTGTCAGGTTTTCTAGAGACTTCCTGTGGGAGTTTGGGTGCTGCAGTATTGATGCAGCCTGAGAAACTCAATAATAAGAGGCAGGGCTTCTGCTTCTCATGTCAACCTACAATCAAAACGCATATTTTGCTCATGTAGCAGTTAATCATCTGAGCTGTTTTTGTCTTACATGCTCAGTGTAGTGCACAATGTTATTGCTTTACTTAAACAGGATGTTTTGATATCTCTAGTGTAATTCTCGAAAAGTAGTATTGCAACTTTGTTGCAGTTGCACTGTTCCAGTTCCTGTGAGGACTTTCTGAGTGATCTTGAAAAACTCTCATCTCTATAAGCCTGGTTGTATCTATAATTTGAAATTAGATTATCTATTTATGCTATCTCCAATATCCATCGTTGGATCCAAGACCGAATTGATTTACGCCAGGTTAACAACCCTATGACAACACCACGCAGGCTGACAAAGTTTATCAGTGAGAAAAGAGATTTGTGTTTTTCTCTACTGAAAAGGATTTCTTGGATTTATTTTGAAGTGATGGTGGACACTGGAGCTGGACTGTGGAAAAGAAAAGGACAGGAAAGCAGGAGTAAGCAAAACTGGAGAGTGATAGAGCACAGGCAAGAACAAAGGTTTAAGTTGTTTGTGATAATGTTCATTCCAACCCACATGCTGCAGCTATGCTGAAGTGATCTGATCAAACTGAGAGTCTATCAATAAAATGAAAAGAGAGGTTACTTTTTCTCTGCTTGGTGAGGTTGAGGTTGGTAGATGAGCACTGGTGGGACATAACCAGGATTCACTAATGTTAAACTTTACTGACACATATTAGAGCACCAGGCTGTGAGTAACACTGGATATAGCCAGCTACTAAACTACAGTACAAACTGAGTGTACAAAGTTTGCTTGTTATCACATTTTAAACAATAGCATTAATTAACTCTAACCCTACTTAAACCCTAACCCCTAACACATTACCTCATCACATCATATCCAATAAAACATCTTGAGCAAAGAAAAGTAGTGTTAAAAAGAAGATCAGCTCTCCATTCATTTGCTCCAAAACAAATACCTTGGTAAGAGTCTCGTCCTCAGGACAGTGGGTGCTACTGCTCATGTAAATCAGAGTCTTTAACCTGGAAAAACACTACACACTTCAGCCCATCGAAACAGAAAATTACAAAGAAAATTTGCAACCATTGATTTGCAAACTGGCTAAATTAGGCAACAATGGGATATTGATTTCTAAAACATATATCAATACCCTGTTAAAAAGTCAACCAGATATTGATTGAAGCTATTTATTTGACAAATATTGGCTTGCCCTCTGCTCTTAACGGAGCTGTGAACTCCTGCTGTGCAACTTCATTAGTTTCATTTTACTGACCTCTTTGATTTCTTTACTCGGCAGCTCATAACTCAATAAATCAGCTAACAATTTCTTTCTTTCTTTGTCTTTCAGATATTTCCAGGATTGCTTACTACACAGGTGAGTAGCCACCCCCTGACCCCACTTAAAACAACAGATTATTCAGCTGCTTCGCTCACTCATACACACTGTTAGCAGCTCTAGTGTGATCAGGCTGCCACAAGGTGTCCCTGATAGGAAGTAGATGAGAGTGAAGCTCCCTCCTGAACTCTCTGGAGCTTCCCCAAGCACTTGTCATACTCTAAATGAAACTGCTGTCATGCAGTTGTCATGGCTGTCATCATGTGACCTTTAGCAATGGCACTTGCAGAATGGGATGACAACTAAAGCCAACTTTATGTCAACAGTCTACCACTAATATGATGAAAGTCTCAAGGGGCTGAGTTAAGATTATGACTCATCTATTAAGAAATGTTTGAGTTCATATTTGGAATGGAATATGCAGCTACAAGAAAATAATCAGGGTTATAAGACTACTCTGACTACTATGTTTATGTTTAATGTGATATAAATGAATTAAAGACAGAACTAATTTAAGCTGGTTAATCTGTTGATATTAGCGAGTGTCTTTAGGCAAAGGTATCATGCTGAAATATTGAGATACATGGATCAAATGTGAACTTCAAGTATTATGGATGAAAATATGTTGTTTAAATGTTTTGCATCTATCACATGGGAACCTTCCTGTAAGAAGTAAACTGCAAGGACTTCTCTGAAACTCATGGTGCTATAATTTGTCTTGTCTGTACTAATGACTGCACTGTTTCTTGAAGTGAATCTGTAAATGTGTGAGTAATACTACCAAGAAAAAAAAAAACTGCTGGAAACGTCCAGTTGTGGGTGTGTTGGTTTTATTGGAGCAGACAGGAGCCAGAAGGAGAGAATCATTTGGAGAGTGTGACTAACTGTAATTTTTTAAACTGTAAATACTCAACAAACATATTTTCCTAAGATGATCCTAGTTGATCCGTGAACGGAAAGGGTGTAGTGTTCCTTTCTTGAACTTACATAAAAAGCATGTTAATGTGTCAGGGCATTGTGCCCTGAACTAGCCTTGTTGGCAAGTTATATTATATGAGTTTACATACCAGAAGACAGCAAATCTGCAGTAAAATAAGTCTTGTTTTCAAAAGCAATACAGTCCTCCTGTGCTTTATACTTTTATTGTACTTTTCTCCTTTTACTGCAAATATTTTACCTTAAAGTCAGATCTAGATCCACTTTTTGTTTTTCTTGTTAAAATGATCTCTATGTCCTGATGGCAATCAATGCATTATGTGTTCTTAAAATAGAGCAAAAAATTGCCGCTGTCTACAGCAGGGGTAAACCTGGGAAAACAGCAGCCATCCTAGTGTTTAGCAGCCAATTTGTTAAACCAATCAGATCCCATCCTGCCACTCTGCCCACCTCCTGCGCGTACATTTCGCCGGCATGCACTCGCCCCAATTCAATGTGCATAACCAAGAGGGATCTAAGTACGCTGGAGAATCACAGAAAAACTACCTATACCCTGATTACTGGTGACGTAGTGCAAACAAAAACAATGTGCTGAGGACCAGTTTTGAATCTGTGGTTTTGAATCTGTCATGATTATATGATCATAGATCAGATGCGCTCATGCATTTGAGCGGGGGCATCGTTTTGGAGGAGCTCCAAGTGTAGGAAGGCGGGGGCTAAACGGAGTCCTGTGGAGATGCTACATTCAAATTCACGCTAGTTTTCCGTGACTACCAACCAAATAACCTATGCTGGTTTTTAAGAAATTCCTTTTTTTTGGGTCTCTGTGTGTAACGTTTCATTGTAGTTGCTGTCTCTTTAAGTTTTCCTGCTCCACAAACCCCTGTCCTCTGATTGGCCAGCATTCTGGAGGCCTGTCTGAGGCAGAGCTATGGGCAGACCTTGGTGTTTGATGCCCGCCTCTCTAATGTGTCATAAACCAGTTAGGAGATCCTTATGCAATGACTTCATCTTTTCAGCAAGGCTCATGAAGATCTCATGCTATTTCTAGAACATTCTGTTTTGAGCAGCTAAAAGACAGATTCAGGGGGGTTTACAAAATGTTAATATTTAGCTGTTCGCCTTTTTAGTATGGAAATCCAGTATTGCAGAATACCCACTCAGATTCCTTTTCTTTACTGCCACTCTTAAAAAGCATTTTGTCAATTCATAATTTATTTTCCTCACCTCCCTTTTTTCACTTTCCAAAAACGTTGTATTATCTATTCAGATAGTTTTTTCTGACTACTGATATAAAAAAAGATATGTCATAATAGAAAACAAAATCACAGTGTTGGTTTTCTTTGTAATTACATTGAGCTCTGACATCAAAAGATTTTGGCATGAAGAATAAGGAAACAGGGAAAAAAGTATTTCTATGAGACTTTGATTTTGACTCCAAGGCACGACTGTAAACAAGATGTTTGTTAACTGATAAAATGTCAAAGGAGCCGTTACAGTTCTATGATTTATCTTCATCTTTGATTATTTTTCTGTTCACATTTGGTAGATAAGTGTTGTGTTCCCTCCCTTTTGAAGATAATCATGTGTTAATGAGAGAGAGAGAGACTTTGGCATAGTCCCAAATGAGCGCTTCCCATTCATGGCAACATCCGGCCCTCTGACAAAAGGCTTTCAAAAGTAGACACACACACACACACACACACACACACACACACACACACACACAAACACATGCTCTTCCAACCCCCCCCCCCCCCCCCCCCCCCAGAAAAATTGCCAATGCTTGTGAATGATCACAAATTATAGGATATGTGCATTGTCGTATAAATGTCCACTTGATTGATGATGGCTGGCATCTGGTCAGCCGTTACACTCCCAAGCATACATAGGTGCCACTTGCTCATGGGTTTATTGGAGGCAAGTTGCCGTGGAGATGAGCCCTCAGGGCAGCGCCTCAAGCAGTCTGGAATCAAGAGCTTTGGCTTTAAAAGAACAGACTGAATGACTTTGAATGTGCTGTGTGCAAGGTGATGGATTGATTGGAACGTAGTGGTTTTGAAGTGGATTGGTTGGCGTGTTGCTAACAGATGCTAGTTAGCATGCAGGGCATGAGCAGAGCAGTGCCAGTATTAACCAATATGCCTTTTTACTTCTCGTTCTCTCTTTTCCCTTATCTTATTTTTTGAGGGTGGGGAATGACATTTTTACTCAGTATTATGGGTTTTTCTGAAAAAGATGTGCATGTCTTGATATCTCCAAATGAGTGACATGGGTGTCCTTGTATCCAAACTATCCACCCCTGGTGCAAGCCTATAGTCAGAGTCAGGATGGTGGAATCAAAGATTTGGATAAACTGCACATCTTTAGTCCTTAAAGCTCCAGTGAGGAGTTTTAAACAGGGTTTGAAATAGACTGTGATTGAAAGAGATGCACCATTGTGACCAACAGAAGCAAACAAGACCGTCGGTTTCAAATTGGAGTGTATCTTATCTTGAATTTCTTAATGCCTGTAGGTGCTGTAGTAGGGGGTAGGTGTCAGATTTTTGTTAATTCTTTGGAAAGCAAATATTCACAAAGACGGATGTGTTTCACAGTTACAGTATAACAGGATGAGATCCTCTGAAAGAAAACTCTGTTCATATTCACACAAGCCCTACATATGGCAAGGCAGTAAAAATGTTTGGCTAAGTTGTTCATTTTTGGACACCTGAAAAAGAAACTGGTTTTTGAATGAGGTCTAATTTTGATGTAGATTTTAGCATCTGATCAGCAGCGGTAAACACTTTTACTCTCCAGGTTTTCTTTTCAAAATGTTCTCTGTTTTTCTTTAATCCTCAGTAAAATGTTCTTGGGTACTTTAGCTCTAACTTTGAGTTTTTATATAAAAGGATTTCTCCTCTTTTCAGTTCCTTTAAGTTTAAGCAGTGGTGACAATCTTGATACAACATAAGAGCTGATCTGAGGTCAGCTTCATAAACAGAGGTGGGAGGGTCTTTTTATTCACTGAACACAAGAGTTCAGTGTGATTAGCATATTAATAGTTTCTAGCTCCTCCTCCTCCTCCAGCAGTGCTCTCTCTCTCTCAATTTCTCTCAGTCCCCACTCAACTTTCTTTCAGCTCTGTCCTTTTTTTTCCTGTTTCATCCTGAAGCAATCACTGCATTTCTCTTTCGTTTCTCCTGTCTCTGTATCTTTTTGTTTTTTTGGCTCACTCCTCTCTCTCTCTCTCTTAGATAACTTTCTTGTTTGTGTGTCACTGCACACAGTAATTGTCTCTCCTTTCCTGTGACCACCAACTTACTGAATCTTCTCTGGATGGAGTGTAAAGGTTGGATTTGTCTGTGAGCTTTCACTGGAGGAGAAGTTTTCTCATCACAGGGACTTAACAGAGTGAAATAAGTGGCTGTCAGTCTGAAGAGGACTCGTGTTGACGACTCCACTACAACTGTGTGACTGTGGAGTGCAGGCATTGAGCAGGAATTGGAGGAAAAACAAATAAAGTGTTGACATCAGAGAGAGGCCACTGAGGAGTAATTCAGAAGTGGAGGCGGAAGGTCTGTAGATGAAACTTTACATCACTGGGGATCATGCTTGACTTGTGCAACTGCACAAAAAGACTGAGAAGATGAGAATAACAAAGAAAACTCCTCGAAAGACTGGATTTTAACTTTCTTCTTGTTGATGAGTTTTCTGAAGGCTCTTCACAGAATCTCAGCCGAGCAGATAATTTGTCTTTTGGAAGATCTCTGCTGTTTTTTTGGAAATAACAATTGGCTAACAAAGCTGTTGACAAAAGCTGGAGACAAAGATTTCTCCCTCAGAGACGCAGTGTGTTTCAGCGTGTCAGTGTTTGGATTACATGAGCGTGTTCTTGCAGTTGTGTTCGGACCCCCGGTGTGTTTTATGCCACTTCTGCACACGAGGAGTTCAGTGTGCGTGATGCGCGGCTGTGAGACAACAAGCTGTCTTTCTGTCCTCGGTGCAGACAGACACAGGGAGGGACAGACATGCATTTCCATGGCCATGAGCGGCTGTAGCCCCTTCCCTATGTGCTGGGACAGAGGTACGAATGAATACTTTGAACACAGAGAGACAAACACACATCTACACACACATCTACACACACAAGTAGCATGAAGCCCTTCCATAGTGTGACATCTGACTCCATGGGAACAGAGCTGGTGTGCAGCCAAAGCTACCGTTGCTCAGCAAAAGTATTGTGAGAGAGAGAGTGAGAGAGGGAGTGTGTGTTTTTGAAAGACACAGAGAGAGGCAAGTTTAAGTTCTCAGAGCCAGTGGCGTGATCTCCTGTTAAATGAGTCTTTTCTGTTTGAAATTGGCTGTACAACATGGGAGCACATTTATATTTTATAAAGGTATATCTGTCAACAAACTTTCTATGTGTCCTCCAAGTTATGTGTGTGTAATAGAGCGTGTTTGTGTGTGTATCCGTTCTCTCCCTCTCCTCTCAGGTGTAATTACCTTCTTGAACATATCATTTTTCCCCTTTAATGGTTGAGAGAGCAGACGCACAGGACTGAAACTGAAACAGAAAAAAACAAACCTGAGAAGGAGACCTCAGTATCTTTTCTTGCTGTAACTTTAATAACAAAAAGCACACACAGTATCATGAATACAGAAACAGACATAAAGGAGCTTCTTGTTGTTGGGCATTCCCAGATGCAGTTAGCGAGAAATTCCAGGAAATGTGTCAATGTCACGGCTTCTTACTCAGGAAAAACGTCAGCCTGAGGTGCATTGTCCTCTTTGTGTTTTAGACACAGGTGCTTACATTGAGCCTTGACCCTGACTGCACCTCATTCTCTTTTTATTCCTCTCTCTGGTGTTTCATTGTGCTGTGTTATACAGCCTGTTCTTAATCCACCCAAAGAGGTGAAAACATGTTTGTGACTTTAGCTGTCCTAGTTTATTCCAAACAAATCAAGGTGTGTTTTGTACAAAATGTCTTAATAGACTTAATATACAAGCCTCATTCACCTGACGAGTCCATAAAAATGACTTTTTTGTGATATTGAAAGACATAAATGACACCTGAATTGTGTAAGGAGTAAAAAGAAAAGTAAACAAATGTGGTTAGAAAAATTTACTGGTTTGGTTTCTTGAATTGAGACATCTTTGATTTCAAGAAACTTGAAAAGGAAATTTCTTATACCCTATCAGCTGATTCTTTTCTCTTTTTTTTTGATTCTTTACAAGGAATTTAAGAGTCATTTTTCTCTGTATATCTTAAAATTTGTAGATTTTTTTGGCAGTGAATAGCCTTTAATCAGCGAGGACAGGACAGCTGATAGAGCAGGAAACTGGGTGAGGATGATGAGATCTGAGATTTGAGAAAGGCGCCACAAGCAGGACTCGAAGGCTTCCCTCATGGGGCGCGCAACCTAACCCACAAGGTTATACCGGCATCCCTGAAATTTGGTGTTTTTCTAGACTTTTCAGGTCAATGTGGCTCATACTGAGTCTGCGAAAACTGTTCTTTCTTAAAATTAATGAAACACTTGCCTAGATTTCAGTTTACGGGGATGTGAGGACAGAAAAAAAAAAGGGAGATTATGTAAGCAACAGTTTTATTTCTTCCGTCAAACTAAAGCCAAAGCAGTTTGTTCATAAATCCATATCTGGCAAGTTTTAATGAACCCTTTCTACTGCTTATTTGAAGCAAAAAAAATTCAACTTTTGGCTTTAACTTCTAGGTAAATATAGATAAACCAATAGCGTTGGTTGGGTAGACTCTGAAACAACTGACAGAAAAGAAACCTGTTCAAGTTTTTACTGAAAAGAAAGTCATTGTTCTTCAGCTCAAGCCTCCAAGGAGGAAAAATTTTCTGCTTTTCTTTGGTCGTTGTACTTTTGGCTTCACAAACTCAGATATGTTAGTGTTATTTTTTGGATATTTACTGACCAAACGATTTCTTAATTGTTCATCTTGGCGTCCTTTGATTTTCATCTCCATGTGAATGGATTGTTGGTTTGTAATAATTGTTGGTTTGTTGTTGGACTCCCTCCTTCATTCCACTGACGTCTGGTTTGCTTGTTTTCCTCCCTCAGAATATGACAGACACCTAGCAGCAGCAGTGTCAGCAGGGAAAACCATGGCGACGGCCTATATGGACCCCAACCTGAACCATTCCCTCCTGGGAGGAGCCAAGTCTCGGCTGAGTGCAGGGGGGTCGGATCGAACCATGGCTGGCTCCATGGACAGAGTTCTTAAAGTCTTCCATCACTTTGAAACCAACACTGAACAAAGCTGTTGGTCGTCTAATATCAGATATGGAGATGCAACTGATGTCAGGGTAAGAAGTGACACGACTCTTATTGAGGAAATACACCACAGTCCTCTTAAACACAGTATATACTGTTCAAATTCAGGGATAAGTTTGCGCTATCAAATTTATATCAGCAGAAGTTCTGAAACTTACCGCAATTTTAAAGAATTACAGAACAATTCCATAGAATTGACAAAACATCTAGTGTTCTGTATTTTCCCTGTTGCCAGCAATGATTAAATGAGGATTGTTTAGCAACTGATTTGTAGCTCTGATGTCTCCAAAGGTAGACGACAACAAAAGAGCTTTTTGACCACAGACATCACAGGAGAACCCACAAAAGCAGCTCTGAAAGCAGACTTCACTGTTTGTCTTCAGTTCAGCCTGAGCTGTCTCCTCCGATTCGGCACCCTCAGCCAAATGAGAATATTTCTCCAGCAGTAGACATTGTTCCTCAGGTCACACTCTGTTTGTGTGCACCGCTGTGGGTCTACTTGGCAGTACGCTTTTAGATCCCCTCCCATGGTGCAGAAACTACTTAGACCTCCTTAAACTTTAGTGGTTGAGCAGGATACATCGCTAAAATATCCTCTCCCATCCCATCTTTCTGACTCAGTATCTGGGTCAGACCCTCTAGCATTTAACACAGCAACACGCATGCTTCTTTGAGCACGGTTATGCGTCTGTGTATGATGTGTGTCAGCTTGTTTGGGTCGGGATGTCATATTTAATTGCTTCAAGTAATGTACACACTCACATACACTGACGCCCCAAAATGACCTGATGCAAAATGCTATAAATGAACTACAGCAGAGGGGGCACTCAAAGGTACAGCAGACTGAGCTCAGGGGGTCTGAATTAGCCTAAACTTGTGCTAAGAATATTTGAGTTTATGAGTTTTTAACCCATGATCATATCTGTGCCCAGAGCCTGTTTTTAATGCCGTTTTTATTCTTCAAATAAAAATTGATTCCCGTAAATGTGTTTCCCATCCCATTTTCAGGGAATCATCCAGAAGATTCTGGACATCCACAAAGTTCGCTGGACATCTTGTTTTGGCTTGCAGCTCACCAACAGCCAATCCAGAGACCAGGTGCACTGGCTGCACCCTGATATGGGTGTTTCCCATGTTAGAGAGAAATATGAACAGGCGCGAGCAAACGAGGAGTGGAGGTGAGAGAAGAAGGTTGTTAATAAAGTTAATAAAGCAGATATGACACAGAGCTGCTGTTGTTTTTATATATATATTTTTTTGGGGGGGGGCATTTATGCCTTTATTTAGAGGACAGGACAGTGGATAGAGGAGGAAACAGGGTAAGAGTGGGGAGTGACATGCAGGAAAGTAGCCACAGGTCGGACTTGAACCCGGGCCACCCGCGGCAACCTTAACCACTAGGCCATCTGCGCTCCACAGAGCTGCTGTTTTAATAGTCAACTCACTGGCCTACAGTTTACAGTTTTTTATCCTCAGCCATTGTTTCTCTATCTCTCAAAATGTCAACAATAAGTAATCCCTACAGAAGGCTAGTTTCGCTAGCTTGCTAAACTGACACTTGATTTCTTGTGACAAAGTTAAATCTGGAGGAAGGAGTGCACCAGATGGCATTTTTTAATTTATAACACCTTGACTGAGGTAGCCAGTAGTACATAGAACTGAGTCATAATACATTGTTTAATGAGATGACTTTAGAAAAGAAGAGGCCTGAACTTCTAACCAGTTTCAAAAACGTCAAACGTGACTTATTTTGGCGTGTAAATGTTCCTTTTTTATGTAGTAGCAGAAAGTGATTTGTTGCAACCAACAACTGGAATCATAAAGAAACTTGTCTGCTGTATGGTGATTGGAGGCCCTGTGTGCATGTGCGTATGCTGCTCAGGCAGTTTGGATGTTAATCCACAGGCATATATTATGTTTATTGTGGTGGTCTTGTTGCTAATGCTATTGTGAGGCGCAGACCTTTAGCACTGCGAGGAGGAGAACCAGATGCCCACTTTGTATGACTGAGTCAACAACTGTCTCCTTTCCACTGATCCTTTTTGAACTACCTTCTACCCTCTCTCTTGTTCTCTCTCTCTCTCTCTCTCTCTCTCTCTTGTTCTCTCTCTCTCTCTCTCTCTCTCTCTCTCTCTTCCAGAGTATACTTTCCTCAGATTTCATGTGTCATAAGTTAATTAAGTTAATCCTTTTCTCATTTGTTTTTTTTCCTTGCTCTGGTCCGATCTTCACTGTTTTTTTTTTTACTTGAGCATATTTCTTTATCCTAAAATTTCCTTTCAGGAAGCATGAAAAGCTGTAATCTTTTAACAACATAAAGACAAAAATCTGGGGGGTTTTTTTGTTTGTTTTTTGTTTTGTTTTGTAAGTTGACAGAAATGGTACTGTTAGTGCATTTCTCATTTTCTTCCACTGCAGGTATGAATTAAGGATCCGGTATCTTCCAAAGGGCTTTGTTCGACAGTTTACAGAAGACAAACCCACGCTCAACTACTTCTACCACCAGGTACTTTCACACAAAGAGACACACAAACACACAAAGCACCCAGACAAAAACAGATTTCATTTTCTGCTAGCAGCTAAACCGCGCAGAAACATATGGCACTGCTTGAAGACAGTGTGTTTGCCTTTTGGTAATCTAGGTCAGAAGGGATATGTGTGTGTGTCTGTATGTGTGTGTGTGTGTGTGCCATGTGTTGCATGTAGCGATACATAATTTAATAATCATATTTCCTCACTGTGTATTTGTGTCTCCCAGGTGAAGAATGACTACATGACAGAGATCGGGGATCAAGTGGAACAAGATGTAGCTCTCAAACTTGGCTGTCTAGAAATAAGGTTGGACTTACTTCCACTGCAAAACAGTGCCTCTCATTCAAGACTTAGTCCTTGAAAACTTGAAGCTACAATTTACCACACTGCTAACTGCTAGAATTTGTTTTCAAACTATCCTCTGTTTTGATGACAAAAACAGAAGTTTGGTTGCCCTTCAGCTACACTGATCACGCTCTCCTGCGTTTATCAGAATTCATTATTTAAAGCAACATCTTGTCTCGTCTCCACATGAAAGCCCCATGTACTGATTCATCTGTTGAATCTGAACTGTGAATCTGTGGCTGCTTTGTCTGCTGTGAGTGGATCTGATCATGTTCTCTTTCTGTGTCCTGCTGGTTTGAACTTCAGGAGGTTCTTCAAAGAGATGAGAGGAAACGCCCTGGATAAGAAATCCAACTATGAGCTACTTGAGTAAGTATTTTCTTCATGAGCACAGAGCTACAGGAGCTCACCATCAGTCCAGCTCACAGTTATTTAGGAACATGAAATCTGCTCTTGAATTGAAAATGTGCTTTGTAACCCAGTTATAAAACAATAACCAAATAATTATCATCTTTATTGGATTTATGTTAGATTTGCTGCTCAGTCTCTGTTGGCTCTCTGGTTTGCTCCCTGCTGAATGATTCCCAATGAGAAGCACTGACAAACTCCACAGCCCTACTAACAAAGCCTGGCTCTTACTTCAGCCGGTTCTAATGAGCTGCCCTCTTCCACCTCTCCTTTTTGCCTGTCAGCCTAACGAGCTCTCCAATTAACTCAGAAGAATGCCCTCTGTCTTTCCCCAGTATCTCTTTGTCTTTAATCTACATGCTCTTGCCTCCCTTCATCCAGGATTTTTGTCTGTTTCCCCCCTTATCCTCATTCCTACCCTCCCTGTCAGCCTCTCTCTGCTGCATATTTTAGACCAACAAGTTAGGGAGAAGGAAAATACTGTTTGGGCTTTCATATGCCAAGCTAAAAGTTGGATATCAGAGGGTTTTGGGCTCATGTTGATTCCAAAAATGATGATACATTTTGGAGAATCAGTCCTCGATGTTAGCAAATGACCATGGTGAACAAACAGACTGTAAATGAATGATTATCCTCAAGCTGCTTTAGACAGAGAATCTAACAAAGCTCCAATGTTAGGTCTACTTATTCTTTCCAAATGTTGCTCTTCTTGTGAGGGATTCACAGAGCATTTCCTTGGAAATGAGATCTCCCTCTCTTACCTCTGCTGCTGGCTGATTTGCAATAGAGCTTCACTCCAATATTTTGCTTCAGACAACCCGGCAACAACGGCCTAAAACTGCAGTCCTGAAGATTTTCTACAAAATGTCAAGACGGTCTGCTAATTAAATTTTTCAAACATGCCTATTTACTCATGTCCCTCATAGGATGACGTTTTCCTTGTCAAACAGTTGAAGTGAGATTTCTCAGGATGCCAGACACAACATATGAAGGATAACGTGATAGTCACCAAGTAGTACTTGCAAGGTATCAAAGATGGGAGACAAAGTAAAGTCTGATGCTGTTATTACATTTTTTTTGCATTGTATCAAATCTAATTGTATTCACAGGATCAACAACTGTGTGGAAAGAACATAGCGGTGAGCAGAAACATTATTAAGCAGCATATTATGTAAACAATGACCACACGGGTCGTGTGATATCTGTTTCCTTATCCCTCCACACTTATTTCAGAGTTAGGATTTTTGTTGGGCATTTTCACTTCACTGATGGGACAGGTAAACTAGAGGAGGAACATATTTAGAGTGGAGAGTAGGGGGAAGACGTGCAGCAAAGGATCATGGATGAAAGCCTCTGTATCAAACAGATGAACCAACTTCCTCCGCTTGTGTGAATTATCCCGACTTTTTGTTTGCTGGGTTCTTGCATTACTCTGACTTTTGCAATAACTTTTAAAAACTTGCAGGAAATGAACAAAAAATAAGCTTTTTAAGGATATTCTACTTTATTTAGATGCACCTGTGCGTGTCAGCGTGCTTCCAAATTGCTTCACTCAGATTCGTGCTTTGAGTCCTTCATTAAGGATATCGTTAACCTCCCCCCGAGCATCTTCTAGAAGTGTGTTTGTTGTATTTTCTCGGTGTTCAGAACCTTTTTGACACCATCTGAATTTCCCTTTAACCGTAATCCTCACACTGTTGTACACCACACACTAAAATAAAACCACACTATATCTGACCATGTGCTGGAGGAGGCTGAGAGGATGATGTAAGCTTCCAGCCTTTCTCCCCACTCATCTCCTCCTCCCCATCTATCCTTCTTTTCTCCAGAGGAGTGTGAGTCATTAGCTAGCTTCCTGTTTTAGCGCCGGACATCTTTCTTTGTCTCTGCGGTCACCCTCTTTGTACTGCTCCCTGCCTCATCCCCATCGCTTAAGAAAAGATGAGTAGAGCGCTGCAGTCAACACTTCGTCATCGCTTTCCATTTCTGTTTCGTTTCTAGTCTCCAGCTGTCTCACCGCCTCACTGTTGTTTGTTGCTGTTGATAGTTCTTGTGGAAAGGAAAAAAAATAATCTGCTGGGATCAGATAAACACAGAAATGCATGTCAATTAGCATTCCAGGGTGTAATTATAGCATAATAAACATCCCTCTGTGTCTCTCTTTTCAGGAAGGACGTTGGTTTGAGGCGTTTTTTCCCCAAAGACTTGTTGGATTCAGTTAAGGTGAGAATGATGACTTTTCAAGTTACATGGAGATCAATTAGTGCAAATGAAGCTGATTACAAAGTATGATATATACAAACTTTGAAATCAGCTTTAAAACTTGTGTTTTGTAGAGATTCTGATTATCTTTAATGTCCTAATGGACAAGTAAGCAGTTCTGCAGCGGTCATCACTCTGCTGCTCCACTACAGTTTTATTGTTTTCAAAAGTAACCAAACTTTGTGGTTTTAGGAACACACTCATAGCTTGAAAAAGTGCATATCTGAGCCAATTTTTATATGTTTCTTGATTTTTTGTCAGTCCTTGTGTGGTCTGGCTGACGTTGTGTAAAGCAGGCAATCCTCAAGATGACTGAAATGAATCTTGGCCGAATAACCACTAATACTCAGATGAACAGAGATGATAAAGGGAATGTTGAGGGAAATGAAGCAGAGGTTGTTGTTTTTTTGTTGCTTTTTTGCATATTTATATTCACGAACAAGATGAATTTCAAAATGATCATGGCTTTTAAATGTCTTTTAAATCTATCCATCCATCCATCCATCCATCCATCCATCCATCCATCCATTTATCTATTCTATAAAGGAAAGCACACTTTCTCAACTCTTGTTAGAATGTTTTTGGACTGGGCCAAAACTCGAGAAGTTATACTTGCTGCGTTTCCATTACACCTAGAATTGTGCAAAACCTAAATATCGCAATAAAAAATCTTAATGGTAACACCAAAATTTTGTAAAACCTCACTTTCGTGATATTTTGTTGTTTTGCTTGTGATTACCGTAATGAACCATATATCACTGGAAAGTGCAAATTCTTAGGCTCCATTGCCATCTGAATTTTTCAGCTTGAACAAAAAGTGACAGAGTTCCGTTAATAACACTCAGCCAAGGTAAATTTAGAACCGGCAATATCGTAGTAGGTGAAGAGTTAGATGATTAGAACATCATCAGGTTTCTTATCTCTCATGAAAACAGCGTATCTTGCATATAGATGAATGAATGTCCAGAGGATTCAGAGGCAGAGTTTTTATTTACATCCTATTAAATTTAGCTTTTCTATAAAACATTTGTTCAGCTTGTCGTCTGGCTGATGTCTGGTTTTGGGTGGCGTGCGTTTATATGTGACCACTGTGTGCTTGCATAATGAGCAGTGTCTCTGTGTCAGTGATCAATTTACGGCACGTGTTTATGGGAAGGGTCTTTGTGTGTGTGTATATATATATGTGTGTGTGTGTGTGTGTGTGTGTGTGTGTGTGTGTTTGTGTAAAGTAAGGCCCAGTGACCCGCAAAGGTCTTGATGTCAGCGGGCGGGCAGACAGATGCTCAGCAGAGGGAGAAAGGCTGTCTGAGTGTGTGTGTGTGTGACCCTCAGGTCCTGTTTAAACCCACTTTCTTTCTCCAACAATGAGGAGGGAGGGGGAGGCGTCACTGTGTACCTCTTTGTGCCCCCCCTCCTCAGTCTGTCAAACCCTGCCGACTCCCCCCTCATCAGCTGCCCACATACCTCCTCTCCTCTTCCTCCTGTTTCTACTCTTTTGGTGGATGTGACAACACACACTCCCCCAAGGACTGTTTTTATAGGCCATGAAGATTCACAGTTAACACACAGACAGACGTGTGCAGTCAAACATCCACAAAACGACAAATCTGACTCAAGTGTACAATAATTCTTTGATATCAGTATGTTTTATTTGACTTCTGTTTTAATCTGAACCATAGCTTGTCTGATACAAATATAAGTTTTTTTAAAAAAGGTTTTAGTATCAGTTACTTAAATTTATCTTAAATTTAAGAATAAGCTCATGAATGCCTTTAAAGCATTATCAGAAACAAAATATTTCCAGTTTCAAGTGTCTTAATTGTAATACTGTGATATCAAGTGGATTTCTTTGGGGGGGATTTTGATTAAAAAAAAGTCATGCAAAGAGATCTTGTTGGACTTTGAAGAATTGTGACATCCAGTGTTTTATTTCCGGCTAATTTTGGGAGCCAAAAATTAGTTAAAAAACTTAAACTGTTTAGAAATTAAAACAACCATTACCTGCACTCCTGCTTAGATGGATCAGTCGGCGTTTGAGTTTCTGTTTTTGCATTTCAGCAGTTAACGAAATAATGCAAATGTAAAGCAAATGACAGTGACACATCTGCTCTAACATACAAACATGCATAGACACGTGTTTAAAAGAGAGAGAGAGAGAGACCGCAGCTGTCATTTAGGTTACTGCCGCTCGCTCCGGTGACAGAGAATGGTAGTCATTTAATGGGATTATTCTCCCTCAATGGACTCTACTTACACACACACACACACACACACACTCACACACACACACACACACACACACACCTCACAACCCCAGAGCAGATGGCTGTGGTAGTAAACAGTGAATGATGTGTGCTGTGTTGAAAGCGTAATAAAGAGCAGAGTGTGTTCATTTGTATCGACAGGCTGGGCAGCAGGTTTGCTAACACTGACCTTTGGCGGCTCAGGAGACCAAAGTTTGAGTAACACAGCTGTAGCTGAGTTGAGGAGTCTATTTTCTTCTCATCAGACTGGAAACGTACTGATTTACTTTTGAAAGCCAAGGGAAATCATTTGACGAAACACATTTCAGCTCATATTTTTAGAGAAATTTTTCTAATACTTTGATCCGACAATTATTGATGAAATGTTCCTAAAATATTCAGGGGTGATCACTGTCTTTCTAATTTCAAAAAAGTAAAATCTTCCCGTCTGAGTATGTGAGTGCTACGGTTACATAACTGGTCAGCTCTATTGCTACAGAAACATGGTGATGGGAGAGCGATAACCACTCTCAGCACTTCCTCTCAGGAAGGGTGGATGGATAATATCGCCATGTGGGTTCGTGTGTGTGTGTTTCTGAGACGGGTTATTTAAGAGTGCCAGTCCTGGAATTCATGGAATTAAAGCACTGATCCTATCAAGAGCAGAAAGTACACACAGAAGCACATACATGTTTTACTGTAATCACATGTGTGTCATGACATCTGCTGACATGACACACATACTGCATGGATACATGAGAACACACTGGAACGCTGCAGATCTTCGATGCAGATCAGGCTCACAGTTGGTGTCAGGTAATGCTGAAATAAAGGGTTGATAGTCATTTTGAATTATTGGCAATTATTGGCTTCTCCCCCCAAAAAACTGTTCAAGCTGTTTGATGTTATACATGTTCGCCCTTCTTTATTAAGAACTTGGTCTTAATTCGTCTCAACTGGCCGTGATTGGCTGATGAAGTGTTCGCAAATAAAATCAGTGAAACGATGCAGATCGATTCCTCTGGTTGTAGCTCTAACTGTACAACTTGACCTCAATGTGTACTGTAAATCCACATATTTCTAAGCGCAGTCTGTAGTGAACCAAATCTCCTTTAATCTTAATCTTAATCTATATATGGGAGCTATTTATAGACTGGGACTGTCTGTCCTGGGTGCGTTTTGAGTATGCCCGTGTATTTTCACTACACGTTTGCACCTTAATGCTGCAGATGTCAGCTTGGTTATATGTGTAAGGGGTTAAAAAGGTCATTTTTGTTCGGGTTGAGTTCCTCATAATCCAAGTCTCATTTTTATACATGCCCATAGGATGAAGAGGATTATCTAAAACATTATATATGTATATGTTTTTTTTACTAGAGTTACAAAGTATAAGAAGGGATTGTAAAATCAGGACAATGTTTCCCAGATGGATTTTCTTTCTTCCAGATCCCCATCTGTCAACTCTCCAGTGACATAACAGAGCTCAAAACATTAGATCGGAAAAGTGTGATTTTATTCCAGCAGGAAAACCTTCACTGACACGCTGTAAACCCACATCCATCAGATACAGGGGCATTTAAATTTCACCGTGCAGTCTTTGAAGTATAATTAAGTGTAAACTATCAATAATCTCTGTCGGGTTACTGATCTCATCCCAGAGCATCTCTGGAATGAATCCTTGAGGTCTAATTGGTTTGACCCACAGTTCTTGAAACACTGTATTCATTCTTTCATGTCAAGCTGCTGCCACACATACATATTCAAATGCAACTCATCAGCTACACATTTGCTTTTCCATCAAGTAGCATCAACCTTCTTTTTCACTCTTTGTCTTTTGATTTCTTCCCAGGCCAAAACCCTTCGAAAGCTGATTCAGCAGACGTTTAAGCAGGTAGCCAACCTGAACGACGAGCAGTGCATCCTAAAGTTCTTGGAAATTCTTGCGCCAATCTACCGATATGACAAGGAGTGCTTCAAATGTGCCCTGGGGGTAGGTGTCTTCCTGTGTCTCCTTCCCTCTGCTGTGTCCTGGTGTACTCTGGGACTTTTGGTTACTTGTGTGAGGTTGACCCCTTTTGGTGGCAGGAGGTCTTGCAAGGCGCTGTGTCACAAGGTGCTGCTGAGGTTGTATGAAATAAAAATGGACATTTCTAAATTCCTTCTAAAAAAACCTGTCTGTATTTCACTTCTACTTCTCTTTGTTGTAATATTTGGTTCTCCTATCATCTTGTCTTCACTCATGCTCCTGTCCTCTCTTGTACAGTCCAGCTGGGTGATTCAGGTAGAGTTAGCTATCGGGCCAGAGGAGGGGATCAGCTACCTCACTGACAAGGGATCCACAGTGAGTTTGTGCAAATACTTCAATGTTCTATAGATTAAGACATGTTTTCCAAACCACATACAACATTTCCCTTAAAACAAAGCTCACATGATCTCACACAGCCATCTGGATAAATTGAGACGATTGTTTTTCCTCTCTTTTTGTCCCCAGCCCACCCATTTAGCCAACTTCAACCAAGTTCAGTCCATCCAGTACTCAGCAATGGAGGAGAAGGACAGGAAAGGGATGCTACAGCTCAATGTGGCTGGAGCTGCTGAGGTACTGTGTCCCTATCCATCGATCTCTCTATATCTTTCTTTTTACAGTTTTTACAGGGTAGCTGCAGGGTCTTAAAAAGTCTTCAAATGTTTAAAATCCAATAGTTGAAATTTAAGTCCTTGAAATGTCTAAAATTCTCTTAAAATGTCATTGAATGTCTTAAATTGACTTTTGAAAGGTCTTAAAAATGTATTAACATTATTATTATTTAAAATGAACACCCTAACTTCAGTCTTATTTTCAAATGTTTCGATATTTCTGAGGACACTACAACATAACTTAAAAACAGAATTGAAGTGTCTGTGCAGCCCGGTCAGCATTTATCGAGCACAACCAGCTTGTGTGCTGTGCAAGCACCGCGGTGTGTTACGGCCTACAGTTCATGTTAAAGTGGAGCTGTGATTAAATCCAAATACTTTGCAAGTAAATCTGTGCTGTAAATCCAATTTTCGGTCATATCGGTTGTACTTTTTTGCAAGTAAGGGTTTGAAATAGGTCTTAAATTGTGTTCATTATGGTTTTAAAAAGTCTCTTGTAGCACCTTTGATTGATTACCTCTGACCTCTTACCTTTGTGCAAAACATGTTCTAGTATTCTGATTATCTCACTCCTTTTTTTGCCTTTCATCTTGATTGGTGTGCCTTGTTTCCCATCACTTTGTTTCATATTATTTTCCATGTAAATGCAAGTTTCACTGCAGAGATAATAGAAGCATGTGCTATCTTTCAGAATATCAAAAAAGTTAAGTCCAGCCACTCGTGGTGATGAATTTAGTGTACTATAGTTCTTTTCTACACTGATGATGAGCTCGGTTCAGGCTTCTGTTTGTAAATCTAAAGGCTTCTTCATTTTCACTCTGCATTTAGTCACAATGTCTCCTTTGACTCTAAGTAAATACTGGAGAGCCACCATAAGCGCCCATCATGGAGCATAGCGTGGTGCCTTGGTCCTCTGTGAATCAGTGACTGAGATTAACTAATGGCTGTCCATGTATAGATTTCACGTATTGTTTCTGTACCACCCGCTGCTGTATGAGTGGAGTCTTTCTGTTAGATTGGCCATCATGGTGTTGGATTACACACAGCAGACACTCACACAGTAATACAGTAAGAGAGAGAGAGGAGTTTTCTTACAACACAAGGAGCGTCTGGAAATTCCCACTGTAGAGCTGTGTGTAAGAATATATGAGCGTGTCTTTGTAACAAGCCCACTTTTGTGTGTGTGTGTGTATGTGTGTAGCCTCTCACTGTTACAACAGCATCACTGAACATGGCAGAGAACTTGGCTGACTTGATTGATGGCTACTGTCGACTCATCACAATGGGAACTCAGTCGTTCATCGTCAGAGTACAGAAAGGTATGAAACCTGATATTCCTAACTTCTGTCCCGGTCTTTTGTGCTCATCCAAAGAAAAGAAAAAAGAGGGGTGGGCCTTAAACACCAAGGTCTGCCCCATGATAGCTCTTTCCCCTGACAGGCCTCCAAGATGGCTGGCAAATCAGAGGGAAGGGTTTGAGGAGAGGTTAGCCTTAAAGAGACAGCAGCTAAAATAGAGCATTTCATTCAGAAGCTGAAATAAGTGATTTCTGAAACACCAGTGTGAGAAAAATGTTGGGGTTTTTTTTTAGCTGTTAACTAATAAAGCTATGAAAGCGGGGTACACACATAACGATTTTCTAAATCTTTTCTAAAACTTTCCCCAACCAAAAAAAGAAAAGACTGGAAAAAATCCAAACTTTCCGTGTCAGGTCAGCCATGCTTGATTTGTTTACGTCTGCTTCCGTGTCCTTCAGTCAGATTGCCTCCTGATTGGCTACATTCCATTCTACGTCACAACTCCAGGAGGCGTGAGTCGGTGCAAGTCAGCTTTGCACACACTTAAAGATTTTGGGTCATAAATATTGAACAAGTTTAATATCTACATTTCTCGGCCCCGACCTGTCTGAAGCCAGTTATGAACACACCTGAACACACCTCAGACCAAAGGATAATCTGATCAGATAATCTTATAAGACACAAGATAATCGGGCGTTGTCCGTACTTGGTCAGGAAGGAGGAAAATCAAATCAAAAACAGCCCGACAATCATGATGCGTGTACCCCCCTTAAGTTTTATTTTTTCCCGCCCTTTTTGGGAAATGTAAAAGAAGTTCAATCAATGATTTACTTGTTTTCTTTTTGAATTGTTTGCAAATTTGTAAAGTTTTCTATGTTCTGACTTTCTATTTGTCAATAGATTCTTTTTGCTTTTTATTTTCTTTTACATTATTCAGAATAAACACTTCCCAATCGGTTCAATTCAGTAAATCAACCATAGGGACAATATGAGGCTTAAAAGTGTGCACAATACCCCTCTTTAAGTTTAGCAAAATAATAACTAAACTCCTCTAAACTTCCTTGCTGTCTCCCAATTAGTAAATATGTTGTAATTTAATTTGATAAAATTGTTTTGTGCTGTATTTATTGTGTTTTTTTTATTTCTAACTTTTTGAGCTTATAATGCTTCACATCACACAACACCACTGACAATGTGTGTTTCTGTCCTCTAGAGGGAGAGAGAGCACTGCCTTCCATCCCAAAGTAAGTGTGTGTCACGTTCTTAAGGGGAAATCCGCTTGTAGAGAGTTTATTCTGGCTCAAAGCTGTGGAATGATACTAACTAACCTCAGCTGTCAATCAGTCTTGGGTTTATATCATAGTTTAATGTGTCTAAGTTTAAATGACATAAAACTTGAAAAGACTAAACCGTTTTAAGAAACTACAAACTTTGACTCATAATTCTTGTTGCACTTTATCCCCACTTTCAATGGCTAAATATTTTCCTTAGATCACAGATTCATCTTTTTACTTTTGTTTATCTGTGAGGCCTGAAAGCTGAGTCTTCACATCTCTCATCTAATTTAAACACCAGCTTTGTTTTAACTCAAACTTCTCTCACTCTCTTTTCTCCCCTCTCTCTCCGTGTCTCTGCTCAAATAAGGAGATAAGTTTAGAAGCCAAATATTTTCCACTTAGGGTTTTTCAAACACTTGAGTAGTCTCCTCCTCTTTCTCTTGGTCTCGCACTCTTAAGGTTTCATTTCTTTTCTCCCTGCCTGTTCCGCGTGGTTTTTGATGCAAAGATTGTCATAGGGTCCAAATGAAACAGACAGAGAAACCACAGCAAAGTCAGGGAGGTAACTGGAACCGCAGGAGTTGGTTTACAAAGGCACTTTAAACAGCCTTCTCCGTCAGTAGCTTCAAGAATGACAGGCATGTAGATTCACAACAAGGTTTGTTTGTTTTGTGGTGTAAAGTATAACAGTTGTTTGACTGTTTTTTTTTGTGGTTTCTTTTTTTCTACCTTCCTCCAGAGTGTCCAATAATGAGAAGAAGTTGGAGGCAGTCAGGAGTGGAGTAAGAGCCATCTCTGTCTCAGGTAAGAAAGAAATCACTCACACAAAGAGGTTGACAAAAACTCAAATCTCCCCTAGCTTGGACTGCTGTCTGTCTTCTTGTTGTTTCTTTTCCTCCAACACCTGTTTTATTTCTCTCTTTTATTTCTTCTTCTTTGTTTCACTCTCAGTTGGGTCAGCCTGTCCCTCAGGTCCTCCATACTTTTGTTTACTTCCCCCTGTCCCTATCTGTCCTCCTCATGTCTACCCTCTGCACTCACATCCATTCACTCTCTTTTTGTTGCTGCACTCTGGTCGTCTGTCCCGCCTGATTGGCTGCAGACTTTGTGACATCGGTGCCTCCTAAGCCAACCAAGGCGCGGCGTTTCCTCCTCCCCTTTGTCTTCTGTTCAGATTCGCCGCCCAATGGTATCCTGAGCTCGTATTCGACAGTTAGTAGAGGAGTGCGTCAACAACATTGTGATGTGGTGGAATAAAATGCCTGTTTTAATGGTAAAAATTATTTAAATTGCAAATGTTACCATTGTTTTTGTAGATTTTTTTTTATTTTTGTCATTTAAATCATGTCAGTGTTAGGCTGGTTTTATGAATTGTGTGGCTTTTATCCACTGCATCACAATGTATCGATTTAAAAGATTCCTTCTCCTACCTTACTGTCTTTTTACCTGATGCTTGGTTTTGTTTACTAATACAGTCTTACCTTTGTGTTCATACGATTAAAAAAATGCTACAACTGTGTGAATGTTTTTGCTTCTAACAGAAAATGCTCGTTGTATACGTCGAAGGAAGAGATGTTGAATGTTTCTCTTAAATAACTGTGAAGCACAAGCTTTGCTTTTACAGTCACACAGTTGTTACTTTTTACGGTTGTTTTCAGTTTTTTGTTTTAGCTAATTATAAGAACTGAGCCTTATTCATGGCAGGGTGGTGAAATTAGAGAAATCTTTCGAATACATATAAAAAAAAAAAAAAAAAAATCTGGATCCTACCACAGTCGTAAACTTCCCTTATAAAGCAGCTCATTGTGACCATATTATGGGTGTTGTTCTCTAGCCAGGAAATAAAACAGTCCAACTGAATAAATGCTGATGCTTCATCTTTTATAGTAAACAAACACAAGTTTGAGGAAAAAAAAACTGCTGGAGGCTACAAAGTCAGAAAAAAATTGTATCAATACAAAGCAGGAGGTACAATTGTGTAATAAAGTGGCAATTCAAAAAGGCCTTACTTTAATAAAAGTTTTCTTTTAAAAACCTGCTTTAACTTCCATGTTGGTAGAAGTTGCATTTTAGAAAGGTAGCAACAAGGCTCAGTGTCATCTCAGGTTTTCAGTTTCTGTTGGTCAGTCGTAGGTGGATATGCTAGCCATAGGAGAGGTGACCAAGGAAACAGTTTCGCATTTAAGGAAAGTCAATTATTTTTGCTTATTTATTATTTTTCTTATTCAGTTATTTTGTTTTCTTATCAAAAAATATTTAAAATGTGCCACCACTGTCACTCAGAAGACATTGCTTAGCCTAGCAAACATGCAAATAGATGGAATTAGACTAAGCAGCAACCTCTGTTCTTGAAAAATTAAACTACTATAGCTGTGTTTCCATTACACCCACAATTGTGCAAAACCTAAATATTGCAATAAAAAATGGTAATGGAAACACCAAAATTTCGAAAAAATGTTTTTACACTCTCATGAGGTGTTTTTTCAGAAGTTTCGATGTTAAAGTTTATCAAAAAATTGCAATGGAAACATTTTTCACCAAAATACCTCACTGAACGTACTCTGCGCAGGTTGCCAGCTTGAACAGGGCAATGGCCACTCGCTTCCTTGTCAGTACTGGCTCCCGAGGGGATAATGGGTCTGGTGCAACTAGCGTAATGGAAACGCAGCTTTTGAAAAGGCTAAAAACTGCAGTTCCGTAGTTGTCCACTAGAGGCTGGCTGCAAAAGCTCCGGAAGCCACATACACACCCATTTAAAAAAGGCCATATTTACAGGAAAATTAAATGCGTTTACCGTCCAGTTGTTTTTTTAATTTAAAAACATCAAAGTGGTATAAACCTTTTTATCTAGCTTTCAAGAAGGAAAACAAGAATCTATCAAAAATGTTGAGCTCATTTTCGTGCCCATGGTGGTTTGGCCTCTGGTTATTGTTTGAGGTTATTAATCATGAGAAGGTTTTATGATCATTATTTCTAAATGAAACAGCCGTGTACAAAATAGGTATCTTCTTCTAGATATATGAGACACCTTGGTTGAGCAGGGTTGAGAATCTGTTTTAGCTTTACAGCAGAGTGACTCACTCTTAACTTTTCTGCATCTCTGGTGTGCTTACATTGACTCTCACACTTACAAATATTTACAGCTTGATTCAAACATCATACATAATTAAAAGAATACTAAACTGAAATCATTACCAGCTGTTTGTTGCATTATGTCTGTGTTATAAAAGTTGTTAACTCAGCCCTTTCTCTGAAGATATTTTGGGATCTGAACTAACTGCTTGCTAAATGTTTGGCTTTGCAGATCGTGCAACATCACTCATGTTGTTTCAAGGCTTTTCATGCTCTAACCGCTCTCTTCTCTCTCCCTCTGCTCTCCGCTCTGCCTCTCTTGCTTTTCCCCTCCACTCTTTGCATACTTTCTCTCTCTCTCCACTCTCCTCCTCTGCCGTCCCATTTCCTGCATGCTCTCCTGGACCCTGCAGAGGATCTTAGCGGGGATGGTAATGTTGATGCTGTGTTTATAAATCTCTCTGTTGTCCTGTCTTCATAGTCCTTACTCACCAACACAGTGTAGCCTCCTGGGACAGGGTTGCATGTGTTGGAGTATGGGTGTATGTTTATGCATGCTTTACTGTGTCTTTAAAATGACGTGCTGTGTGTGTGTGTCTGTGTTTATGTGTGCTTACTAAAGAGCACACATAAAGCTGTTGAGCAGTGCTTCAGAATGAAATGAATGGTTCTTAGATTTATGTCGTTTTTTTAAGTTTTACAGACTATGCACATGCATAAATCACTTGCACCTTTAATGAGTTTGATCTGTTAGAAGCAACAGAGGTTTACTGTTTTATCATTGTTTTTGGTTTGAAGACATTTTTGTGTCTGTTTGTGATTTTTTTTTTTAAAGCGGATATACCACAAAATTTTAAATATGTCTTCTTTTTACCACAAGGATGACACATGAAAGCAGACTCTGAAAATTAAGTGGTGTTCCTCTTCTCCAGACCTTTTTCTCCCTGCACACACACACACGCACACACAAAATCATGCAGACGTGTACTTATACTCTTGTACACACTGAGCTTAGCAGGGAGAGGTTTGCTGGATTCAAGAGCGATGCATTCCTTGCTATAATGGGCTAACTAGAGCTCTCTCATGCACGCACGCACGCATGCACACACACACATATACACACTGAAAGAAAGAGGTAGTCTAAGCAGTCGGATTTAGAAATCACAGTTCTTTACAAAATATTTCAAATTGAAAGTAGTAAAACAATAGACCAAACAGTTTAGCTGACAAAAAATGTAATCAACAAGTCCTATAATTCAAAAATGATTTCAGGTTAGCTATTGATTTAAAAAAAATAGAAACAAAAAAAGTAAGGAATTATATTCCTCCTTGATAGAATCAAACACTGAGATGCAGTGTTGTGTTTTTTTAGCAGCTCATCTAATAATACAAAAAATAATAGCAGCACAACATTAAACAGAGCTGCTGCTTGTATTGCAGCTCAATGAGGATATTTTAAGAGGTGCATTAAAGTCTTCTCTTTCCTCCCGTGTGAAACATAAATCATGAACAGCAGTGGTTTAGCAGCAGTCATGCCTGTTTGATTAGAGGTCTCAACTTTTTTAACGGCTTGTGCCGTCAGTTTCTGTATTGGTCAAGCTTAAAGAGTTCATGTAGTGAAAGTACAGTGAAAATTGTTTCCTGTTGCTTGGAACACTTAATATATATATTACTTACTCTATAAAAGTAAGAATGAAAAGATTGTGTGAAATTCGTCTTTGAGCTTTAAAAAGTTTTTTTAAAGCACATAAAGACAGATCAGGTCGACAATCCTTGGATCGCATTCATTCGCCGTTTAGGATTGTAAAATGTAAATAATAGTCATATTCACACAGCACACTTCAGAATCATTCTAACCAATAATCATCACCAAAAAAAAACAGAATTAGGAAACACTATTTTACATACATACAGGACAAAACCAGCTAAGAGAGAAGAGGGGTCGCTTTGTCCACAGGGGTCGCCAAAAACAAAGCAAGACAAAATTTTCCTCACAGAAACTCATGAAAAGGACAATAAATATTTTCCCCGTAATGCAGACATTTATTTTATCATCCACCACCTTCAACAGGCCTGTCGTTATCTCCAAACATTAACAGCCCACCTTATAAACAGCAGGCCTGTAGTTCATTTTCACTCTGCTGATTTTCTTGATGGCAAAGATGCCTCTGAGAAAAAGTAGTCACAGGCTTCAGAAAAGGGTTTCAAACAAATTTAGGGTCATGTTCCCACAGAGCTGGATGAATCCTTAGCAGAGCTGTGAGGGTAGCTTTCAGGACAGCAGATGTTTGACTCTTGTTTCCAACAGCTGAGCCTGCACAATGATTTTATTTTAAACACCGCCATCTGGTTAGGAAAGACTCAGTCCATCTTTTCCTTTTCTTTTTTTTCCTGCTGGCCCTTTCCTCTCCCCCCCGGTTCTGTCTATCTGTCTGATTCTGCACAGATTTCAGGCTAAACACTGCCATCTGCTTACATGACAGCAGGACCTGCATGCTTCCTTCCCTTCCTCTTCCAGTTTCCTCCTCTTTTGTATCTTACTCTTTCTTATCTTGCATCTTTTATTCCCCACTTGATCCTTTTACTTTCTACTTTTCTCTCTTGAGCTCTCTTTTCATTCCGTCTGTGCGGCTCCTCTCCTTTTCCGTCCCTCCACTCCTCTGCTGCAGTTACTCCCTGCCGCCAGCTGCTCTCACACAGACAGATATGCACAACACATGCTCAGCTGACACTCTCCACCAAGTGCATGTGTGTGAGTGTTTGTGTGTGCGGAGCGAGACGGAGACAGAATGAGAGGAGCTACGTGGGTCTTTTTTTTGCACGGGAGTTTTTGGAAACTGAATTAGCTACACGGTGTATTTTTAAAGTTTTTTAGCTCATTCGGGTTTTGTTGCACACTTGGATTTACGTGTATCACTTAGGCTGCACATCATAGAGGACGCACGGTAAAAAGGAACGCTTGCATGATCCGATTGTTTTTGTTGTTGTAGATGTGTAGTTTCAGTTTAGTCTTCCTTTAAGTTTTTATTCTCATGTATTTTAACACTTTTATGCATCTAATGTTCCAGAGACTGATGACTATGCCGAGATAGTGGATGAAGAGGACACATACACCATGCCCTCAAGTAAGTAACTCCTTAAATATTCTTTATTTTTTAATGTAACTACTGCAAGAGAACCGTACAATAACTACTAAGCTGCTCTCTGCTTTTAGTTAGCAGAATAAAATCAAGTTGTTGTTTTTTTTAGCAGAGTGTGGCGTGAATCTCTTCCAAAAAACACACTGAGGCAGAGAAAACAGTAAAGTCACATCAAACCACGTTTGGTGAGGTTGTGGCTAATCAAAATTCAGCCCAGTTTCAGTGTCTAACATAAACAGCCGAAGTTTCAGAGAGGCCATTTCTCACAACGCCGCTCAGCCTGACTCACCTTACATATGTCAAATTCATTCATATGTTAAAGAAATAAACTGAGTGTGTAGTTAAGCCATAGCTCGGTGAGTAAAAGGCCAACAAAAATTCCATGTGATCCCGTAGCCAACTTTGAAAACAGACTGTGTTCTCCTTTCTTCCCGCAGTCTTTTTCTATCTCTCTCCGTCTGGCTTCACTTCTCTGTCTTTTTGTGACTTCCTCCAAACAAACAGCTGACATATTTTCCTTCCCTGGGTCTAAGTTTGTAACAGTGTCTGCTGTTGAAAAAGAAGATGAATAACATAAATCAACAGATAGCAACCCTGCTCATTCAACCTGTATGACACCTGTTCATTCATTAACTTCTGAATCGGAAACAAAATGTGTGTATACATGCGTGTGTATGTGTGTGTGTGTGTGTGTTTGTTCCCTGAGCTATCTTCAGTCTTAAAGCTGCTGTCCAGCTCTCCCTGCCTTCATCTTTCTTTCCTCTTCTTTTTCCCATCGTCAACACAGTCTGCTATGGAGTAGTCGAAGGTAAAACTCATCGTCTCTTTCCAAATAAACGTTACAGTTTTACTGTTCATGCTTTTCTTTGCCAGGTACATTTTTTTCCTCGTCAAACAAACTGGTGAAACTTTCTGCAAGAGTTAGTTTCTGTTGTGTTTTTAATACTTCCCAACAGCGTTGGTTTTCTTTCATTATTGGTACCTGGCAAAGAAAATCAAAGACAGAGGTACTTAATACCCACATTGTTGTTGGCTTGTGGTCATTGGTGTTTGGTAGTATGTAGTTCTTTGAGTCTTGTATTGGAAATAAAAGATGTGGCCAATCCATAAACGATGTGAGATGATACTTCATCAATCAAATTGTGGGAACATTTAATCCAGACCTCTGGATCTAAACAGGCTGACAGTCATGGCATTGTTTATGGGCTGGGCTCTCGTTTCATCATCATGCTGGTTCGGACATTTCTGTTTCTTAATCATGATTTATTATAGTGGTTGCATTTTTTGTTCTGTCAGTCATCAGCGGCTTCTTTTGTGTCCGAAGCAATTCTTAATTCCCTGCGTGTATATTATCATTACAGTTTATTTCCCTTTATTGGAATGTGGTGTGGCAATCGTGCTTGTGTTTGTTATATTTTTATTCATCTGTTGTTAGCGTCAAACAGAAGGGCTTAGTTCAGCCCAACAGATGAGTAGACTTGAAAAAGGTATTCAGGGTCTTGTAAACTTCTTGAGCTCAGTATTGAGTCCTCTTTTACTGATTTGTTGACATTATTATTAATTATAATAATAATAATAATAAATTTTATTTCAAGACACCCAAGAATGCCATACAAAACAAAGTTAAAAAACATCTCAACAAGAGTTGGATATATATTAGTAGTATTAGTATACGGCTGGGTTTGTTTATGAGGAGATGAGTGAGGTACACAGGGGCAAGGTCCCTTAACGTAACATTAATTAAAAGACATGAATTCTTGACATTAATGTAAGTTGAACTGTTGAAGTTTGCAAAAACAACCTTTTTCATTCAACCACTTAGACCACTTAGATTTTATCATCAAAGGGCTTTAGAAATATGATTTAGATTTTTAAATGTAGTAGGTACCTGTCAATTAATGAAGCTTTTTTTTTGTTTTTCTTGAAAGCTTTTATGAAGAAGTTCCCATACCCTCTATTTTCTACTGTCAGAAGTAATAAAAAAAAGAAATGTAGTTCATTAATATTATTATACGGATGGTTTAAAATTTATTTGCCTAAAATATGGATTTGCTATGAGTGGGTTTGTTTCATTCAAATTGCTCATTAAACTTGGGTTTGTCTAAGGTGTCACAGGGAGGGAATACATTGTAGATGGTCTAATTGAACTGTTGAAATTTCTGTGGCCCTAATCCTTCTGTAAATTCTGTAAATTGTCAATGGATTGGAAGAACAAAAATTAATAAATAAATAGTTGTGATACAAGACTTGTCCAGAACACTTAAACTATCAGCTCTTTGTTTCAAACATTTCCGGATCATTCGGTCATAGTGAGCTCCAACCATGTAAGAAGCATGTCAGATGGGATGTTTCTTTCAGTGTTACCAATGTATGATCAGTGACAGGAAAATGGATCTACTTCACTCCCTCTAAAACTTTCTTTTTCCCTCTGTTCTCTTTTCGCTCAGCGCGGGATTATGAGATCCAGAGGGACAGGATAGAGCTGGGCCGCTGCATAGGAGAGGGTCAGTTTGGAGATGTACACCAAGGAGTGTATAACAGCCCGGTACGTAAAACACACACATACAGGCTACCATAGTCCTGTAGCAGTAATACACACTCATTAAGTTTATTTGAGAAGGAAACTTTTAAAACATTAAAGATGAATGTTACTTTTTGATGTACTGCAATACACAGTGTTTCTAAATGATTTAAAGGTAATTGGATATAAAATGGTTTTCACTATCAGAGATTAGGCCTCCTTGTGTTGCACATTGCAGGTGAGGCATAACAGAGGTGTAAATATCTCACCTTGAAACAGCAGTATGTCAGAGCAAAGAGTTTTAAAGTCAGCTGCTTTGTCTGTTTTGTCTTCTCACTGCATCATTTAAGTTCAAATGAAATCTTTCATTTTGGATTCATCCAACTTGGATGCTGTGAAAAAACTACCCTCTTTCGTCTTATCTTTTAACTTCATGTTCTGTTTCCTGCAGGACAAACCGTCTCTACCTGTTGCCATTAAGACGTGTAAGAACTGTACGTCAGACAGCGTCAGAGAAAAGTTCCTGCAAGAAGCATGTAAGATGACACAGTTTTTAAAGTGTGTATCACATTTACTTTATGATGAAATAACGACTGTTAACATGAGTTTATCTCCCTCAACAGTAACAATGCGCCAGTTTGACCATCCTCACATTGTGAAGCTGATCGGAGTGATCACAGAAAACCCCGTGTGGATCATCATGGAGCTCTGTACTCTCGGAGAGGTAAGTGTGGGTACAGTCACATGTGCATCACTTCTTCAAGTTAACAGGAAAATGCTTTTTGTTCATTTATATACTAGATTTTTACATTATTATAGACAAACACTGAGCATCACTAATGATAATATTAGCCTAATAGCTAAATTGCCCAAGTCATATTTTAAAGTTTTTAGAAAAGAAGAAAAAAATATTTTTTATGTATTTTTGTTGTTTTTTAATACTATTTATAATATTATATTTACAGTATATTATCTATATCTTTATTGTCAACTTATTTATTTTATTGGAATTTTTTGACTTTGAGGCTCACAAAATTATGCTTTTAATATATATCATATATGACTTAAGGCTGGATTATGTTTTTCATGTGAAAGTGACGCAGGGAAATGAGACGCGCTGAATCAGCACGAGAGAACACGTGTGGCTTTTATACTTTTAAACACTTCACGCGGCATCCATTCCCATACGGTGTATTGCAAATGCGTGTCTACCACACTGTTTGAAACATTTTTTCACTAATTGCTCTTCTCTGCCGATTTTGGCCGCAATTTCCCAGTCATCACATGGTTGTCACGGTGATCAATATGTGGTGAAGCATAAATGACTGTATTTTTTGTACTTCGGACACTAGAAGCTCCTGTTACTGAGAAATTCACTGATGTGCGACACTTGAAAGGTGTTGCTAAAATGACGTGGAAGTGTAAAGCATGAATCAGGCTTCAGGCATTTAGTCTCCCTCAGGGATCAGTGCAGGATTTCCTCATCTCCAACACATCATATAAGGTTCTTCTGTGTGTCATTCACCAACCTTCTTCCCAATCCATCTTTCTCTTTGTCTGCAGTTGCGTTCATTCCTCCAGGTGAGGAAGTATAGTTTGGATTTGGCAACTCTCATTCTGTTTGCCTATCAGCTCAGCACAGCCCTGGCATATCTGGAGAGTAAACGCTTTGTACACAGGTACGTACACACAAGCATATGCACACACAAAGAATATTTACAAGACATGTGAATTCGTGGATGGAAAAAAAGATTTAGAGCATCATTTCAGAGTGGGATTACCTAATTTTTACACGATAAGAAGTTCAAGGAAGTGAGTGGGAAGTGATCATTTCTCAAAGTGCATGTGAGTTATTTTTGATATTTAAACTATTTGTGATCCAGGTGTGATGACTGTGTCTTTTGGCTTACAGGGACATAGCAGCCCGAAATGTGCTGGTCTCATCAGTGGACTGTGTGATGCTCGGAGACTTTGGTCTGTCAAGATACATGGAGGACAGCTCATATTACAAAGGTACTGATTCAGTTACTGCACACTTTTCTGCAGCTTTGTGTCAATCAAGACATAAAATTCAATGTGTGACCAACCCTGCTGATTACCAGTGCTTTACCACCATCAAAAGGTCACATGAGGGTACTGCAGTTGTCTTTAGTCACCTGATGCACATGCAGGCATGTTATAACTGTTGGGTTTCAATCCGATCTTTAAAATAGCAGAGTAACACATTTATTCTTTTTGCGTTTGTCTCAGCTTCTAAAGGCAAACTTCCCATCAAATGGATGGCTCCTGAATCCATCAACTTCAGGAGATTCACCTCTGCGAGTGATGTGTGGATGTTTGGTGAGTGTTGAATCATTTTCTGTCATCTATTATCATCTCCTTCAAGACTCGGATATCTTCCGTCTGAAGGAGTAACCTCTTTTCATTCCTCTGTCTCTCTTTGCAGGTGTGTGTATGTGGGAGATTTTGATGTACGGCATAAAGCCTTTCCAAGGCGTGAAGAACAATGACGTGATTGGCAGGATAGAAAATGGCGAGCGATTGGCTATGCCTCCTCAGTGTCCTCCTACCCTCTATAGTTTGATGACCAAATGTTGGTCATATGACCCCAGCAAGCGGCCACGATTCACTGAGCTCAAAACACAACTCAGGTAATCATGTTCTTGTTGGTTTGTGTTTGTAGATGTTAATTTTGCTGCCGATTTGTTTCATCATCATCAGCATCACAGTGGTGATGGTGTGGTTATGTTTAACTTCTTCTTTTCCTCAACAGACCTCACTAAGATGAGTTGTTTGTGTGTCATTTTTATAGCACTATACTGGAAGAGGAGAAGCTCCAGCAGGAGGAGAGGCTACGGATGGAGATGAGGAGACAAGTAACTGTATCCTGGGATTCCGGAGGTTCTGATGAAGCACCGCCCAAAGTGAGACGAAATCAAAACATCCCTGATTTTTTTTTTTTTTTTTAAATCTCAGTTCTTTTCTGTGACTGACTTTCTGTTTCTGTATCTTTTTCTGCTTGTAGCCCAGCAGACCAGGTTACCCCAGTCCTCGGTCCAGTGAAGGCTTCTTCTCCAGCCCCCAACTCAACCACTTCTCAGTACGGCAAACACACACTGTGCCAATTTTTTTTATCTGATTGCCAGAAGTTTTACATGGACCAGAAGCATTGATCACAAGGGAGAGGAGAGGATGTCTCCATACACCGCAGTCTCGTCTTAAAATATATGAAAAGCGGTGGTCTTGTTGGTTTTATCTTTTAAACTCCTGCAGCTTTGTTCTGGATTAACAGCACAAGACTGTAAAACTTTTTTAAAGATTTAACTCACTTTGAGTTTGGTCATTATGTCTAAAAGATCAGCCGAGGAAGCACAATCGTTGTTTTTTTAATGTACCAGTTTAAACGGATGCAACCTGCAAGAATCACTCATACAAGTGCACGTTTGTCATCTTTTTATGAGTTATGTTGCAGAAGGACTGCAAAGATTTAAGACAATTTTTATAGCATCTCCACTGAGGTCTGACAAAATTAAATGCAACTTAATTAAATATTTCGCTTGAGGTTTTAAAAATATTTTGGGTACAGACCATATCGATTGTAATGTCTATAACTCAAAAGATCGAAAACAGATGACTGGTAGAGGCACACTACAGGAGAACTGTAGTAACAAGAAATCTGTAACAAGAAATCACAAATCCTTAACCCAAAGCCTGACCCATCAAAAAATAGCCAGAAAATGTTAATTTTTTGGAACTGAGACGTTTATTAACCACTTTTACTAAATCCACAAAAAATATTGCGATATCATTTTGGTTATGATATATTTGTTTGTGTCATATTTAAAATATTGGGCAGATTTGGAAACATTTTAACTTAAGTGTTCAGTAGATATGCATTCATTCAATGCAAAATATACTTATTTTTAAGTAAAATAAAATCAAATGTTGTTCTTACCGCGACTTTTGAAAATTAGTGATGATTTTCCTGAAAAAAAAAAAGTGTGTGGATAATTTCCAGAGAGCAGCAATTTTGAAAATGGCAGAAATACAACATCAGCTACCTGTAGTGAAATGATAATCCTCAAGGGGGTAGAATACATTTATATAAAAAAAATAAACAGGTTTTTCATGAAAATATTTATCATGTTCATGAGATAAAGGTCTTTGAAACTCGTGTATCAAATATGACATATTTGGCAATAAAGGGTTAAAATGCACCTTTACATTTGAGCTCCACAGGAATGGAGATCTTTATTCAGGTTGTAGAAAGGATGAAGTCAGTTATAAGACTCATCTTAATGTTTACAATAAAGAAGACAAACCGTGTTGGAGGACAGCAGGCGTGTGCTGCTCCTGTCAAAGTCTGAAGGAGAAATGTGAAGGCAGAGAAAGCGAGCGAGCCATTCGGCGCACTTACTCCTCTCCTCATAAACCAAGCAGACAGCAGGCATTTCCTGTAGAGCTAAAAGCCACTCACTCACACACACACGCACACACACTCACTCACTCAAGTCACAGCCACACTCCAGCTCTTAGGGCAGTAAAGCTGATTCTCTCTCTGTTTCTCTCCTGTCCTTGTAAGTACATAATTTAAACTGCTATTTAAGTCAAACTTGCTCATATCACAGGGAATAATAACGTGTGTGTATTTTGGTACCATGTATTACACGTCAGACTGAGTAGCCAGTGTGATGTTCAAGAACTCCCAAGATTCTTTGGGCATCATGACAAATCAGGACGCTTTTGTATGTTTTTAAATTATTCAACAGCTCAGTTATCTGCGCTGAAATAAAAACAAAAGCAGTGCCAATGAAAATTAATGAAAATTTAACAGAGATTTTGGAGCACTGTGATTTTTTTTTTAACCCAAACACTTTAAAATCAATTTTCCCCTTTTAGAATTCCCCTTTGGTCATAGACTTTTTGAGTTTTACAAAGTTGTTTTTCATTCATTTTATCTGCAATCAGCTGTTTTTCCTCAAAGCTAGCTTTTGTTTTTCAAATCCCGACTAAATCACATTCCTAAATCTGATAAACGACGATGAGAAATAAGACACCGCTACAAAGTCAAAGTGGTTCAAATTAATTCCATATAAGGGTAAAAAGTTGGAGCATGGGCTTCACTCGTTTGCTTTTATTTTATGATGTTTTAAGACTTAAGTTCCATTTTTTTGTCATTTTGTTTGTAAAGAATTTCCAACTTTCAACTTAACTTTACTAATTTAAACTTAAACAATAATCCTGCTTCCATCTTTTCCTCTCTCTTTCTGTTTGTCCACCTCCAGCCATCAGCACATGGGGGTGTGGGAGGCAGCTATCCTCCTTCTGATTCCTGGAACCAACACAGACCTGAACACACAGCACTGTGGAGCCCTAATGTGGAGGTAAATACACTTTCATACACACACATATTTATACAAGTAGCTATAAATCGACAAACAGATGCGGAAAATATTGAAATGTACTGAAATTTACTGTTCAGTTCCTGCGGTACTGAAGCCAGCTCCCAGCTTTTTGCCCGAACACAACTTACAGAAGGTCTCGACTTTGACAGAATTTTCCTTGATTTACTTTCCGTTTACGTTCAGGACACAGTAACATGAAGCTGGGGCTTTACTCATATGGAGACGTCGTTTTTTCAGGCAGAGGAACAAAGTAACCACAGTCAGGAAAACTCTTAAAATGGCAACTTGATCCCTGAAATGATTTTTATTACGTTTGTACGATCAGCATACTGTTGATAGATCGCTGGTCAGCATGACTGACAGGTTTATATTAACCTGCTTCCTCGCTCTGCTCTTTGAAAACAGCTTTGAATTTCACAGTTAGAACGATTAAACTTAAAAGAGTTAAACTTAATCAGACTGAATGATTGTTTTGTAAAGGACAGTGGATGTGCGGGCCACGCTCTGATGGAGGAGAGGCTGATGATGCAGCAGCAGCAGATGGAGGATGACCAGCGGTGGTTGGAGCAGGAGGAGAGCTTCATGGTAACATATGAACAAAGATGTTTACACGCTCGCTTCGTTTTCATTATTTTTCCTTTGCAGAATTTTCCAAAGGGACAATTTAAAGGGACATTCCAGGGAATTTTCAACCACATCAGTCTGTCTTGTGCACACAAACACTCTAGACTCAAAACCTCTGTTGGAAAAGTTTGAAGAAACAGGACTCTGTAAATAACATAGCCAGAGTGACCAAGCAAAAGCTTTTCTCACACATGAAACATTAACTGTTTCTGAGTCCCTTAAATTAGTTGTTGTAGCTCACCAGAAGAGGATCTGCTCCCAGGGCAGCTTGACATCCAACCGTTAGCATTAGCATGTGAAAACAGCACTCGTGAATAGCGTTTTTTAATTTGCTGCTATTTGGAGGAAACAGAACAGTTCGTCCAGACTGTCATTCAGTAGACTGTAGTTATTCCACCACAAAAAGACCAGAAAAATATGTAAACAATCCTAAAAAAACAAAGGGAATTGACAAACCTTTACTGAAAAGCAAACTTTAAAAGGGAGAAAGAAGTTTTTAAAAAATATCAATATTTCGTTGCTCTCTTGGACTTTGTCTTTGCATGCTCTGTTTTTGCCAGATCAACGACAAAACCTCTTTGAAATGGCTCAGTGTTGCCCAACGTAACTTCATCAGTCACAGAAACTTTCCCCAAAACACGCCAAAGTCAGAACCCTTTCAAAACAAGTCTGTTTTTCCTCTCTCCTCAGGTCAGAATATTTCTCCTTCTTATTGATGAGCTGTTTTCATTTAAGAGCCAGGTGTAGAAAAGCACAGAGATGAGCGATAGGGAGTAATGTCCTCACTTTTTATGTGGCATTACTCTCACTGATAAATCAGGTCGTAAGACATGTTTATTGCTTCAGAGGACAGGAAATCTCCCTTAGGACTGACCTGCCAAACTGAAACCCTGATATATGATTTTTGTTTTGGTGAAGTCTTTTGTTTCCTGGCCTGTGTGTTTCTCTTCCTCCTTGCAGCCACATTCACAAGCTTTTAATTTAACATGTCTTTAATGGTAACACTAAGGACTGAAGAGTCCTCTATGAATACAGACTGATCAAGAGAATCCAAGGGAAAGTGTGTGTTGCTCACGTCTTTGAGAGCTTTAATTGTTAGTAGATTTGACTCAAGTGTTCTTACTCAAAGTATTTTAAAACTTATATTAGACTGAAATTTATTTTCACTTACCCAACCGAAGCGCTGCTTCAACCAGCTCCGGCAAAACCGACCTTCATGACCCCTTGATGATGGTTGTTGTGAATTTGTGACATAACACATCAGGTCTTGATCCAACTGAGATGACCTTTATATCCAACTAATGCCTATTGATTCATATTCTACAAAAAGCAAGGATCACATCAAATGCCAGGGTGTCCACAGGGTCGTAAAAAGTGTTAAAACGTTAAAACCCAATTTGAATTTAATGCCTTAAAATGTCTAAAATTCTCTAAAATCTTTTAAAGTGTCTTAGCTACAATTGCGAAAGGTCTTAAAAGTGCATTAAATTTGTATTTAAAGCAAATGCGTAATGCATAATGCATTTTCGAGGACAGAACGAAAAAAAACCTGTGTAGCCTGGTCAGAATTTATCCAGCTTGTGTGCACGTGCTGGGGTGCTGTGAATAATTTCAAATACTTTGAAAGTAATGCATCGTCTCTGAGTGCTAACTTTCAAATATATCTATCTATCTATCTATCTATCTATCTATCTATCTATCTATCTATCTATCTATCTATATATATATATATATATATATATATATATATATATATATATATATATATATATATATATATATGTAAAAATAAATATATAGATATATAGATATAGATATATATGTCAAAAAATTGTTTTATATATATATATATTTATATATTTATATATATGTGTGTGTGTGTGTGTATATACACACACACACACACACACACACACACACACACACACACACATATATATATATATATATATATATATATATATATATATATATATATATATATATATATATATATATATATATATATATATATATATATATATATATAAACAGAAAAGATCAGAGCAAGAGAAAATGAGGCCAAAGAGAGAGATAGAAAGTTTGTGATGAGGATAAAGAGAGGACTTGAGGACAGAAGGAGGGAAAAAGGAAGTGGGATTGGCAAAGGCCACAGAGAGGGTGGATCGAACGAGGGCTCACCCATCAGATGGGGGGAGAAAAGGAGGAGGGAATCAGAGGGAGATGCAGAGAGATGGAAAAGTGGGAGGGAGAAGCAGACAGGGAGAGAAACAGAGAGGCAGTTGGATCTCTTTCTCTCCAAGATTTTGTCTCTGTGGCTCAGTGGAGCTTTTCCTCCTCTGGAAAATCTTTCTCTCTTTCTGTGTGTTCTTTTCCTCCCACTTCATTCTTCTCTGACTCAACTTTTCTGCCTCTCTCAGTTCATTTCTCTCAGCCGCTGCACCATCTTTTAAATTCTTAGTTTTTTTCCTTTCCTTTATCTCTCTCTCTCTCTCCTGTGTGTTAAGTTTCTCTTCTCTTTCATCCCAGTACTTTATACTTTCTGTCTCTATTTCTGCCCTTCTTTCGATGGCCTCCACTCTCTGCTCTCCTCCTCCTGTCTTCTACAACCTTTCTTCTCCCAGGATGCATCTCTTCAAGGCATGCTTCACCAATACGGTACTGAAACAGGGAAAGAGAGAGGAAGTTTCCTTTTTGCAGCACATTGTGGACCAAGTTTTGTAACTCTGCTCTTTGATGATGATGTTCAGTGTCTAAATTCAGCTTGAACTGTTTCAGGAATGAGCTGTAGGCTGAATTCTGAGCTTGTATTTTGTTGGTGAATAGAACATTTGTCTGTGTCTGTTGAAGCTGCTATGCAAATGTCTTTTTTTATCTGTTTCCGTTGTGTGTTGAGCTGTTTACAGATTCTGCTTTTTGAAGTTAAGTCTTGATAAAACTTGAAGGTTTTGTAATCAAAGCTGTTATCACAAGGTCTCTCTGTATTTTAGGAGAATTACCTCAAACTTGAACAACCTGCAACACCTGGACGTTTCTCTACAGGAATAGATACTGAGTTACATTGTTTTATTTTTATTAATGGATCTTTCTGTCTGGTCCTTGCAGAAAACAGAATCCAGAAACAGCAGAGGAAGCATCGACAGAGAGGACGGCACACTACAAGCACCGGTCAGTCACCATGCCTGTGTGTGATTGTGTGTGTGTTGGTGCTTGTGTTGTTCACCTGTTAGTATTTTAGTTTCGTTTGGCTCCAGGAACTAAAGAAAGAATAGTAAGATTAACAGATCCAAAAGTATGAAAAGCGTCTCATGGAGATACTTTTGGAGATAGAAAATGAAAATGCAGATGAGGGAGGCAAAGGGAAAGTGTTCAGACTACTGACACAGAGAGAGAAAGAGAGAGAGAGAGAGAGAGAGAGAGAGAGAGAGAGGAAACAGCGGCTGGGAGAAGGAGAGAAAGTATGTCCGTTGGAGTGCCAGCGAGGGTACTGCCTACACACCAACCACATGACCACAGAGGGCTCATGGGAACTTTATAACCAGAAGCAAAGGCTGCAAAGTCACATTTCGCCACAAATATCCTAAAAACAGAGTGAAATTGTTACCAAAAAGCTAATTCACATCATAACTTTGTATAAACTGTAATCGAAAAGAAATGTACCTTACTTGTGCAAATTTTTTCCTCTTGATTGTACCTTTTTAATGAGTTCTTGTGACTGAGAGTCTCAACACCTTTTAATCTGAACAGGGAGGAAGTCAACATATCTACCAGCCTGTGGGAAAACCAGGTGAGAGCACTCGCACACTTAAATTGTTGCGTTAAAGAAGTCATCACACCCTCTAGATAATAAATTTCAGATTTTTTTTTTATTAATTAATCCTTAAAAAATGTATCTGATATAAAATGTAAATATCAAGTTAATACTAGCATTACATAGCTAACTAGAAAATATTTGCACAATGTAGCATACGAGCATAGTCTAAACTGATAAATACGACCATGTTTTAGCATGCTAGCATATTTAGAACTTATGCATAACTCGGCATGAAGAAAAAAAAATGTCATTTTGATGCTAGCACCACTAAACATGCTGTCATTCCTCATAACTAGCATTTTTTTTGCAAGCTAGCATTGTACAAAAAGTAGCAATAGCATGTTGGCATAACACTAACGTGAAGTATTCCTAAATCTGTTTAGCAGATTAGACATTGCAATGATTTTGACCATGTTAGCGATATTTTGTCTGCTAGCATACTTCATATTTATACTGCTATCCTTTATCAGAACATGTCGCACCCCCCAAAAAACCACCTCGCCCTGGAGCTCCTTGTCATCTCAGCAACCTTGCCAGCCTCGGGCCTATTGACAGCTACAATGAAGGGGTTAAGGTAAATACTCACATAAGCATTAACCATTTCTGAAAGATTTTCCTTTACTGCTCTGTTATTCCGCCTCTTTTCCTTCACCAAGGCTTGCAGCTTTGAATTTTATGGTGTTAATCCTGCACGCTTGGTTTGGGTATATCAGTTCAGACATTCCTATTTTATGTTGACTTTGACTGTGATTTTGCTGTTGAGTTGCATGTTGTGTCAGCTTCTGTTTGGCTTTTTCCTAATATGCTGTCCCTCTTCTTTCCCCTTTCATTTGTACATCTCCACCTACACTACCCCACCCCCTGTTTTTTTTCTCTTTCTCTTTTTAACCTTGTACCATTTTCATTATATTTTCTGACCTGCCTCTTCATCCATTAATCATTCTGTCAAACCCATCCCTCCCTCTGCATGATCTCCCTGTTCTCCAATCCCATTCAACATCTTCCCTATCAAATCATCCTCCATCCTATCACACTTACATCCCCAACCTCCCCATAGCCATGGAGGGTAAGATTCTCTTCGTCTGTGTTGTCGTAGTAGAGTTAGTTAGAGGATAGTTGTGTTTATGATCATGTGTAGGTAAGCATTCTGAATTGAACTCAAGTCCGTTTTTTTTTTTTTTTTTTTTTTTTTTTTTTACCAGAGATGAAACAAGACTCCAACATTTGTGCATTAGATGTCATACTTGACTTTCAGAACAGCATAACTAAATCACCTTGTTTTATTTTTACCTTTTAAAGTAGTTGATATTACAAGTCAGAGGGTGTTCAGAGACAGTGAGAGTGGTATGGAAAAAATCTCTGGTAAAGAAAAAGAATTTGAACAAAATACTAAATACAAGGATATTTTAAAGCACTAAAACTGACCATTACGTGTCTTACATAGCATTTGTAGGTGATTAAAAACTGTTACATAGTGCAGTTTGAGTGTGTCACTAGAGACCCTGTTTGTCCTCCTACTAACTGTACTAACAGCCCTGCTTACTCCTCTGCAATAGCAGTAAAGTTGTGTAGTTAGTGGACATATACTGGTAGACAAAGTAACTTAGTGTAAAGTTAGTCTGATGCTGCCCCCTAGTGTTCATTCACTCTAATTACAGTCACTTTTGCTGACCTGAGTAGCTGAAAAAGCATTTCTGTAAAGACCTCTCGTTTAGTTTTTGTTAGATGCATTTATTATTACATGTCTCTTCCACAGAAATAACCATAAAGACCCTGTAAATGTGGTTAATAATCCATTGTCCTTTCTTCACTGGTCCAGTTACAGCCACAGGAGATCAGCCCGCCTCCCACCGCCAACTTGGATCGTTCCAACGACAAAGTCTACGAGAATGTGACGGGATTGGTTAAAGCTGTGATTGAGATGTCCAATAGGATTCAGCCTGCAGCCCCTGAGGAGTACGTCCCGATGGTTAAGGTCAGCTTAGTATTCACTCCTTCAATGAAAGTGAAACTTATCTTGATCTCACCTTCTGTTTCTAAAAGCATCTGAACTGACGAACTGACAAACTGACGCAGAAATGTTTGTGCTCGTGTGTGTTTGTGTGTTTGTTAGGAGGTCGGTCTGGCACTGAGAACTCTGCTCGCAACAGTTGATGAGACACTTCCTGTACTGCCAGCCAGCACACACAGAGAGGTGAACATGCACACTTTTTCATCCATGTTTTAAATATTTTCAAACCAGCAAACTTAAGAGACACATAAATCAGAATCTATTACATACATTACGGTATTTCTTTTTTCCAGGTAATCACTCTGAATCTGATTTTTCTGACTTGTTAAACCAAGATTGAATTGTATGGGCTGTTTTAGCTTATTTTGTTTATTTTAAAACTTCCTTGCATTGTTCTTTTGTTTCTAAAATTGATATTAACTTGTCTTCTTTGTGCTTTTACAGATTGAGATGGCCCAGAAGCTGCTGAACTCAGATCTGGCTGAGTTAATATCAAAGATGAAACTGGCCCAGCAGTACGTCATGACAAGGTGCATTTACATTTACATGCGTCAGATCTGTTTAACCCATTCTGCTGTTTTTCAAATCACAGCGATGCTGACAACTATTTGTTTTTCTGTCTTGTGTACAGTTTACAAAAAGACTACAAGAAACAGATGCTTATGGCAGCTCACGCCCTCGCAGTCGACGCCAAGAACCTACTGGATGTCATCGACCAATCGCGGCTCAAGATGATCACCCAGCCCCGGCCACATTAGTTTCTGTCACTTTGGACTCAGAGAGTGCAGTACACAAAGAAAAGAGAGCGTGTGGATGGATTATCAGAGATGGACGGATGAAGAAATGAACTGATGGACAGCAAACCTGACTAAAACAATCAGCTCCCGCTTCTCTTCCCTCAAACATTCAAAGTTTATTCTTCTTCTCTGGCGATGGTCATATTTCAGTGTTTTCGTTGTTCATTTTTTTGGAATTTTGTCGCATTAGTTGCTTTTGTATCCAGAGAAACGCTCTTCTCTCCAATCATATATCCTCAAAAGATGAGATTTTTAAAGCAGCATCCTTTACTACTTTTACATTTTTGTATGACTCAGAGGTTTCTGGGGCTGGCATGAAGGACTGCAGAGGCAAGTTGCGGACGGATATTTGCCACATTAACACTACGCTTTACATATATGCAGGATGAAACAACTGGAACTGAAGAGCCAGGAGGAAAAAATGAAGATGATGCGATAAAACTGTTTAAAATGCTTTTATACCTTTATTAACTATTATTTTATTTTCAGCCTGGACTCTTACGGTTTCTCTAAATGAGTTTTTTGAATTTTCCTCTTGCAATGGGCAAAAATCTTTGACTTAAATATTATCATTAATGTCATATTTCATTTCTTGTCTACTTTACTAGATCTCTTTTTCTCAGGCTACAAGAGATTGAAAAAAAAAACATACATGTTGAATTTTGAAGAACAAATTAAATGTCACAGGCCACTTTTTTAAGTTAACTTGCATAGTAAATATACAAAGAAGCTATATTTTTACCTTGTTCCTGAGGCATGAATTGTTTGTGCGAAAAGGGAGAGGAATAAAGAGGGAGGGGGTTAAGAGATGGAGGAAGGATGTATTTCAGTCACAGCAGAGGTGCTGATGATACTCTACATTAGGTAATTGACTTCAACACAACATTTATGAAAATGTTACTTAGGAGCATTTTAAGTAACATGCACCTTCAATTTTATTTTAAATTTAAATATTGTTTAAGTTCTAGATTCACCCAGTTTCTTTTCATATTGTTGGGGGACTTTTTTTTTTTACCTTGATAGGTCACCCTCTTCCAAATCTTTCTGCATCCATATCATGGACTTAATTTTACTTTCATCTCTTCTTTTTGTCTTCCTCTAAACACTCTCTTCCTGTCACCTTCCCATTTTTCCCCTCTGCTGTGACTTCCTCTCCTCCCTCTGGATTCTCTCCATCCCTCTGTTCCCTCTCTCCTTGGGTGAGCAGTATTCTCAGGAAGGAGTCACATGTACAGTTGCTAAACCAAGCAAATAAAACACTGTTATCATAAGAGAAATGTGTTTTCCTCCTTTCATGATTGTGTTGGCAGAATGGTGAATTCATTACAGTAAATCTCACAAGATCAAACTGTTCGAGCTTGTTTTGGGTATTGTAATTTGACAGTAAATTGCTTATATCAACAAGAATTGAATAGAAAGCCTTATAAACAGAACTGTTCAAGGACAGGTCATATTATGTACATTTGCTCTTTTGAGACGCCAACATTGAAGCTGCATAAGTTGAAACTGACAAATTGAACTTTTCTGTATGAATACAAAAATGAAAAACATGTTTCCGCCCGGTTTCGAACCGGGGACCTTTCGCGTGTGAGGCGAACGTGATAACCACTACACTACGGAAACTGGTGCTTATAGTACGGAGCCAGAATTGTATTCATACACGTGCTCATATGCCCCCTGTCGGAGGAGAATATGTATATATTTTATAATATCCCTTCTTTAAAAGAAATCAGAAACACTTAGATCAGTGTACAAACATAGAGTGTACAATAAATGGACGTACAAACCACTGATGTCAGCCTCAAGGATTTTAATTCGGGTAAAGATCGCAGGGAGTAAAACTTCGCACTTTGTTACCCCACAGCCTCGTAACCACCAGGTCGGCCATGATCGGGTCCCTAACGCTGGAAAGTGAATGGGTCAGTAGCTTGAGAATCCAGTGTGAATCAAGTGTGTAACCCGTGTGTAACCTGTGTGTAACGAAATGGTGGAATGAATTACCCAACTCATTACGATCCGCAGAGTCCCCTTCTACTTTTAAGAGAGGTCTGAAGACTCACCTGTTCAGGGAACACTTTTGGCACTTAATCAGACCCTTCTCCTCTTTGTCCTCAGGGGTCAGATCAGAAAGTCTCGGACTGAATATTGATTTCTAGTTATGGCTGATATTTAGATGGAACACAAAAAGGGGGGGGGGGGGTATTTCAGTGGGCACTTGATGGCAGAGTCACTGTGACCCATCTAACTTAAAGCATTTTTTCGCACTTAATAAGGTTTCTCCTTCTTGTCAAAATTCTTGCTTGTGTTGTACGTCGCTTTGGAAAAAAGCGTCTGCTTAATGAAATTAATGAATTGAAGAATTGTAACCTACGAGTGAGTCTGCTCTTCTATACGTTTCTGAACAATTAAGAACTATAACCCATTTCTACTTGCTTGTTTGGAGGTTTTCCGAGTTTTCGAGTGGTAACAGACCAGCTTCTTTCATGTTTACGAAAAGGAGGGTTGAGTGACTCACTGAATAATTATATCTGTTTGAAACGAGCAAGATTCTGTAAAGGTAAAAACTCTGGCTTATAATTTCCACCCTTTTTCTTCATACCATAACATTATTTCAGTGATAAAACATTTTAACACGACATTATTTTAGAAATCATGTTTTTTTTTCCAGTGTAGTTCTTCTCTTAAATTAGGACCACAGGTAAAACATACCATTGCTCCTTCAAGTTTTTAAAGCCTTAAATTCACTCACTATATGTATCTCTAGTCTAAGCTTTTGTTTACAAAGAGTCTCTTATAACAAGTTGCACCCCATTTTTTTTTATTTCCAAGGATTCAGAATGGCTACAAAATCGACTCTTTCAAAGATGATGGGCAAAGTTTGTGTAAGTAAACAGGACTGTTCATTGAGAGAAAAAAAAATCAGGCAAGTTTGCAGTCTTTTTTGTAGTTTTATTGTGTTTTTACAAAAACAGCTTGATTTAATCGAAGAGACCGAATCCCATGTCGTCATCGGATTCCTCTGACTCTTCCTTCTTCTCCTCTTTCTTCTCCTCCTCCTTGGCTGTAGGATGAGAAAAGGTGGTATGGTTAACAAAGTGAATTAAAGCACATGCACTGGTTCCCTGAACTATCAACTATTACAAATCAAAGCCAAAACTAAGAAAAGTTAATGCAATGACTAAAGATAATTAGTACGTCTGATTCTGTTCATAATGCTTCATACTACTTCTCTTAAACCTCTGTTTAAACCACAGTTCATGTAGTTACCTGGGGCGTCACCACCGGCAGCAGCTCCTGCAGCAGCAGGAGCACCAGCTGGAGCTCCACCTCCTGCTCCAACGTTGCAGATCAGGCTGCCGATGTCAACGCTGGTAAGAGCCTAAAAAATATGATAAATCCACAGGCTAGAGTCACTCTTCTGACACTTTTTAAGTTTGTACAAAGCTTAAACAAAGAAGAGCCCAACAACACATCAATCCTGCCAGTCAGGTCGAGTCCATGGCACACATCCTTTCAAACTCTTGATTGTGTGATTTAAATATTTTTGTGGCATAAATTGGCAGCAACAAAAATCCTGACTTATTTTTTACTTTGCATTTTGTTTTGAGGAGTGAGCACCTCTTTAAGATTAAAAGATCAAGAGTCAAACCATCCCCTTAAGGGATATCCGTTTTTGCAGCTACTTCTTGTTTCAAATCTTACACTCAACTGACCCTAAATGTACAAATTCCAGGACACATTTAATGTAAAAAAGAAAAAAAGCTACCAACATTTTTTTTGATACTGCTAGAAATGTCACATATGCACCAACCCTTCAGCTATTCAAAGTATCTCTCCATGTCTGTACATCATGTTTTCATGTCTGTTACTCACCTTGGCAAACAGACTTGGCCAGAAAGGCTCCACAGTGACTCCTGCAGCCTTGATCAGAGCGTTCAGCTTGTCCTCCTGCAGACAGAAACCAGCAAATGTTTGTAAGTACACCTTCAATGATAACTCTTAAAACATCATCATCAGTTTAGAAAACACCTAAGGAAATCTGTTGTTTCATTTATGTTCTTGAATACACTTGCTTCTAGTGCTTATTTAACGGGATGCAGAGTACATCAAGAGAGACACCTGACAGCTATAGTACTCAGTAGGTTAAACAAATCATAAATGTGCCAGTACCATGGGTGTTGAGTGAAAAGGAACTCAAACTTCATTAAGTAGTAATCATTGAAAATGCCAATTAAATGGTTCGTGATTTCATCAGTGGTTTGCTAATGTTATAATGTGAAAAATCTAAGTGTGCCAGGGCTGAAACTCCAGTGAAAACAACCACATAACTTTCTGTGATTATAAGACAAATGAACTAACTCATACATCAATGTTAGTGCAATAATGGAGACGATTGCACTTTCCCGGGTTAATGAATTGTCCTATTTTTAAGTATTGTTAGATGTTGTACTAGTTCATTAGCTTAGCATTCGTTGACACCTGTCACCGACTAAGCGACCCACCTTTATCTTCAAAAGTTGGTTAACAAGAGGGATAAATAAGGCCATAAACAGCATTTAGAACCACGTGAGGTACATTTATTTTCTCATCAAATCAAATGGCAAACTGTGACCAGACACAGAAACGTGGCCTAACAGTAGCAAGACGCATGCCGCCATTTTTACCGGCACATGAGTTTGTTTAGATTTATACAACCCAAATTCACAACCTTGTGACTAAATACATTTATGGATTTAACCCTCGTCATATGATCTTAAGAAATTAGGGTTTTTGTTGACAGAACAGAACGCCGGGATATCCGTTTTGACGGCAATGGCAGAGATGTAAGGGATCAAGCCGGGACACTTACGGTGACGGTGACTTCATCGTCGTGGAGGACCAGAGCAGCATAAATGCAAGCGAGCTCGGACACAGAGGCCATTGTTGATGTAGGATTTTATATTTGTCGCGTTGGATGCCTAAATTTGACGGTGCTAGTCGCCGGATTGCGGGCCTTAGCTTCTGGTGAAGAACCGAGCACCTTAGGCACGTTTACGTCGAACAGCGGAAAGGGAAGGAAAGAGGGCGGGAGCTTGCTATAAATACTTTACGTCAGGGCTGCGTGCCTGATACGTAAGTACGTACACAAAGTGACATCAGACGTATTCCAACTGTTTCATTGTGGATTTTTATTTTTCTATGGGGAGATGCTTTCACTAAAAACGATATGCCACTCATCTGTTGAGTTTATATACAAGTTTATACCATTTTTAGAACAAACAACAAAACCTGACATTATAGTGTTTACATCAAATGTTAAGTCCAAATTGGAAACACTGACAAACTGCTCAAACCTTGCTTGTGCACTAAGCTTTCTGTGATGGAATGAATTCATATTTTAACTTTATTCTGTTTTTTAATAATTATTCATTTATTTATTTTACATCAGTTGATTTTTATCTTTATATTTATTTTATTACATTGCTTTTAACTCAATACTGGTCTTCTTTACCTCAGTTAGTTGCTTCGATGCAAATGTTAATCTTTATTATTAGGAAACATGACTTCAATACTAAAATTAATTTTATAATACTTACGAGATCGTGGTGCTTATTCAAAACTCTGCAGCTCTATAGGGATGCTTTGTTTAATTAAAGCTGCCATCATTTATCAAAACTGAGGGTGAACAGGAAAATAATGACCATTAATTTTGAAAAAGAAAACAACAAAAAACATGTTATGTCAGTCTTCTTTATTTCATCTCCATCAAAAACATGTACACTACAATAAGTAAAACCATTCCAAGGCAAATTTCTGGTACATCCCTCCGGACTGTTTACACTTGAAGAAAAAACCTGTGCTAGATCTTTGTGCTCAGACCTATTCCCAACATCTGAATATGGTGTCTGCTGATTTTAAACAAAGTTTTTCTATTTAAGAACCAAAACACAAAGACAAAATAGAGCTATGGCAAAAAGTGACTAAATTCAGATGAAGTAATACTTTTCTCAAGTCCCTTCTCCTTACAATGTCAGTGTCACTTTTTCAAAACATCAGATCTATCAGGATGAATGTTCAAAATTCAAAAAACTGATAAAGACTAATTCTAACATTTGGCACTAAAATGTTACCTTGGCCCTGACGTTAAAAAATACTCAAGCAGGTAAAAGACTGGTGAAAAGATAGCACAGCTATGAATGGTCCCCTATCTGGAAATGGAATCAAATTAGTGTCATTCAAGCTGTGGGCATGGCAGGACAAATCTGGGATAATTTCCATCTCGGCATCAACACATGAGAATCTCATAGCTGCATCAACTTCAGAAAATTATTTTTTAACTTGGAGGATATTCATTCTCTTCTATTTTCTTATTACAGCATATTTAATTAAAATGGAATTAAGATGGCAAAAAACCTGAAGAGTTTACAGCAATGCATTTAAAATAACAGACCGTTTTCTTACTGACTTCTGTACAATTTAAGCATTTGTACAAGTATTTTTTAAGGTAAATGGAAACGGTCTTTCCAGTGAGCAATAATAAATCTCATTAAAATGATTTTAAACTCAGGAATGCAATCTGAAAATTTGGTTTGGGAATATTTAACTGGACTAACAATACACCCCTCCCGCCTTTTGTCAATCCATAGCTTCACTGCCCAACTTCAGCCACCAGTTTACAACTTTAAGTACAAGTGATCTCAACATCCAAGCAATAATGATGACTGGGACTGTTTTACTCACTGCACAGATGTTTCACACCTGGAGTTACTGGAATAAAAGTATGGAAACATGTTTCAGTTCATTGTGATATGTGAACATATTAAAAATATAAAAATCCCTTTTGTGGATTAACATGTTTAAAAAACAGAGAAGACAAGTTATGGCTGGGTAGGATCAGCAGTCTGAAGCTGACTGAGGTTAGAACCGCAATAGAAATGGTCCTTTTGGTGAGATCTGTGTTTTACTGGATGCAGTGTTGGTTGCAATGGGTTTGAGATTGAGTGGATTGATCTTGCTGTCCTATCACACACTGCAAAACAAAAAGTGGGACCTCTCTGGACAGCAATAAGGCAGATGTTTAAAAGTTGATCAGTGAATGATGCCAAAAAGGATCAGTGGATATCAGTGAACCACAGACGAAACCTGCAGGAAGAACATCATGGAAGACAACAGACTGTCTCTTCTCTCTAGTCCTTGTGTGGTTTTCCTTTGGGTTTTTCATCATAAGAAACTCCGTATTCATTGACTCTTGTTTTGTCCACTGGGTAGAGCCTGGGAAAAGAGGCAGAGGCAGTTTAAAAAGAGAAAAGAGAAGAGGAAGGTTAATTTAGTCACTAGCTGCATTTCCATGACACTTTTTTTTTGCAAAATAAAAGTGCTTTTTCTGAAGTTTCGATAAAGTACAATTGCGCCTTGCCGGTGTTTCCATAATGACTAGAATTGCACATAACGAGTCAAATCTTGTCCCGTGAGAAAAATGTGGAAGAAGGAAGGAGGACTGTAACCAGTGGTAACCATGTGAAGCAGTGGCCACATACTAGGGGCTTTTGGGAGAGGATCATGGCTGAGGAGTTCATAGAGGAGTTGTGGATCCAAAACTTCAGAATGACCTGGCCTACATTCGACACACTGTGCCATTCAATTGAGGATCTAGTTGCACCAGACCCATTATCCTCTCGGGGGGCCAGTACCGATAAAGAAGCGAGTGGCCATAGCTCTGTACAAGCTGGCAACCTGCGCTGAGTACAGGGTAGGTAAGGAGGTGTGTTTGTTATTTGTTTCAATATTGAAGTTCATTAACTTCAACACTGAAACTTCTGAAAGACCACCTCATGAGAGCAGAAAAACTTTTGAGTGGTTTTCTGAAATTTTGGTGTTTCCATTAAAATTTTGTATTGTGATATTTATGTTTTGCGCAATTCTAGGTGTAATGGAAACGCAGCTAATGACATAAGATTGTGTGTGTGTGTGGTTGTGTTTACCATCTCTGGTAGAGGTAAATGAGAAATACCACATCATCTCTAAAACAGGCCAGTCTGTGGGATGTTGGCATTGTGATGATGAAAGCAAACACATCATCGATGAAGGTGTTGAATGCCTGGAAACATCAGTCAACAGTAATAAATTATTAATGAGAAGCATTCATACATAAAAATTTTATCCAAATCATGTCCACCTCTTGTCCAAACATGTTAATATCCCCCAGATTAACAAGATATGTTTTCACCTTGTACATGAAGGCTTTCCAAGGCAGGTGGGCCACAGATTTGAGCTGTCAAAAATAAGTATTAGTGAGTATTAGTAAGAATAAGGAGATGGAATGTTGGAAACAAGATAAAACAACAGAAAATCAAGTCCACCACGCTGAACTGACCTTATAGTTGACAAAGAGCTGAGGAAGCATGAAGAGGAAGCCAAAGGCATACACACCTAGAACGATCAAGATCAAGTTAAAGCTTTGCTTTCACTGAAATGATGTGAATATAATTAACAAATAATCTTAACCCTGTTTATAATGCAAATGTTGACGTATTCAGATTAAAAAAATGGATGTGTTGACACGTGTGTATAAATGTGTATGCTTGAGGTTGTTAAAACCAAAGAAAATAATGTAAATAAAAACATACCATTAACCAAACTGTTGATCAACCAGGAGTACCAGCTAGAAAAGATATTCACAACATGTTATGATCCTGACGACATCAGCAGCTCATATAAGTTATGATTTAATAAAAAAAGTGTTTGTTTTGTTCTCGTACCTCTTATATCGTAGAAATATTAGCGCATACACCGCCCCACCAATACACAATGGGTACAGGAGGTATGAGAGATACTTCATGGCCTAAAGAGATACACAAGTCACATGAGAATATCACTGCTTCATGTTAAACCTCATGAAGTAACAAAAGTTTTCGCACCCTCATTGAGCAGACTACAATAAATGTATTGCAGTATTGTAAACTGTACTGTTTTCCTGTGAGTGTGTCTCTTGTTTCTTACCAGAGTGTCGTACTCTTCTGTTCGTCTCTCAGATTCATCTAACTTTCCAAACTGTTCAACAGAAAATTAAAAAAAACAAAAAAAAAACAACGTAATTATTTCAGGTCTTCACATCGGTAAAGGTGGCGAGACTGAAATGTTTTCTGAAAATCAGCCCTTTTCATTTAGTCCAAAATGATCCTAGGGAAGAAACAGCTGTACATGTGTCTGAAATGACGCTGCTGGTCCACACACTGTGTTAACATAACATCCAGAGGAACCTCAGATGGGCCAGACTTGATTCAAAATGATGATAAAGGCAAACAGATCAACCACACAAAAAAACCTACCAGGAATGTTGGTTTGCCTCCTTTCCAGAAAACCTGAATCTTAAAGGCTTTCTTGACTTTCCAAACCTGAAAGAAAAAGAAAAGAAAATGTACTCATTTAGTTTCGTGTATTTAGACATTTTTTATATTTGAAGAAACTAAAGCAGTATGTTTTCATCATCCTATTGTCAAATTCTTTTACTCTTTGCAAACAATTCAGCCGTGATATTTGTCCTAAAACATCCTGAAGACATTTTTCTGGACTGTTCAGTAGTGGTGTTCGATACTGCATTTGGTATCGATCCAATATAGGGTCAGGATTGCCAAGATCGATACTGATATCTAGGGATGCACGACATGGGATTTATTGTTGATATCCAATATGCTGACATTTTACAACGCATTTAGCTGATTACCGATACCAATTCCGAGGTTTTTTACCTTACACCTAATTGTAGAGATTATTAGCTCCCTTCTGTATTGGAAGTAGCGTACAGTATTATGGCGCATGCTCCTATCACATTTGTTATCTAACATTCACTTCTTGTGCATTCTTGTTCATTACACTTTGAAAAATAACAAACTAATGTTGGAGATGACTTAATCTTACTTTCACATCAGTAAATCAGCTACCTGTACCAGAATTTCCCAGCTTGGGACAAATAAAGTACCTATCTTATCTTATCTTATCTCTGTATATTGTTCGTGCTGAAACGACTCTGCTCGTGAATTCTTTATCTGAGCCTGAGGTCTGGTTGTTGTTTGAGGATTCTCCTCCTCCCTCTGTTTACTTTGCAGCTCTGTGTTCTCTTTTTAGTGTGTTATTAGTCATTTATATAAGTCTGTGGTGTTGCCACAGAACCTTATTTGTTCTCTGAAAACATTGCAGTATGCAGTATTTTGGTCTGCGGCTGAAAAATAACACCAAATGGGGATCCTCTCTGCCACTTTGGAGCCAGCAGTGCAAGTCTGAGTGCTATGACTGAGCAGCAACGCTCACAGAAGAGCAGAAGGGGGGGGCAGAGTATGCATGAGCCGAGTAAGTGAGAGGAGTGCACATGGAGAAGAGAAACTGGAACTTAAGTATAGATAATTTCATGCAAGGATTGGTCAACACAGATACCAACATTGGTATTTGTACATCGATTTCGGATCGATCCGCCCACCACTACTGTTCAGGTGAATGTGGCTCATATTAAGTCTAATAACACATTTTCCCTAAAAATAAAACAAAAACACTTGCTTGGATTTCTTTTTTTTTTCTTTTAGGTGACATCAAATGATTTTGTCACGCAACTACATATGAAATGTGTTCAGCCTCTGTGTACCCACTTCAATGATAGAGCCGATACCAGCAGGTATGAGGACGAGGAGGCTGGTCTGCTCATCAAACAGGTAGAGGAAAATAACAATGGTGCTGAAACATCTCCAGAGCACTACAAAACAAGAAACACAAAATGTTAAGGCAACAACTCTGCCACTGTTTATTTGTATTTTTAAATTCTCTATTCTAATAACCTAAAACTCAACTTGTCTTAATGAAAAACAAAAACCTTGGAAGCTCACTGTTAATACACGATTAATCGATACACTGCTACAAATACGTAGAGTTCAGCTCAATCTTTTAACATTTCAGATTTTGTCCTGGACTGATGTCATCACTTTTCTAAAAACAGGTTGACTGGAGGAAAAATGCTCTACCTGCTTTGCTGGACATTCCCACCATGCTTTTCTTTTGTTTCCAGAAGCTGATGTCATTCTTAAATGCCAGGAAGTCGAAAAGGAGCTGAAGAAGAAATCAACAAGACATATGACACAGATCTGTTATTTGATGTCAAGGTGCCTATAGAGTTACATTTTGCTCATGTGTTTTTAGCAAAAACCAAGAGAAGGTCAAAGCTGAAATGCTCTGACTTTAGTCTTACATGAAATGCAGCAACAAAGAAGGTCAGAGCCAAGAAGTACAAGTTTGTATCCACGAAGATTCCTTTAATCTCATCAGCATCTTTTTCTGTGAAACCTGAAACACACACACATAAAGGGAGACAGATAAACAATTTACATGGTACTAAGGGCAAAAGGCTTCTAGACAGTTTGTGTCTGTGTGTGAGAGGGAAAGTTTAGCATACCAAACTGCTGCAGAGAGTAAACGGCGTCCTGCATGTGGATCCAAAAACGCAACCTCCCCAGAGAAATGGAGTCATAGGAGATGGTCAGAGGGAGCTCCATGGAGGTGCTGTTGATTTCCTTCAAATAAAGACATTTACACAGAATCATAATCATCTCCTTAAAGATTTATGTCCTGTCCTTATCCTCTCAAAGTTTGTCAATGAAATCGATAAATCTGACTGTATCACATCTCTCATAGCGGTGAACCTAAAGACGAAGCACTTTTCACTTTGAAAGAGTTCAGATGAAAAAAGGAAACATTTCAAAATCAGGTGAGCAGTCACTTATGATGCTTTATATAATATAAATTTAAATGTAAGCGCTTACCACAAGGTCTTTGACCCGGTTGCTGAGCTCATCAACAAATAGCAGAGGTAGATAAACCATCTTTTTACCGTTTTGGAATCTGAAAAACAGATGACATAAAACATCCTGTGATGCCTCTGAACTCAAATTGAAAGCTTTCGCAACCCCTTATTAACAAGATAGAAAAAATACTACAAATCAATCAAACTTTATTTATAGAGCACTTTTCAGACCTAAAATGGTAACACAAAGTGCTTAACAAACAGAAGAAGAATAAAATAACATTCCTCCCACCCCAAACCCACAGATCAACACAAAACCCTCCACCCACACCCACCCCAACACAACCAACATCCCCCAGTGCATTAAAAGTAAACAACAAAATCAAGATGTGTGCTGATGAACTGAGGAAATGCCATCCGAGGAAACACTGAAGGTAGAATCAGATGTTAAAAATTAGGATAAGAAAATAAATTAACCAAATTAAAAGACATAAATAGGACATTTACATACTACAGAGATACTAAATAATAACAATAATAATAATAATAATAATAATAACAATAATAATAATAATAATAATAACAATAATAATAATAATAATAATAATAATAATAATAATAATAATAATAATAATAATAATGTAAATATAGTAGGATAAATAAGTAAATATGTGTAAAACAAATAGATTAAGATAAATAAGTAAAACTCAGTTAAAAGCTAGACTAAAAAGGCAGGTTTTTAATTTGCCTTTAAAAATCTTTAAGCTCTGCGTAATGTTTAACATCCACAATCAAGCAGTTTCCAAAACACACCCACACATTTTAACTATAAGACAGTGTTTTATCTGCGTCTTACACTCTGAGGTATCTGTGGACATCACTGGGCAGAGATTCTCTGTCAAACAGGAAGTGGTCACCCACAATGTTAAGTGTCAGGCGAGAGCGCCAGTGAGAAACCAGGTGATCTGACGTCGAAGTGGAACCATCTCCTACGTCAGCACGCCGTTTCTTCTGCTGAGCTTCTTCTGTTGGACCCTGTGGTACCACGATGACAAAGAAATGCAAAGAAATTTAACACTTGAATAAAACGGCCAATTGGATACCAAAGTTGTTCGTTTCCAATCTAATACATTACAGTTGCTACATTATTTGTTAAAGCTAATGATAAATTTAAAGGAACCTAATTTTCGAAAGATAAACTGAGAGGAAATAATAAGAAAAATATCAAGGCAAAATCATACCAATATTTTGTGCAAATCTTACTTCTTCAAATAGTCTCTAAAACTGAAGACTGTGTCAGGAACACCTGATACCATTTTAATGTCCGTCTTAAGTTTGGAAAACTTCTTACCTGAGTTTTATCCTCCCCAGATATGAGAGAGATTTCAGGTTGTTTAGGAACCATGTATGTTGTGAGCTGAGCCACTAAGTGGACTTGTCGTGGATCCTGCCATGGAGTGAAGCCAGCTTGGTGGACGAAAATGAGTGCATATAAAGTCCCATTGTTGCGGGTCTTCTTGGGGAGGGACACGTTTACAATCCTGCAAAAAAAAAAAAAAAAAACAAAGAAAGGAGGGGAAAAACAAGAGGAAGAAGGTGTTTCAGATGAAAATACACCGTGTTTGATATTATGTGTGGATATGTCACCCCAGTTTTCTTGGAAATTCCTTTATTCTAAAAGTTTGATTCCATAAAGTTAATTAAATATATATTTTTTACCATCTTTGCATTGATCAGAAGTACACACTCATACTCTACTTATTCACAGCTTTGAATCTGGCTAAGCCAATCACATCCAAAACCAGAGATAATTCAGTTTCTATGCTTTTTCTAACTGTTCCATATTCCAAGTCAAAGTCTTCACATTGCTAGTGAGCGAAGATGAGAGCTCAACCAACCTCTCAAATTTCGTGTTGACATCAAAATCCTCCTCTTTGTAGATCAGTGTATGTCCTCCCTCTGCATTGGGCCGCAGTGCAGTAAAGATACTCAGCTGGACACAGAGTGACAATGAGATACTGTTACAATCATACTGCTTACCACTGGCCTCCTAAGCTCCCTTTTAAACCCAAACACCCCTTACACACACACACACACACACACACACACACACACACACACACACACACACACACACACACACACACACACACACACACACACACACACACAGCTGAATAAAAAGCACAATGTGTGCCATCGGTGGGAGAATCAGTCTATTGACTTCTCTACATTTACTGACCTGTAGTTTCGGGTTCCCAGCCAGGAAGGGTGTGATACAGGTCTCCCCTTTAGGTTTGTCACAGGGTTTTGTGTACACTATCCCATACATCACCCAACAAGTGTGGAGCACATATACCACAAACACCCCAACGATCAGGGTAGTGAATGATGTTTTAAGAAACATGATGCCGGTGTCGTCCCGTTAAGTTGTTTCTGTCAAACCACTGTTGAGCAGGGCCATATGTCTGCAAATAAGAAGTCAGAGACAGTGTATGAAGAGATATCCTGAAGGGGAACAAGAATAAAGCTCAAACTTATGTTGATAATTTTCAGACAAAAAAACTAAATCACATTACATGTCAAAAAGAGGAGCAGAAGCACAAAAAATGCAGCTTTATTACAATGCTTAAGACCTCATGGACAACAACACATTACTATAACCTTATGAGAGACCTGTTGTTGTTTTTTTTGGCCTGGCTGCAGCCACAAAAGTCTGGAAGGTGGGCAATAATCATTTGTAGGTTATCATTAATGTTACATAAGATGATGAAGGTAACATTTCTTCTTTCACTCCAGTTCCAAACTAACTAATTTCTAAATATGGTTGAAATTATTGAGATTGCTGTGCTATTTCTACTGTCAAGTCACTTTTCTAATGCAAAAGTGTGAAATGAAACCAGTCAAGAACAAATGCCACAGCTTGCTCACCCAGTTTTGCAGTTGCTAGACTACAACATACAGACAGATGAAACAAAAGATGAGAGGAAGAGGGGACCTCCTGCCTCTACAGAGCATGATGGTGGGTGATAAGATACAGGCTAGGCACAAACAGTGACAATAAAAACTGTATTTTCCCATAGAACTAATCTTAAAGACAGAACAGCAGATTCAAAAGCTACAGTGATGCTTGTTACCACTTGTTACACCATGCTAAAGCTTTGTATTCGTCACTGGTGATAGTAAATTCCATATCACCGATCGTAGAAAGGCTACATATAACCTCAAATACAGAACATCAGCAAACTAACTGAAAATAACCGCTTTGCACTAACGTGTAACGCGGTTACTTTCGGAGACGTGTTGCTGTCAAGTCATCCACATGGTTACATCTTTATGTTTTCATCCATGTAAAGGCTCGTTGATCCCCAAATTTCAAACCGATTTCTGTCACACATATTACGGCAAAGTACTCATGTTGAATGAAGTCTTTGATATTGAACATACCGATGTTTAATGTGGCAGGCTGTCGGTGACAGGACACTCTCAGCTCCGTCATTGGCTGGTTATCGTTTCACTTTACAGATCCTGCCTGGTACATAGACACGACAGCATAGTGTCTTCAAAGCAGTCCACCGTTTGATGCTGAAAACAGCTACTGGCTACTCGATTATCTTCTCCATTGAAGAAAAGCCTGGTCTACACCACTGACTGTATGGTCTTCACAGTAATTGAAAACTGGAAGTGTGAGGTGGATTTAACAGATCTGTATTTCCGCCATACACTTCCTGGTTGATACCACGAGTGGTAACGCGAGACGCCGCGTGATTTGATCTGACTGCAGGACCTGACGCCTAACAAAGTTAACTCTGAAGCGAGATATATATGAGTTTTGAACGCACAATTTCGACTGTCGATGTCTTTTTAAAATTGCCGGTGGTGTTTTGGACTATTATATAAGGTTTTCAGCTGACACTAACAAACCATATTGTTATTCCAACTTTAACTGGTAAACTCTCCCCTTCATGTAGCCTACTGCGATTAAAGCCAGTTAAGTGTAATCGCCACTGATTTTGGGGTTTTTTGTTCAATATAGCCTTAAGCCTCTATCAAAATCGACTGCCGTGACCCGGATTCGAACCGGGGTTGCTGCGGCCACAACGCAGAGTACTAACCACTATACGATCACGGCTGGCCATCCCATCTTCCCCTTGTCAGTGATTGGACTGTAGCATAGAGTCGTTGTTGCTTAATGCTTTGAGAACAAGCTAAACTAATGAAAAATGAAAATCAGTTTGTTTCCGGTTAAAAGGAGAGGGAGTTCTTTAATTTACCTAGCAGAAACAGGCTCCTTCCATATGCATGTAAACGATTTTGAACATTATTTTTTTTAGTCTAAAAACATTTATATCAGACTTTTGAGAAGTGTTAAAAGCGTTTTGCTTCTTACCCCCCCTCGATAGCGTATCTTACTTTTCTATTTAATGATGCAATTCAGTTTTTGATAATGCTGTAATCTTTCGCATATTAAATACATTTTATGTCCACGTTCGATTTAGGATTGTATCACATTTCTGACCTGTGACGACGAAATCCAGAATACTTTCAAGCACTATTACAAATGTTTCGAAACGATGTTCCATATGAATAGAATTATTTAAAATATTGTGTCTCGCCTGACTAGTCATAAGAGCTCATGGAAAAAAAGCGGCACCAGTTAACAACTCAGTCTCCCAGAATGCCCTTTGAGAGCGGAAATGATGAGAACTCCATGGAAACGGCCGACTGGCGTGCTAGCCTCCAAGGAAGAGGCAGTTTAGCTAGACTTTAAATTTGCACGCCGATAAACAAGATTGAAAATTGAATACCTCTTGTTTATAATCTTATACGAAGATGAGCCGTACACCAGACGCAAGAGCGAGGTAAGTTAATGTCCATTCGTTAAACTAAACCCTAAACTGACGTTTTCTTCACAGGAGCCGTTGTAAGTTACAGTCAGCGTTTTCAAAAATGAGTATCACCATTTTTCGGGTTCCACACTTACTTCGGGAGTAGTTAATTTTTTGTCATTTTACGCGCATGACCATGAATAAGTGGTGATGTCTTTGCGTACGGTCACAACAAGCTGTTAAATTGGATATACGTTATGTTGGTGTAGATAACATACAAACATGCAGGTTGTTTGAGAAACATCATGAAAACCCCGATGTCTAAAAAACACACTCAAAGTTTTCTGTATTTAATGGACGTTTAATGAAGCATACGAGCCCGTTGTATTATTTTATTGGTACACTCACATGTCAACACTCAATTTTCGTGTGTTATGATTATCACTTCACACGAGTACTTCACGCTGGTATTGAAAGTTAAAACTGTATGACCCCGAAGGAGCTGCAAAAATCTCTTTGCTGGTAAATATGTGGATCATTCTTTGACTTTCTATCACAAAGCCCTGTTGAGATCACTGTTGTTCTCCAACCTCATCAGGGACAACCAGACAAAAAAGATCCAGGAAAACATCACTAATGTGGAGAAACATTTTGGGGAGATGTGCCAACTGTTTGCTGGTTATGCCCGTAAAACAGCTCGCCTTCGAGACAAGGCTGATCTCCTGGTACGAGAAATAGGGGCATATGCAGACACGGAAACCCCAAACCTGAAAAAGGGAATGAAACAGTTCGCTGACCACCTCGCCAAGATTGAAGACTATCGCCAAGCTGAGGTAAGACGGACTGCAGTGTGTCCTTTTCTGTTGACCTCAACCATTACTGCAGAGTCTCAGCTGTAAGGTGGTACAAAATCTGACATGAACGTTTTGCCTCATAGGTGGAAAGACTCGACGCAAAAGTCATTGAGCCGTTAAAAAGCTATGGAGCTGTGGTGAAACGAAAAAGGGTAAGTCATGCCTTAAGCAAAGTTGGGCAGTAAAAAAGAAGAACAAATTTGTTACTCCAGGCATTATATTGAAATTACAGCTTTATACAAAGCTGGAACATCAGCCAGTGACAAAATGTGTGTGGCGTGTGGAGAGGTGCCTTAAAATGTATATAAATCAAATGTTCTCACAATTATACAGTAATTGTGTCATAAAACAGAATGATTTAATCCATTGGCTGATTAATCAGGCTGATTGTCTTTTTCAAATAATCTGCATTGGCTGATGTATTTTCTATTCCAGGAATTAATTAAAAGTTATGAAAACATATGTGGCTAAAATAACCATGTTACACTGTAATATGCATGGAATATACACTACTCAAAGAAATAAAGGGAACACTTAAACACACAGTGTAACTCCAAGTCAATCACACTTCTTTGAAATCAAACGGTCCACTTAGGAAGCAACACTGGTTGATAATCAGTTTCACATGCTGTTGTGCAAATGGAATAGACAACAGGTGGAAATCATAGGCAATTGGCAAGACACCCCCAGTAAAGGAGCGGTTCTGCAGGTGGTGACCACAGACCACTTCTCAGTTCCTGTAATATCTGGCTGATGTTTTGGCCACTTTTGAATGCTGGCGGTGCTTTCACTCTAGTGGTAGCATGAGACAAAGTCCACAACCCACACAAGTGGCTCAAGTAATGCAGCTCATCCAGGATGGCACATCAATGCGAGCTGTGGCAAGAAGGTTTTGCTGTCTGTCAGCGTAGTGTCCAGAGCATGGAGGTGCTACCAGGAGACAGGCCAGTACATCAGGAGATGTGGAGGAGGCCATAGGAGGGTAACAACCAAGCAGCAGGACCGCTACCTCCTCCTTTGTGCAAGGAGGAGCACTACCAGCGCCCTGCAAAATGACCTCCAGCAGGCCACAAATGTGCATGTGTCTGCTCAAACAGAAACAGACTCCATGAGGGTGGTATGAGGGCCCAACGTCCACAGGTGGGGGTTGTGCTGACAGCCCATCACCATGCAGGACGTTTGGCATTTGCCAGAGAACACCAAGATTGGCAAATTTGCCACTGGTGCCCTGTGCTCTTCACAGATAAAAGCAGGTTCCCACTGAGCACATGTGACAGACGTGACAGTCTGGCCATGCCGTGGAGAATGTTCTGTTGCCTGTAACATACTCCAGCATGACCGGTTTGGCAGTTGGTCAGTAATGGTGTGGGGTGGCATTTCTTTGGGGGGCCGCACAGCCCTCCATGTTCTCGCCACAGGTAGCCTGACCGCTATTAGGTACCGAGATGAGATCCTCAGACCCCTTGTGAGACCATATGCTGGTGCAGTTGGCTCTGGGTTCCTCCTAATGCAAGACAATGCTAGAGTTCATGTGGCTGGAGTGTGTCAGTAGTTCCTGCAAGACAAAGGCATTGATGCTATGGACTGGTTCACCTGTTCCCCAGACCTGAATCCAATTGAGCGCATCTTGGACATCATGTCTCGCTCCATCCACCAACGCCACGTTGCACCACAGACTGTCCAGGAGTTGGCAGATGCCTAGTCCAGGTCTTGGAGGAGATCCCCCAGGAGACCATCTGCCACCTCATCAGGAGCATGCCCAGGCGTTGTAGGGAGGTCATACAGGAGGCCACACACACCACTGAGCCTCATTTTGACCTTTTTTAAGGATATTACATCAAAGTTAGATCAGTCTGTAGTGTGTTTTTCCACTTTAATTTTGAGTGTGACTCCAAATTCAGACCTCCATGGGTTAACAAACTTGATTTCCATTGATAATTTTTGCGTGATTTTGTTGTCAGCACATTCAACTATGTAAAGAACAAAGTATTTAATATGAATATTTCATTCATTTAGATCCAGGACGTGTTATTTTAGTGTTCCCTTAATTTTTTGAGCAGTGTAGCATGTTATCACAGAATTGTTGTTTTTTCTATCAAGTGCAAAACAACAACAACGTAATATCGACATTATACATTGGCCTTTGGCGAACCTCCTCTCTCATAATTGCAATTTTCATTCCAGATGATGTAGGAAAACACTACTGAGACATGCTGTGCCTGAAAGCACCACTCCATGATCACAAAGAAAGAGCGCACTAGTGTATTCAACCGGCATTGTTGTGATCATTCATGGCCACATGATGGCACTGTTACTTTAAGGATGATGTCACACCAGCACATCAGAGGGCCTCATTGAATTTGCAACCCCCCCCCCCCCCCCCCAGTATCAGGTCATGACCACAGTCAGAAAACACTTTCTGGGATAAAAAGTGTCAAGTTCAGTCTACATTGGGGGTTGTCATAAACGAGCAAATAACTCAAGTTTTATATCGTCTTGTTACCAATAGTAGTAAAGTGGAGTCAAAAAATAATCGGTTTTCTTGTCTTAAGAAAAAAAATATAATGCTTTTGTGACACAGTTGTAAAGCTGACAAAAACAAGCACATAGCTCTTCAACTGTCCTGAAAGTAAACATTTGCTCATTGCATATTTGACCGTATCTTTGATACAATTAAGCAATGATAAATTCCAAGGTATGTCTTAAAATAAGTGACTTTAAGCAGATCCAAAATTTACAGTGGTAAACTTAATTCAATTCTTTGTGCTATCATTTCTATCACATTGTTGGTGGTTTGACAGAAAAATGATTTTTAAAAAAAGTGCACTACAGGATGTTCCTACAGCCTCAAAAAATGCTCACAAGATCATATCCCTAAGTGTTTGAAAAACAGATACAGTTTTATTATTTATAAAAGCAACTGTGTTTGTGTCCTTGTGTATCCACGCAGGATGATCTGAAGACAGCTCAGAGTGCCAGAGACAGAGAGGCCAAACAGATGGCTCAGCTTGAGAGGACCAGACAGAGAAACCCCTCTGACAGGCAGATCATTGTATCCTTGTCTTATTACCCGAATTCCCCCCTACCAAACAGATGAATAGGGGAGAACGGGGTTAGTTGTCACACTTTTTGCTCTAATGTGAATTGCTCATTATCGAAACATCTTTAAAAAGGCATACCTACATTAAATTGAAGCTCAAGATTTTTGCCTGAAATGTGAAACTATAGCTTATTCAGACTCATTGTTACAAAGAGGTAATTAACCATCAAAGACACTCTGACACATTGTGACAATCAGCCCCATAACAGGGATGGTTGTCACACACTTTGGGGTTGTTTATCACAATATTATTTTAATGGGAAATATATTTAGAAAGGCAAGAAGGCAGAACTATTTGAAATTTGAAAGTTCAGTTCCATAGACAAGTTGACATATGTAACTTAATGCATCTTAACACAAAATGAGCGTGGAACATGAACCTCAAAGAGTTGGTGGGACACATAGTTCAAGATGACATGCAATTCGGACAACTCAATTTGAGAGACAGTGCCCTCTGGTGGTAAGATATCCACCTTATTCCTGACTTCCCATGGATCATAGCGGTTGTCAGTTTTGCTCTTCTGGGTGAACTCTGTTTACGTCGCCATGGAGACCACAAAGCTGATGAAGATAGCCTAGCTGTCACACTAGCTCTAACAACTGGCTTTTAACAGCAAGAAAGCAACAAAATGAACAAAAATCGGTGGTGGATTCATAGTGTGGCTGTTTTAAAAAAAAAGTTTACACTGAGCCCTGTCTAGCATTAATGATTTCACGCGAGTTGTTATGAGCTAGCTTGCAGGCGGCAGTCAGCCATATCGTTGCAAGGCAACCTCCGTTGGAAGTGACAACCAACCCATGTGACAACTAACCCTGTTCTCCCCAAGTTTTATTTTAAATAACTTTATAACAATATGTACCTGTTTTAAGTTTTTAGACCAGGATCTGCCTGCAGTTGTAGAATATACAGAAAACAAAGGCAAATGTTTCCTTCCTCTTTTCCTTGACCAAGTCTTCAGTCTCAGGTTTGTCCCTGTCTAACCTTTCCATCACATTACTGGTGATGTTTCACAATGAAGGTGAAACACGTTTCTTATGTACTTTAAAAAGAAAGTGTGACAACTCAAGCTGGATGGATATTAAATGACAGCCTTATATTCATTATGTATTTTTTATTAGCTCTAAAACACACTATCATTTAAATATCACTCACTCTGAAAACCTATAAAAGGGTTTTGTCATTGTCAAAATAGTTGTACACAGGCCAAAGCAATTACAGCTGCACATTTATAGAGTTTCTGTTATTGGGTGTAGATTTTATGTAAGCACATGACATAAATATACAAAGTGCAGTTGGCTAGTATTGTCCTTGCCTTGGTGATTGTTTGTTAGATGGAAATAAAGCCAAAGTATAATATATTCTTACTGATGAAAGCACAAAGTGACACTGTTGATTTCTGTGGGACACTGATGCTCTGTGAAAAAGCTTCAATTTATAACCTCTTGTGTTGTAAGAAGGAGATTCTTTTTTATCCTTCCCGTCAGGCTGAGAGCGAGCTCCAGAGAGCCACTATGGACGCCACACGGACTACAAGACAACTCGAGGAGACCATAGACGAGTTTGAGACACAGAAGATCAGGGACATCAAGGTCTACAGCTCCAGAGTTTCCTCCTCAATTCAAACGGAACATTTCGTTGGTTAGAAATACATGTCAGTTGAGGCTGTGGGTGGCAGTGAAGTGAAACCAGACAATGATGATTTGGAGTTTTGACAGCTGCCCACATCTCTTTGTCCTCCTCCAGTCGTTTGAAAGTATTCATGCTTTGTCATTGCAGAAGTCTTTTTCATTTGTTGTGGTCACCAGACAGTTATGATTCACTCAGAACTGAAATATTATTTTTGACTTCCCCTTTACAGAAGATCTTCGGGGAGTTTGTGACAGTGGAGATGGCGTTCCATGCCAAGGCTTTGGAGGTGTATACACTGGCCTACCAGAGCATTCAAAGTGTGGATGAAGAGGAGGACCTGGAGGTAGGCTGATGCACCAGTCACCAATGTACAGGGCCCAGTTGTACTTTCCTGTTGCGTTCAGTTGGAAAATTCAATTTAGTCGCCATTTCTAAGCAGTTCAACAATCAAGAGAAAATTGATGGATTGTTTGTTTTACTCAGTTGGCGGAGCGTGTCCCAAAAACATACAGAGGCAACGTAATGAATCTCGTGCTGGTTTAATCTTTTGAAAAAGCAAAAACTTGCAGCTCTTTGTCAATTTTAAATAAAAACTGCACTTTGAACTTCTGATTAGACAAAGGATGTTATGTTGGCCCTTGGAAATTGCAATGGGATCCGCAAAAAATACTGTTATATTATTTTGTTTATGATATATATTTTTATATGATTTATATTTTATATTTTTTTTTATTTTCATATTTGACACATCAGGCGGTTTTGGCAACTTTTTAGTAAAGTTTTTTAGCAAATATACATTCATCTAATGCAAAAAATGCTTATTTTAGAAAATAAGTAACAATTTTGATGTTGTTCTTACTGCTAAACTACTTCTTGAAAATGAGTGATGATTTTCCTGAAAAAAAAAAGGTGTGTGGATAACTTCCTGAGAGCAGCCATTTTGAAAAGGGTCAGAATACAACTTCAGGGAGCACCTCATGGTTTAGGTTGTGCTCCATATGTCATAGCAGGAAGCCCTTGAGTTGGTTGCCTGGGCTCAAGTCTGACCTGTAGCAACTTTCCTGCATGTCACTCCCCACTTTCACCTCGTTTCCTCCTGTATCCACTGTCCCGTCCTATCAAAATAAAAGCATAAAAAGCCCCCAAAAAATAACCTTAAAAAAAAACAACAACTTCAGCTTCCTGTAGTGGAATGATAATCCTCAAGGGAGTAGAAAACGTTTCTTTAACAATTTTTCGATCAAAAATATTTCTCATGTTGATGAGATAGAGAAACGCATGTATCAAACATCATACATTCTGCAATAAAGGGTTAATGTATTGGTGGTACAATGGAAAAGATTACACAATATGAACAATAAAGTTACAGCCTGCAATAACTGACATGACTCTTAAAGTGCCAGTGATTAGTTACTTCAGTTTGGTTTAATTGGTTTAAATATACAGAAAAAATGCACATTAATAAAAATCCTGTAAATGTACCAGTTTAGCCAAGTTGGCTATTTTTTTTAACCACAATCTCTGGGGCAGGTGACATGAGCACTACAATAATTAAAATGCATTAAAAGTCCAGATGAACTCCAGTGAAGCAGGGTGTACATTTTAAAGTCACAGGGCCAAATTTGTTTCCCCGTTTCTATGTTTAAACTGAAACAAGTCCGACCTTTTGTGACCGTTTGCACCTTTTACTCAGTGACTCATAGCTCACAAACACTAGTCATCTGGTCCGCACCCTCTAACTGATGTGGTGACTTTGATGTGAGCTGAGGTGAATCTGCACCATTCAAAGCCATGCTACGTCCCTTTCTCTATTTACTGTTTGGTCTGAGTTGTTTGCTGAACTATTCTAAGACACAAAGCCTGTTGTGGAAAAGAAAATGATAAAAAAAAAGTATCAGTGCTATTCAAGCAAGTAAGGTTCCTCCTGCAGATGCCCTCATGCTATTTTCCTCCACCCCCCGTCATCTCATCTGTGTGTTTTTGCACTGAATCATCTCGCTTCCATTCATATTGAAGCGAAACTCCTAACCCAGACGAGGCTGTTTTTCAGTGACTCATAGAACAAAGCATGGGAGATTGAATCATTTGAAAGATGCACAATGACAGGCATGAAGATAATCCTGATCGGGACCGCTTGCGGAATTTATTTTCTACACAGTGAAAACTATCAGCGAGGTTGAAATGGCAGTTTGTTGTGTTATCAGAGACATTCCTTCTAAACTGCTTTGTTTATGGTTGCCAGTATGGTAGTTGATATGCTGGATATTCCAGGTGTGTTTTTACACCCAAGTATCTACATTTCACAACAGTTACATATGAGTTCTACACCCTATCTCTGGACTGTGCTGAGCTCACTTCTTTTTCACATTTGTGGCCTCTTTAAAGCCTAAATTCACTTCCATCTTGCATCATATTCACTCCAAACGTAAAGATTACAGATGGGTGTGTAGGCATTGCTTTGATCCTCCTGTTTCTCTTTAGAAAAATATTGCACCCACTGTCTTTGGCAGGTGTTCAGGAGCTTGCTGCACCCCCCTGACTACCAGCCACGCTTAGACATAGTGCGAGCTAATTCCAAATCATCCCTGGATCAAACCGGCTCCTTCCTGAGTACTTCAGGGACCTTACAGGTAAGAAACAGACCGTAGATAGATTATCTAAAGAAAAAAAAACAAAATCCTTTTCCAGCTAAGTTTTTGTCATCACTTTTTACTATTTGTCAGTTGCAGAAATTCCATCCTGATGATGAAATAAACTGATTCTTTTTTCAAAACCTTCCTCATGCCAGCACCTGATCGTCAGTTAACTCTGAGTCTTGCAAGATCTGCTACTTCGTTTGAATGTCAGCACGTCAATGTATATCGGTCACACCAGCCTTTTTTTTTTTTTTCTTCTAAATTCAGTTTTTCCCATCATCTCAGAAATGGTTCTGCACTAACTTGTTCTTAAAGTTACCTTGTAAAAGGTCTTTTTATATCTTTAAAAAATCGTTGTCTTTATCTACAGATGTCCAGATTACAGCTTGCAGTGACACACAACAGTCCGACAAAATCTGCAGTCACTGCATAAAAAAATGATAAACTTACAAGAATGCAGGGCATTTGTAGAGGAAAACCAGCTCTTAAAGAAAAACATGACAGCCTGTTTTTAGATAACAATTGTACGGGCTTGTCTGCTTTTAAACATTTGACATATTTATGTTCACATGGTGCGAAACCGCAAATTTGGACAACAGAACAGGGGGATTCTGTGTCTGCTCATTGGGTGTGTTCCAGTCTGTACCTGCGTTCTCTCTGCTCTTAACCACATCCCCTCATTAAAAAAAAAAAGAAATGTTCACTGAGCGGATGCACCAATCGTGCTTAATGACTACCTGCTAAGTGTTTTAGTTGCGTGGTGACTGTTTATTTGTTGTCACAGCAACAAAGGACCGGCAACCGCCAGGCGAGGAGAGAGGAGGAGGAAGAGGAAGAGGACGACGAAGAGGATGAGGATGAATCTGAAGAGGAGGATGAAGAGGAGGACACAGATGATGAAAGTTAATCTGTACAGGGGAGAAAGTATATGAGAGGAAAAAAGTCTGTTGCTGTTTTACAACCTTGTTAAAAAAAAAAAAAAAAAAGGCTGTGTCTTTGCCAAAGTCACCTGACACAGCTGGTGCGAGCAGTATTGTAGTGAAAGTGTGTTGTAGCTGTAATATGTGGAACATGTTGTTCTTTACCAACATTATCTTTAAACCTGTTATTGCCTTTACTTTATTTTTTATAACACACACAGCCAAATGCTCTTGAAGTATTTCATCATATTGCGCCGTGATATTTATCTTTTATGAATAAATCATTTTCATATGTTTTCATATTTTGCATTCTTCCAGTGAATTTCTGTTCTATAATAAGTGCACGGCGTATCCTCATTTGCTTTGCATAAAAATGCCGGCAGAGAGCTTGATTGTTATTTTAGAAAATTGTTCCGAGAGTGAATCAGTGTAAGTGACAGTAGTTACGTGACGGCCGCTGTTGAAAGTGACTCATCTCCTCCACAGACATGCAAAAGTGGTACAAATGAAGCCGGGGACATTTTGCACCACAGAGCCTGTGCTTATCAGTTTGTGTGTGCGAGTGTGTGTTACAGTGTGTGTCGTCTGTCACAGTGAGGGCTGCTGCCACTGTGTCGGCTGATGGCTCCTGTGTCTCTCTCTCTTGCATGAGTCATCCAACACATTCATCATTCTTCAGCTGCCCGTGTCATGATGAACATTTTTCTGCCCCTGGATGCGTAAACAGAAGCATTTCTTAAGAGCAAAACAAGAAACACCTGAAAAAAGAAACAATACGTGCACTGACACACGTGCACATTCCAAATTTGTGTCATCTTTTGCGAGCTGTAGCAATATTTTTTGATTGTCTAAGTGACGGCGCCAGATAAAAGCTGTGTAGGTGGTGTGTCATCAGCCCTCTGTGCAACAACACCTTAATGCACATAAAGGTTAATGTGTATGCAAACACAGTAACACGCACTCCTGCATCAGTTTGACTTTTGTGTACCATGGATCTGATTGGCCAGCATTGGAATGAGTCATCACCTATAAAGTGTGTGTTTTGTGTGAGTCAGAGGTTTTATTCTAGGTAAGCCTGAAAGCAACCACTCCTTGATCACAAAGAAAAAGAATGGATGTAAGATTGATCAGCTTGAATCGTTGGTCTGAAGGAAACAAAGAAACTGAGATTTAAGAGTAGAAGGGATTCAAGAATTAGTTCTGAGTCATTGACTGTAAAAAAACAAACAAACAAGGATACCCATGCAGAGAACCAGATGTGAAGGGAAAGGAGGAGGAGGAATCTGGGGCAGTTGGGAGAGGTCAGTCATAACCTCAGGTCCTTATCATTGACTCTGACTCATCGCCCCTCAGCGATCATGCCACTCCTGACAGATCCATCTCTGATGGCACATGTCAACCTCTGCACAGACTCCTGCTGCTGCTTCCACATGCAGTACCTTCACCCGGAGACTTGCGTGCCGCTGATCTCACTTTGCCATGAGCTGCCTCCTGTGCCACAGGTTTTTCTTCTTTTAACAGTGATCTGGATTGCTTGTGCCGTCAGATGTTTCCCATAACCAGCTATAAATGCACCCGGTGTCACCGCAGGAGAAGGCCTGAACGCACATAACTTGAGATCCGACACACCTTTGCTTTGAAGTGTTAAACCTTGAACTGTTTACTTTCCCCACCAGAGGGTGCTGTTTAAAAGTCATCTCACCTAGACTAAGATAAAGTAAATGGCAATGTGGAGACATAGTGTTCTTTGAAACCTTGTGTGTTACCTGTGACCCCTCTGAAAAAGAAGCCTGCATTTTAAACCACAGACTTAGCTTTGAACCGGCTGACAAAAACTTCCAAACATGTGAGGTATTCTTTGTGTGTAAAACTTCAGTGAAATTTATTGCTCACAATAAAAACTGGAAACTTCCTCATTATACAGTTTAAAAGTACATTCACACGGCCTGTTTTGTAACACTTGAATACTCAACCTCTCACTCTGACAGATTTAAATACATGTTGTATTGTACAATTCTCTGTACACACCCCTCCATATTATCTGCCTTTGTGTATGAAGTTGTGAACTCTCCTGTGAGAATGAACACAGAATGAATCATAGGTCAGCCATAATGGAGTCAGTATCCTCGGAGCAGAGCTCTGATTGGCTCTTCAACAGATCAGACATACAACAAAGTGAGGATTCCCTCCTCTCCTCTTCTGACTCATCTGCAGTCATCTCTAACGATGAGGGTGCATCTGTATGTGTGTATGTGTGTGTTTGGCTGCAGGGGGACAGACATGAAAGTAAAGGTGTTGTTTGTATATGTGTGAATATACCTCCCCAGACATCTTTGTGCAGGCGTATTTGGCCACAGAAAATATTGTAATCCTGTGTGTGTGTGTGTGTGCATGCGTGAGTGAGAATGTATATGTCAGTACAGTATGTGCATATGAAAGTATAGGTGCATGTCTGCCACACGGTCCCACAGTACAGTTGTTTGGAATATTTGATACAGTGCCGTGCTGGCGGCTGTTATAAAATCAAGAGGCAGCATAGCCGGAGTGTGACTCACACACTGACTCACTGACAGTGCTGCCGTGGCGTGTGTGTGTGTGTGTGTGTATGTTTTTCTCTCTGTGTGTGTATGTGTGTGTCTCACTCTGTGGCTCCTCTGGCAGACCTGCTGTGTGTTGCTGGTGTTCTTAGAACTCTGAACCCTGATACAGTCCCTGGAGTTCACACCAGCAAATAAGGTTACATATGTGTGTGAGAGAGAGAGTGTGTGTGCGTGTATGAGTGAATGAGTATTTCTCTCCTTTCCTGAAACACTCTCCAGACTTTAAAAAGTCATAAGAAAATACATTTTTACAATCACATTTCAAAGCAAAGCAGGAAAACTAAAATACGTCATGACTTAAGTGTTTGTGAGCTGCTGTGATCATTTGAATTCAACCAATCAGAGCACAGTGGGATATCATAGTCCTAAACAGAACGTGCATATGCAAAATGCAGCAAGAAATATGGCCCAAGATCAAACTAAAACTATTGCAGAACAACATCAGAACATAAAGAAAATGTAGCATCTGATTGATATTAATATCCCTTTAAGTTAAGAAGGACTGTAGCAACAGCAGAGGTAGAGAAAATGATACTGCCTTTAAGGACAAAAGCAAACAAGGAAATGAACACACACATATGAGAGAAATAAGGACGGGGACACATCAACTCCAATGACAAAAATAATCATAAATTATCTAGAAGTGATTGAAACCAGATCAAAATCTATAACCAGAGATGACACGGTAAAAGATGTAGCCTTAGAATAAGGGAAGTAGCTGGACTGACTAGCAAGACTAGTAGCAAGACTGTATGTTCTTGTGTGTAACTCTGTAAGTGCTGTATGTACACTCCCAGTCACATGTTTGTTGTTAAGATATGAAACCTCAAGCTCCTCTTAAATGTCCTCCCGACATGTATGTGACAGCTAATGTTCTTCCCGTTTCCCGTATTTACACACCGACATGACAGGCAGCCACAGCATTCCCACTGTCGGGGGCAGTAAGTCATAACAGTTAGTGTACAGTATCTGTCCTGTATTCCAAGATCACAGGTACAGACATAAATCAGAGGATTCCTGTGCATCGAACAAGCATACCGTGCAGTTGTGTAAATCTGTATGAGTCAACATTGCACCGCTGCAGTATATCATCTGATGATGATAAAGCAGAAAGTGACTTCTTATTTACTTTTCCATGCCTGATAGTGGCGTCAGGTGGATGTCCCCGCTCTGCATAAATCAGCGTTTGTGAAGGATAAGAGGGAAGTGAGAAAACTTGGTGGGTGGGTGAGCTCTCCTCAGAGCTCTTTACGGCCCTGTATCAAGTCATATATCCGTCCAAAAATAAAAGACCTGGAAAAGGTCACGCTTGTAAAAAAACTGAGCTGTCTATCCCGTCATTGAGTGAAACCGGTTCAAGTGAAAATGACACCTAGAAGTAGAATTAAGAGTTAACTTCTGTAATACTCAACATTCATGTCTGTGTTGTGAACCTGAAATCCAGCTTTGACCTCACACTCTTCCCTCCCACCCCCTGTGGCTGTTGTTAATGATTTCGAAATCATCCCAGTTCAAAGCAAAGGGAAGGAGAGAGAAAGGAGTCTGTGTGTGTGTGTGTGTGTGTGTGAGAGAGAGAGAGAGAGAGAGAGAGAGGACAGACTTACATCTACGAGTTGCGCAAGATGCTTATCAGGCAGAGCTGAGCTGTGATCAGCGAGGGAGGCCTTGGCTTGGGTCTGTTCAGGAGCTCACTGTAGCTCCAGCCTTGGCGAGCCACTGTGGGTGTGCGTGAGTGTGTGTGTGTGTGTGTGTGTGTTTTTGCCTTGTTTTCCTGTGCTGCGCCTGTCACCAGTCAGTCAGCCTGGTATCAGAGGGTCATAACAGACCTGTTTGTGTGTTGGCCAACCTGATACTCCTGCCAGGTCAGCAGCAGGTGTGTTTTAAGTCACTCAACCACTTCACATCTATCAACCCTGTTATCTTTACTGTATCTTTTCCACAGTCCATTATAATATCAACACCGTTGTGTACTTTAACTCCTCAAACATTTCCCCAACTTAGCTAAAGATTAATTTAAGTGTTAGCTAAGATGTCATGTGAGTTGAGCTTTAGCAAATAAAGAAAAACAAACAAAAACTGTAGGAAATAATCAGAATTTCAATATTTTTTTTTTTATTCAAACAATGTTAAATATATGTGCTGTTACTGAAATTTAGCTCTGCTTTACCATCCGCTCTGCTGAGCAAAGAGACAGACAGACAAAATACAGCAAGTGACTGTTTTTCTGTATCTTTCTGTGTATTTCACGGTCATAATTGAACTAAAATTGACAAAAAAAAATTAAACAAGTTCAGTAATTCTACAAAGCTTAAAACGATTAGTATTAATAAAACAGAAGCCTCACAAATATTGGTGAAGTTACTTTTTATCCGTACGAGCAGAAGACAAAGGCTGCAAAAATTTATCATCTAATGGTCACGAGGTATGAAAGATGTATTTGTCAGTCTTCTTGCACAACATCAATGATGTTCTTCCACATTTTTGAAAATTCAGAACTAATTGTTTCCTTCGAACCCCCTCCTCCTCTCCTCTTCCCTGCTCTCCTCAGGCTGAAAAGTAAAGTGAAACCAAAGACAGAATGTGACATGAGAAGCTGTCATGCCCAGCTGGGGTCAAGTGCAGGGGGTCAAAGCTATGTCTGGAACCACGGAGTCACCGAGTGATGTGTTAAGTGTCTCTCAGGGACACTTTAGCACATGACAGCATGGTATAAAGAGAGGACAGTGTGTGTGTGTGGCCATTTACAATTTCTCCAAGGTTGAGAGGAGTCCCTTTTGCTAGTCCCTTGAGTACATCCCATGCCCTTGTAGACTTTGCTGACCTCCAAGTGCTCCCTCTCTGAGTTTTACACAGCATGTTTAAACACAGGAAGGAAGCCAGATTCGGTGGCCTAACCTGTTCTTTTGAATCCACATACAAATACTATATTCTACAGTGACCATATTCTGAAAACCCCAAAAGAGGACACCCTTTCCGGCCTCTTGGAGATACTGCAAGAATACCCGAAGATACTCGAAGATGACAAAGTACCTTTATAAACCATAGATTTATTAAACCATTCCTTTTCTGCTTGACTAGACTAAATAAATACATCTATAAAATAAATGATTCCTGTGAGAAAAAAGTGCTTTTCTGTGGCAATGTGGTTTTCCAAGTCTCCAGAACTTTTATTTGCAACTGGCACATAGATGTCAGCTTTGCAAATAGTACACATTGCTTCCCACCGGTCACGACCACAACAGAAAGAGGGGTACTTTTTCTGTAGATCGTCTGTAAAAGTGCATTGACAGTACGATCTGGTTATTCAGGTACCGGTCCTGATTTCCTGCCTGTCGTACCAAGATGAACCGAACTGAACTGCTTGGTGGAAACAGAGCTTTACACTTCAGCACTTTCTGTCTGAGAGCGCAGCACAGGCAGTCAGAGAATGTTTTCTGTTTTGATCTGAGAGAAGGAGCGGCCTGGGTCTTTAGCATCATGACACACATGGCGTGACATCGAGGTACATTAGAATAATTCCTGTGGCCCAGTACAAAGCTTTATTATAAATGATATGCAAAACAATATGAGAACAACCCGGACATTTTAGGGAATTTCTAAAAAATCTTCCCGGACATAATTTTACGACCAAAAAGGAGGACCTAGCTAGACCAAAAAGGACAGTTGGTCCCACTACTATATTCTCACTCTTCTGTAACTATATGCGGCCATTGCAGTGTTTCAGATCCACCAATAGTTAAACATAAAAACATGACACATGCCTACCATTTTACTACCTCTCCACAAACTAGCAACTGTAAAGTTTGATAGTTAAAATGGGGATACAACCCACTGTCTCTCAGATTTTCACAAAGTCTAATTAGCTACTTTTTGTCAACTGCTAGTTTTCAATCACTACCTAGCTAACACTACCTTTGATGGTGTAACAGAAGAAAAGATATAAATTCTTAGAGTGTATTATCCAGCTAAAGAAGTAATTACAGTAACTGGCTGAGTGCTAACATCAGGTGTTGAGACTATGCTGTCCTAGTAGTAACAACAAAGTCACTAAAGCTAACCTTAGCATTTAGTCAACTTTGATTAATTGGCAAACATGGAAGTTGTTACCAGAGCCGATAAGTTGTTCCTTTCTTTCTGTGTTGAGTAAAAATAAAAACAAATTGAATGTTAGCTTGAAATTGTCATCATACAGTTCAGAGGCAGAGGCCTCTAAGTAGGTAAGTTTTGCAAGACAAAAAACAAAACCGAATGACGGATAGCATTTTAGTTTCCCACCACTAGTATGAATGACAAAAGACAATAAATAAGATGAACAGAGGCATTACAAAAATGACAGAGAAGTGACTCAACAGTTCTCGTAAAAAGCCACAAGAAGATATGAAAAAAAAATGTGTGAACATGTAAACAAGCTTTCACCTCCACACACAAACACTCTGCCGGCCATGAGACAGCCTGGGAACAGCTAGTCCACTAATGAGGTCTATCCCATGAGGATTTAGTACTGCACAGAGGAATGCAGGCTCTCTGCTCTCATGACTGACCTGCCCTGACACACACACACACACACACACACACACACACACACACACACACACACACACACACGCACCCCTACTTTACTGTCCGAGGCCTGCCCTCTTACACATGAATGAGAATTGATGGAAGGGAACCCAAGAATAGGACTCTTGTAATGTGCTAGGTACTGCGTAAGACACAAACATAACAGGCACACTGGGGAATTTGACACTAAGTTGAGACAAGAGCGAGTGTATGCAGGAAGAAAGGGGGAGCGGGTTGAGAAAACAGTACCAGAGGGAGGAATAAATAAACAAGGGCACAGAGGGGTCAGAGAAAGAAGGCAGTGCAAAGAGAGGGACACTCACTTGTGAGGATATGAATCTCAGAGTTTTATTTTCATGTAACATTTGTTCTCGAGGTTGGCTCGTGGTTTGGCAGTGCGAGACAGTTTTAGTGAGTTTACAAGAGCAGATTGGGTGTCTGAAGCAGACAGACCCCGTCGCTGGTGGCCTGTTGATGGGGCCTGCTGCTAACTGATAGACTGACATCATGGGTGTCCATCTCTGTCACGACTCTCTCAGAGAACACACAAATGAACTGCACTCCTCAGAGAGAGAGTCTGATGTAGAGATTAAATCCAAGAATATTTTGAGAAATACAGCAGTTGTGTGGTTATGTCACACATTTAGGAGTTAAATTCAACATTTAGAGGTACACAGCCTTCATTTTATTCAACAGTGGATTTAAACAACACTACGTTTTGCTGCTTGGTTTATAAAACTTGGAATACTATTCATTTCAAACAACTCTGAACTTTTCCGGTTGAAATATAAAAATAAATTCTAAATGCTTGCATTATTTTCCTCCAATAATCTATCTATTTCATGGAGCTCAGACAGCATACAGGAGTGATAAAGCACTGGTAGATGACAAAGTAGCCAGCTGCTCTGTGAGGCTATATTTAGGCCCTGTATTAGCCCTCCGATGTCAAAATAACAGTGTGATTTCTGAAATGATTAGCAGTTAAATCCAATTGAACATGAAGAGAATTTTTCAACTTTTAATATCTACTAACGCGTGTCTCATACTTTCTCAGTTACAAAACATTATCTGAACAGAGATGAAGTCGTGCTGTTGATATTTGCTTAGTTTAAGTTGGCGGTGATGTTTAAATGAAGAGGAACTTATCCCCTTGTTTAAAATAATACAAATGTGCAGTTGTAAATCAAACAAAGTAGTTTTTACGTATAACAAAACAGATATTTTTTTTTGTAATGTCCAACAGTTGAGTGGAGGTACAAAGACAAATACTATAAGCATTGTGCAAAAAACACAGGTGCTCATCTCTGCTCTTTTCTTCACAGATGCTGTAACATTAAAAAGGATGAAAGCTAAACTCATGGTCAGCTCAGAAAAGGGCAGGTGGGCGATTACTAAAGTTGATTCAACATCTGGGCATCTGGAATATTTGTACAAAATCAAACAGCAATTGAGATTTGTAGTTATTTCATTGTACACTGATTTTATGGCAGAGATGGATGATACATTAAGAGGAAGCCTGACTGATTTAACTACTGGACATGAGATCTGTCCCAACCAGCACTAAAACAATGTCATAGTCCAACATTTACCCCTATGTACAACCCCAATTCCAATGAAGTTGTGATGTTGAGTAAAACGTAAATAAAAACAGAATACAGAGATTTCTCCAGATGCTCTGAATCTTCCGATGACATTATGGACTGTAGGTGATATAATCCACAAATTCTTTGCATTTGTATGTTGAGAAACATTGTTCTTAAACTGTTGGACTAATTGCTCACGCAGTTGTTCACAAAGTGGTGAACCTCACCCCATCCTTGCTTGTGAACAACTGAGCCTTTCAGGGATGCTCCTGTTATACCCAATCATGACACTCACCTGTTTACAATGAATCTGTTCACCTGTGGAATGTGTTTTTTGAGCATTCCTCAACTTTCCCAATCTTTTGTTGCCCTGTCCCAACTTTTTTGGAACATGTTGCAGGCATCAAATTCAAAATGAGTGAATATTTATAATAAATAAATAGATAAATAAATAAATAAATAAAGTTTATCAGTTTGGACAATAAACATCTTGTTTTTGTGGTATTTTCAATTGAATTTAGGTTAAACAGGATTTGCAAATCATTGTTTTCTTTTCTTATTTGTGTTTTGCACAATGTCCCAACTTCATTCGAATTGGGGTTGTATTATGGAGTCACGATAATCACTATGCTATACACTGAAGTCCTCCCATATCAATTCAACTGTCTGGTTAATGTAAGTCACAATACGTTTCATAAATATTGTACTGTTTAGCATGGTCCGCTGAGAACTACTCTGAAATCAGCAGTATACAGCCACTCTGCACCCATCCCTGGAATAAACACAGGCCTGCTGCTAATCGTCCCAGTGTCACCCATGCGTAACATCATGTCACAGCCGCTGTGCAGGCTGAATACCTCACAGGCCTTTGTTTTGGAAACTGTAGCAGGGGTTACCATGGAGCTTGTGTTTGATCTATTGTAATTAATCAAACCATTGATTGCACAATGCTTTCCCCTGGCTCATCTCCATCAGTGGGCAGCCCCTGCTGGACAACTTATTCAACACTGCGTAAACCAGTGTTTAAGTGGTCTCTTCCCCTGAGTGATTTGTCCTTACATGGCCTAACAGGGATGAAAGTAGCACAGGCAGCTAAAGGAGGGCAGGGCAATAAGGATCATTTGAGGATTTGACAAAGCTGAGGTCAACTGTTTGAAATGGGTTTTGATCCTGAGCCAATGACAATCAGGAAGTGTTATGTGATTACTGTGGATAAAAGAGCACGTGTGTTTGTATGTGTTTGTGTGCAGGTTAGGGCAGTTAGGCTGGGTAATACATCATTCCTGACTTTTTATACCTTGTGAGCTAAATAATGAGCTAAATGTTAGCCTTTCTCACAGCTAGCAGTTGATAAGCTAAGGTTAGCATAAGCATTGAAAGCAGGGCAGAAAACAGATAGCGTGTCCCTGTTTACCAGTTGACAAAATGACTTGTCTACATAAAGTTAATATTTTGGGGGTTTTCCCTTTCTTTGGGGGAGGAATAGGAAATGTGGGGAATGAGGTTGGGAACCCATGCAGAAATTAATCCTACAACCAGTCAGTACATTTACATGCAGCTTAAGATCTGACTATTGAAATGCATGTAAACAGCTTAGTCAGCCCAAAAAGGGACTGAGGATAGCTTGATTGACACATGCAGAAATTGCTCTTGCTGTCCAACTGCGGTTGAATTCGACAGAACTTGGTAGGCCTCAGCGTTCAGCATGAGCAAATTTCACCTGGAAGAAAAAGTAGATGACAATGATGCTGTGCTCCAACAACAAACAGACACCATGACGAATTTATAATTGGATTAACATGCACAGTATGTAAGAAACATAAAGAACTACAGCTGCATCCATCTCGGCCATCTTCATTAGAATGTTGCTTTCTCTTCAGACAAGACTAGATCCCCTGCTTTGACTTTATGATCAAGCTATGACCTTAGACAGATGTAAACATACTGAGTGTGACAACTTATAGCCCCTGTGTACGGGGCACTTACTCAACCAACTGAGACAAACCAACCCCTAGCTGCTGACACTTTTAATGAACTAATTCAGAAAAAAAACAACTTGTCAACTAGCTTTAGCAATTCTGGGTGGATTTAATAACCTTTTGTCAAAGTCAGCGTGTTTCCACTTCCTGTTTGCTTTGCTAACCGTTTTCTGGCCTTGGCTTTCATTATTACTGTTGCTCAGCTAGCTTGTCTCTGTTTGGCTGTGAAAGAGCCTCAAAGATACTCCATCAGAACACAGTTTTGTAAAAACAAATATGATTGCTTTGGCTCTTCTTTTTTGGTTTTGCTCTTAAACAGGTGAGACATTATTGCTAATTCTTGAGCTTAACTAATGCTAAGTGTTTTTTTGTTTGTTTGTTTTTTGGATTGGTTAAGTTTTGGGTTATCATCAGCCTTTAATGAGCTCTGTCAGGAGGTTTTGATTATTCTGACAGAGCCTGGCTCTGTACCCTCCCTTCCGTTATAATGCTAAGCAAACTATATTGTACATATTTTACTTAGCAGGCTCTGCTCCATTTAGTGTAAAAAAAATCAACCTTTAGGAGGCTTAAGGTACAAAAGGCAACAAATCTATGTCTCACAATTTAACCTTTGCATTTCTTTTTCAGTGTGTCAAACAAGTGAATAAACTTGTTTGTTAGCGTTACCAATGCTAGGTGGGTATTTTTGTAATCAGGCAAAAGCCAGACTCTACACTAACTGTAGGTTTATGCTAAGCTAACTCTCATATTCAATAAACAAATATGAGCGTAGCTTATCTGTCTTTCAGTATGAAAAGTTTAACAAGCGTATTTCATGAAGTGTTGAACTAATCTTTTTGTTCCATGTTAAGGGATACTCCTGGTAACTAATCTATATATTTTTTATCTCCTGGACCGAGAATAGTGAATCTAATTCCCCTGAACACCAGTCAGTTTCTGTTTATTTTTAATACTGAGGAAGTTCTGCTATGGGAACACATCTCTGTAAATTTGTCCTTTGTCCCACAGTGCAGTCACTGTGTCCTGATGCGTGTCATGCAGTCTGGTTTTAAGTCAATTAGCCCTTCTACCCAACCTCAGGGGTGACAATCTGGGGCTCACATGTCCCATCAAGCCTGACCTTCACATGGGGGACTGAGCAGGCACTTACATATAGCCTGGCCCTGGGGTGGGAAACTGTCTGACCTGACCAAGGACAGCCCTGTGCGTAACTGGTTGAGGGATGAATATGAAGTGGACAGTATAATCTTTAAAGAGCAAACAATACTAATTGATTTTTGGTTTCATACCAGTTCAGATTGCAAAAACTATGAATATGTTAAAGGTGAAAGGTAAATATATGTCTTCACAATTCTGAGAAGTTTGACTTGCACTTCATCATCTAACACAAGAGAAAGTGTGGAAGTAATATTTCAAAATAAAAAATTACAGTAAATTTAATCTGAAAATGATCTGTAAGGGATTTCCAGTGAGTTGTTTTTCCCTTTTTGAATGGTGCAATACAGCTTCTGCTGCATTTACATAATAGCTAGAATTGTTGCCAAAAAAAGGAATCTCAACTACGTAGATATTAGTCCAAACTTGAGACTGGATTTTCCCAGAGCTGCCGTGAAAGTAACTTCTCTTTTTCCATTTCTTTCTTAGTAATCCAAGCTAGGTTAGGAGGGGTACTTCCCCTAAAGCAACCACTAAGATCTGCTCAATGAAGACTGGGCATTAAATATGAAACATAAGACCACCCAACCATAAGCCACTGGATAAAAGGGGGTCCCCAGAATGTAGCTAATCTGGACCAGACTTCACTAAAGCATGTTTCAGGCTGAATAACATAAGAAAAGCAGCTTATCCTTTCGACGACAGTCCTGTGATGTAAGATAAACAAAGCAAAGATATATAACATGTCTGTGACCATAATACATTTAAACAGGCCTCTGGGGTCAGTAAGCTCTTATTAAACTGAGTTCTGTGTGTGTGTTATGGTTCAATAAAAATACGAGAATACGTGAGTGAGATGGCCCTCTGCAGTAAAATAAGGTTTCTAATTTGAAGGTCTGTGTGAATGTAAAAAAACAATCTTGTGATGAATCAAAAGCCAAAGCTAGCATATGCCTGTGAATGTGTGTGTGTGTTTTTAGTTTTGAAGTGGTGGTGGCTGCACTGTTGTGCAACTGCAGCCCATTTGCCCAAAGCAAATAGCAACATTCTCAGAAAAAGAAAAGGGGAGGGTGGGTACGGCTTAGCGGAGGTTTCGCTCTTGTTTTTTGCTTTATGCTTCCACCAGTGTCATTCGCGCTTAATCTCCTGGCCTTGCACAATTTTTTTTTTTTTCGTTGGTGTTACGTTTGATGTTGAGCAACATGTTGATAAAGGTCACAAACAGTGCACTCCTTTCAAAAACAGCTCTCTTAAGTTCACAAAGGTGGCACGAATATGAGTCCTCTGCAGTCTTTTTAATAGGGATTAAATCATAGTCCGTAATGACAGGCTCGTAGAGGTTTTTGGGGAGAGATATTTGAAAAGGTCATCTGCCTTGCACAGATGCCTCACTTAATAGGTGTTGGCTCAACTTGTAAGAGCCTGTAAGTTTGCTTGCATTCCTGCATAACCATAACCTCTGAAAGCTTCAGGTTTCCAGGTGGAGGCCTTGAGCTTAAGCCTGAAGTTTAATATTGTAAACGAGAATAAAAAAAACCCCATAACGAACTAAAAAGAACTAGAAAATAAGAACATTTAAAATTGTTTTTAAAAAAATTTTTTAGAACTTAATTTTTTTCAGTAACATAATCAATGACAGGATGGCACCCCCCCCCCAAAAAAAAAAAAAAAAAAACTCATAGAAAAGAGATGCAAATACTTGAATTGTAGCGTTTGCACAGTTTTTAAATACCATTAAATGTTACAGTTTTTACCATTAAATGTTAAATTTTAAGCAGTTTTAATTTCATAATGTCTCAAAAGAGGAAAAGCCCCCCCCCCCCAACACACACACATATAAGCAATAAACCTGCGTGTTATGGGCGGATTTATTTTAACCTGCAGTAAAACCTGAGTCAACCACAGCAAACAGGAAAGCAGAACACCTGTGTCGAAAGACAAATATGAAGCATGATGAAACAGATGTTTCAGTTACAAGGTAACCCTGTCAGCACTGCTGTCAACGCTGAACTGTGCACAAGCTTATGTGTTTCATATGCAATCATGAAGGGGTGATTTCCTCTCAGGCTTCCAGGTAAATCTGTGTTTACTGACAGGACAGATTTCACCAGAAGACTCACACCAACGTAATTCTGATGTCAGATGATGTTTTTCATTTTCACTTCTGTCCTTAAGACTCAGGAAGGACAAGCTGGCTTAAGTTAAGTGTCAGGAAGTGAAATTTCTCTCCTCTTAAGCCACTGTAGCTGTTATTACCTTTGTTGATGGGAATCCTGTGTTTGCTGACCACACAAACACCAGCCAGTGCCTGGTACCAAGATTGCTCACAGCCACTAAGCATACATATGTCAGCCTATTAGTCAGTGCACTTCCCCATTCAGTGACATACGGATGTCTACTCCTCCTCTAATCAGGATGTAAGTCAGTCATCTGTTCAGTGGTTCTGCTCTGACCAGTCTAATGCTGTTGGAAAATCATGCTGTTTAATCGTCATTTGATCATAATCCCTGTCCTGTGGCAACAAATAGGAATAAAAAAAAAAAGAGTATGGGTGATGGGTTTTACATTGTAATTACACCATGTGGCTTTGAAACCAGTGCTAAACTTCCCCTGCTGTTTGATCTGCCAGTTTGCACATAATGAAAATAGTGTTTGTTATGAGAATGAAACAAACTTTCTTATTGATCTACACCCCCACAGAATAATACTGCAAACTGTGGGATGAAATTCTCCTCTGTTATACACATTATAGTGTCTTCAGTCAGTTAAAGGATGTTTAACACCATGTGCGCTTCATTATTTAGTGTTGTGTAACTGTGTAAGAAAGGAGTGGGTGTTCATGATTGTTTACGTTCCACCCTGTCCTTCAAGTTTCATTAAATATCTGATGCCATGCTAATTTTTTTTCAAACTAGATCATCTAAAATCCGAGTTGGGTATGATTATTACTAAACATTAGATGCACAATGTGTCTCATCTTTAACTCATTCCCACACTGAAACTCATGATCACATATTAATTGGTTGTAGCACAGCTCTGAGACTCTCATATTCCCAGTAATGATGGGTTTCCGAGTACGAGCACATTCCTTACCACCCGTTTGTCACTTGAGTCATCTCGCCCTGTGCGATTCTTTGTCTGCCAGCCGTACACCCGGCATAACCCACAGACAGAGACGCTTTTGAAATGCAGTGAATTTGAAATGTAAAAATGTTCCTCTTTTTTTTGTGTTTGATTAATGCTCCAGACCACACACTGTGAGGGGGAGCGGTGGAATTTCGCTCCTTAATAAGCGTGTTTCAGGTCAAAACAGGCTGTTTTCCTTTCATTCATATTCATGTTGCAGTGTCTGTGAAAACAAGCATGTCTGAATCATCATTGCACATCACAAGGCAACTGGTGTATGGCCAGTGACTTCAAAGAGAAAGTCATTTGCTCACCAACATAAAAATCACATAAAATTAAATTCATTATCCTACTGTATGGAGCTGTTAGTGTTCCAGAAGCTGCTTTTTAACAACATTTGACAATGTTTCTTTGGCTTTCGGTGAAATTTGAAACAAAACAGAAGCTCAAAACTTTACTAAAGCTGGAGAAGCCATAGACTGTATATAGAATGGACAGAGTGGCTCCGCCTTTTATCATTGTATGGATTTGAATCCAAAATACCCCTGTTACAGGCACCACTATCGTGCAGCCATAGTCTGCGGCGTAAAACCCTGTTTTTAACTTCTATAACTAATGAAAAAGAAACTTTTCAGAAAAAAAGAGGACTTGAACACAATGCAGCCCAATAATATCTAAATATCACCACAGCATACAGATGTGAGAAATGTTTCTACTAGGTGTGTTAAAAAAAGTTTAAAGTTTGACCACAGCCCATCTGGAATGAATAGAGAGACAGAGTTTTTGACTTGTACTGCAGCCAGCCACCAGGGGGGGCAGTTTTTGTGGCGACTTCAGTTTGAGCCAAGCAAGATGACGTCCATTTTTTTTAGTCTATGAAGGAAACACATTGTTTTCAATGTACCTACATGAAAATTTCAACAAACAGATGTGATTAAGTCATAAATAAATGCCTTTCAAAATAAAAGCATAACAGAACATGTTCACTCAGTAATTGTATACCAACAAATGTACCATTACAAGGATTTTTGGGGGGTAACATCAAGCCTATAACAGACTTTATTAGGCATGGTATGCTGTTGTGTGTACACCAGAGGAGACAGACAGACAAACAATAGATGGTTTCAGCTCAACAACAGCTAAGTCACAACTCAGCGGTTCAAACTGTCATAAGAAAAGTTTCCCTTACTGTAATACTGGCTTACCAGAATCCCTGCTGTATTTTCTCACATTGTCTTCCTTAATACGTCAATAGCTTGTTTTTGTCTGCTCCATTCTTTTGTGTCATTTGTAGCAGACAGGGCAAGGACAAATTCCACTAAATATAGGGTCTGTTTAGCTCTTCTGGTTGTGTTGAAAGATGGTCTGTCTCTTAGAAACTATTGCTGTAGGGCTCTGGGTGGTCAGTATTTATTCAAGAGAGAGAGAGAGACGGCGTGTGGGTCTATCTCAGTTTACTATCTGACCTTTTTAAGTTTAATGCCTTGCTCAAAAGCAGCACTGCATCTTCTTTCCTCTTTCAGGAGGCCTCCATCTTGCACCACCATGATTCTGCAGCAGCACAGAATAGACAAACAAGTCAAGGCCATTTATGTTTTACACACAGAGTGTATAGTATATGAAGGTAAAGTTCATGATGTCACCCATTTTTTGTGACACAGAGTCTTAAAGCCTATTATCAATGGAAGCCAAACTTGGAAATGCTGAACTCAACCTGGCTTCATTCGAGTTTGGATGAGGCAAAAAAGCCAGCCTTTAGCTTCTTTGCAGACAGCGTGCCTGCCTGTTAGTCTAGCTAGCCAAACCCTTATATGGGCACAATTTATAAGTTTGATAACTTTGAAAATACTGACTTAAAAAAATCACTCCATAGAAAGAAACCACCAATATTCAGTCTCCGTCGTTGTGCTACAGCTTAGACACAACATATGATCAGCATTCAGGCCCACAATACGAAGAATAATAAAAATTTACTTCAGTCAGGAACACTGTCATCATAGATTTTAACTATTTATTGCCAAACTGGAACATAGTTATAGTTGGCGATATAGGCTCTGCTTGCTGGGTTAGCCAAGCAGCGTCATTAGGGATACAAAAATGGAGGCTTAATAAGAGGAGGCTGGGGCAGAGGAGGCAAAACACCAAGATAGCAGCAAAGTGTAGCTAGCATAGGTGTAGCAGGCATAGGTGAGAGTGGAGACTTGTTTAAATACACGCCTTATCGCTATACACAAGCTGTGATTGGTTGAGCAAGAATGGAAGTGATTCAAACATCAGCCTGTCAGCTGATAACAGCTGAGCGTATGACTTCAGTGTCCTGCATGAACTTACGTAAACTTCATTTAACCTACTGATAATTCTGGTGTCAGATGTGTCTGCTGTGTCTGCTAGCAGGGGTGGCGATGTATGATCGTTTAATCGGCTAAACATACAGATCCCTAATTTTCAGATGATTCCCTTATCTTTGACCTGAAAGTCGGTCTACTCCGTGGAGTCCTAAAAATAATGTAAATCATTGTCTCTTCCGACCCTACATGTCTGGTTGATGCATGTCGACTTGGAACATGTTCTCTCTTCTCAAGGTTAGATCGTTTCATTTCACTCCATCAGTCATCGATGATGTTAACATCCCCTGAGTTTTACAGAATGCCCTTTCTAGAGCAAGCTCAGAGAAGGAAGAAAGACAGGAGGACAGAAAGAATAAATGCATGAGGGAGAGAAAAGTCAGATGATAACCAGATAAAAAAGACAGTGAGAAAGTAAGAGAGAGAGAAAGCGAGAGACTGAGTCAGGCGGAGATAGTCTGAGTGGGAAGAACATGGACATTTGCAGAGTATCCTGTTTGGTCTGGACAGGATACATGAGGGTACATCTGGACAGATTAATCCCTTAAACGGTATACAATTCCTCCCTTCCTGTGCTGTGTGGGACAGGGAGACCTTTCCTCTAAAGATTTTGAACTCTCCAGCTTAAACTTGAATGTGAGTCATGGTATCTGCAACGTTCTACAGTTATACTTTGTCCATCCTTCTTATAACTCATAACACTGTTGTCAATAAACATGACTTTTTTAAAGTTCCTATTACGTTAATTTTGATTTTTTTTTCTTTTTTTGCCAACATAAAAAGGTAAGACAGAGCTTTGCCATTATTTTGCCATGAAATGCTGAGATACACTTCTCATATAATTTAACTTTATATTTGAACAGCTGGTGTTTCAATTCTCAGTGGATTATAACATTATTAAGTGAGCACAAAACTGAGCTTAGTTTACAGGCTTGTTGTTTCAAGCTTTTTGATAACACTGTTTTGGTCAGAGAAAATGAAAACATTGTCTGAAAGCCCATTGGCAAACACTGAGGCACCAACACAGGTGAAAAGATTATTGGTAATAGTTTGATAGTTCTACATAATGCAAGGGGAAAAGAGTCACCCCAACCTGAACCCTGGTCTTTGGCATTTGCACTTGTCTACAGTAGTTTGTGGGTTTTCAGATATGTTGTTTAACTTTTCCCTCATTGTTTTATTTATGTTGTCTTTTCAGCAGCTAATCAATCTGGAATTAGTGACATATAAACAATGAAATCAGATACCCAACCTGTGCAAACTTTCAAACATAGAGCACAGCAATCGAACTCCCAAATCTATAAGAGGAAAATAGACACCACGGTGAATGTGGTCTATTAAATGTCATGGTAGTGATATTGTTGGGCTTTAGTCTGCTAAGCACAAAGTGAGAAACATAACTGAATTAACCTTAATCTTATACTGTGTGATAGTGATCTATCTGAGTTTTACAAAGGGTTTACTCTATGCAAGGACCCAACTGTTATGTTGGTGGAAGACACCAAAGCAGTTTCACTTGCACAGGACAGAACGTGTTAGAAAGCTTGTAAACTTGTGAAAACTAGGAAAGTTACTTTAGCAAAACCCAAGAAGGTATCCCTTTTCACTATATCAAGCTAATTCTGTTATTATGAGTATTTAACAGATGAGATGTGTTACATTAAATAAACTTAGACTAACAATAACCAAGAGAGAGACATGTCTTCTTCTGCTTCTCTCTTTCTCCTTTATCCGGCTGTTTCCAGTTACCTTTCAACCGGTGAAAAATATTTACTCCTGAAATGAAGAGGATAACTTTCCATCTAAGACACTGTTCCAGGAGACATCTGGCTTGTGTTAGAGGAGCTTCAGTGTGTGTGTGTGTGTGTGTGTGTGTGTGTGTGTGTGTGTGTGTGTGTGTGTGTGTGTGTGTGTGTGTGTGTGTGTGTGTGTGTGTGTAGAATGATAATCATAAGAGAAGTGTATTGTTTCACTGTCTGTGCTCTCCCACAGGGGAAGTCAGCAGCAGTGAATTCCACAGAAGACAAGCCACAAAGTATCCCAACAAATAGCAGAAACACACACACACACACACACACACACACACACACACACACACACACACACAATGGACCTCCTCATTGTGAGTGAACTGTATGTGTAGGTGGAGGTTCTTGTTATACTTCCTCCTCTCTTCTGAATGCACAGAAACACTCACACGGAGAGTGAAAATGTTTCCATTCAAACCAGCCTCTGAGGTAAAATGTGATGATGCGTTCACTGTCTCTTATGCTCTGGGGAATGATTCTAACTTTCTCCTCACTGAGCCTCCTGCAGACTAAAGCCAACCTTCGGACCGTGAACCAGCTTGCAGTACTATATAAACAACACGGTTGAGTAAGCCATTGCGCTGACAGCTTTCAAATAAACAGAAAGTTCAGTTCTGTTAATGATGTGATCGTCATCACAAAGGGTCCAGTACTTCTGTTTTTAATTATCTCTTAGTACACGAAAGTAATCCATTTGAAAGTGTATTTGTAAATAATTAACAATGCTTTTTTTAAAAAAAAAAGAATTTCTTGATTATTTTTTCCACACGTTACACCAGTTAAGACAATAGTAAACAACAACAGGAAAAGAAAAAAAAAACCATAAAAACACAAGGTGCTAGACAATGGAGTTACAGTTGTGCATTTTTTCCATGCATAGGTCTTATAAAGTATTGCAGGCGTTTAAGACAGGGCTCTTCAATGGAATCTGGAAATAAATAAAAGACCTATAAAGGTGTTTTTTTTTAGGTAGGATGGTATCTAAGGCTCCCTCCCATTCTAGACACTATAAAAAATTCCCCCAAATCTTCTTAAATGTGTAATTACCGTTAACCATAAAAGTGAGACTCTTGAGGGCAAGGGAATGTGATAGACCAGACTTGCAAACTTGGTCTGATGACAGATCTCCAAGATTATAAAGTGCTTTCCTTGCAGAAAGCAGTAAACTGTCTTTTTTCTTATTCATCTAGTTCAGTTTGTGGTTTTAGGAAATATTCCACAGATGCATAGTTTTACACCTGTGACATGTGAAAGAACATTTAGAACTTCCATCCAGAAAGTCTGAATAACAGGGCAGCCCCAAAGAATGAAAAATACGACCTTTGGCTTTACATTTACCACATATATCTGGGATATTGGGATCAAATTGGTTTCACAGGATTGGTGTTATGTAGGTTCTCTTCCCCCAGTTATAGTGGATTAATTTAAAGTGTGTATTTATAGATTGTGTTTGTGCAACAATGCTTTTACATAGCCATGACTGAAAGAACATTTTTTGTCAAAATCCTGCACAATACTAAAATTTGTATTCAGGTACAATTCTGAGTCTCTGAAAAGGTCAGACAAGTGATGAGTATGAAAAAAGCTAAGGCCTCTCTGAGGCTATTCTATGAGCTATAAATGGACTATCAGGCCTTATATTTAAAACAGAGCCTTTCAGTCATCATACTGATGGTCTTGTTTCATTTTTAGGTCACAAAAAACCTCACTGTTGATTGCAGTGAATTCATAAGCAGAATCCAAGATGGCAGCACTCCTGATGTCTCTGTTCATGTCTCTGATGTCTCTGTTCATGTCTCTGTTCAGTGTTTGTCCTTACTAGTACTTTTATTGGATTTTTACTAGTTTAATTGCAATTTTGGCCTTTTGGAGGTGTTTCGCTCTTTTATCAATTTCTAACAATTGAGTGCTTCGACTGTGTACGGTTTCTTCCATTTTTGGGGCCGTGTGCTGGCTGTGGACTACCACTTTCTCTCTGTGCTTTTGGATATGCTGGTTTGGTCATCCAGCTTCTTGGCAGTGGGGCTTGCCTTTTGCTCAGACCTGCTGCTACCCAGGGACCTAGCCATCCAGCTCTGAGGCCTGCTGCTGCTGCTGCTACCTGGGGACCTAGCCATCCAGCTCTGAGGCTTGCTGCTGCTGCTAAACAGGGACCTAGCCATCCAGCTCTGAGGCCTGCTGCTTCTGCTGCTACCCAGGGACCTAGCCATCCAGCTCTGAGGCCTACTGCTGCTGCTGCTACCCAGGGACCTAGCCATCCAGCTCTGAGGCCTGCTGCTGCTGCTGCTACCTGGGGACCTAGCCATCCAGCTCTGAGGCTTGCTGCTGCTGCTACACAGGGACCTAGCCATCCAGCTCTGAGGCCTGCTGCTTCTGCTGCTACCCAGGGACCTAGCCATCCAGCTCTGAGGCCTACTGCTGCTGCTGCTACCCAGGGACCTAGCCATCCAGCTCTGAGGCCTGCTGCTTCTGCTGCTACCCAGGGACCTAGCCATCCAGCTCTGAGATCTACTGCTGAATCATGTTGGGCAAAGCCTCATTGTTGCTCACCCTGGTCTTGGCTTTTATGGTCAAGACCAGTCAGGTTTCTGTATACTCTCAGCCTTCTTGGGACTTTTCTGACTTGTTTGGTAATTCTGGCTGGACAACTGCTAGAGTGACTGTGCCGTTTGGTTGCCTCCACAATATTCTAGTTCCAGGCTGCAAAGGTACTCTTCCCTACTCATTTTTGATTCTTGACTCCTTTGTCGCAAAGGGCTGGCAGGTCCCTGTCTGCTTGATTGCCCCTACTAATAACAATAACAAAGCTGATGTTAGAAAATCATTCTCCAGGTTGCTGATTTTGTTACTGTTGTTGGTTTCTGGCAATGTAAACACAAACCCTGGCCCTGAACCCCTCCTGGAGCTACATCATTTATCTACTCCAGATGAATTTAGCTCTAGACAAGGTCTGGGATTTATGCATTTCAATGCCAGGAGTCTTATACCAAATGGTTCTGTTCTGCATTACCTGACATTGTTACCATTTCAGAAACCTGGCTGAAGTCCTCAGTACCTGACCAAGTTATTCATATCGATGGTTTTAATGTGTTTAGAACAGATCGTAAGGGTCGGGGAGGGGGTGTCTTAATGTATGTGTCTGATAAATTTCAAGTGACTGTCCTTCACTCAATGTCGATTCCTAAACAATTTGAGTTTCTTGCTGTTAAGGTAATTGTATCAAATGCTCCTCTTATAGTTGTAGGCTGTTATCGGCCCCCTTCAGCAACATCTGACTCAATTTTAGGCCTAACAGACCTACTGTCTAACCTGGCCTCTTCTGAGTTGCTTTTTTGTGGAGATCTTAATTGGGACTGGTTAAGTGATAAATCTGCTAGCTTTCGGACGACTTGTGACGAGATGAACTTAACTCAACTAATCGACAGCCCCACCAGGATTAAATCTGTGAAACCTGGAAATGATTCACTCTTGGATGTATTTTTGACAAATGCATCCCATAAATTTACTGCTATTGGTGTTTTTCCTAATGATCTAAGTGACCACTGTGCCATAGCCTGTGTTAGAAACACAAAGATGCCGAAAACAAAGGGCATCATTGCAGTTCGGAGGTGTTTCAGACATTTTTCAGAACAGGCCTTTTTACATGATCTGGCTGCTGTCAGCTGGCATTTAATTCCAGCTATTCCCACAATTAATGAAGCTGTTCACTTTCTTCAGTCTAACCTTTTAAAGGTCATAAACAAACATGCCTCATTGAGGAAAATCAGAGTAAAAAACAGGACAAATCCTTGGTTTTCAAGGGAATTAGCTGATGCTATACTTGCCCGTAATAGGCAGTGGGCACTTGCCAGGAAGTCTGATTCTCCTAATGATTGGCTCCTGTTTCGTGTCCTTAGAAATCAATGTACAGCACTTATCAGAAAATCCAAAACTGAATATTACTTGTCTTTGACCGCTGACTCCTTTAACAATCAGTCTAAGTTTTGGAAAACAATTAAAGCTTTGCAGAACAAGAGGGTTGCTGGCCCTCCACTAAGACTGAGGGTCAATAATTCCTTTGTCTCTGAAAAAAAGGACATGTCTAATGCTTTTAACATGCATTTCAAACAGGCTTGCCATATTTTTGAAGAACGGTACCCCAATCTTAACTTGAATCATGGCACTGTGCCCCCTAACTCAGCTGATGTTTTACCCATTTTTGAATTGAGGACACTTTTTGTATCAGAAGTAAGACAGGCTTTAATGTCTCTTGACCCGAAAAAGGCTGCAGGGCCAGATGGTCTTGATCCCTACTTTTTAAAACTTTCAGCCCCGGTCTTAGCTCAACCTGTAACTGATATTTTAAATCTTTCGATTCGTACACAGGCAGTGCCTGATATGTGGAAGCAAGCCTTTGTTTCTCCTTTATTGAAAGCTGGTGACCCAACAGACTTGAATAATTATCGCCCCATTTCAAATCTGTGTGCTCTAGCTAAAATCTTGGAATCACTAGTTGCTGATCAGATGAAGAAATTTATTGAACAGCATAATATTCTTAGTCCTATGCAATCTGGCTTCAGACCAAAGCATAGCACTGTGACTGCCTGTTTAAAAGTTGTTGACGATATTAAGTCTGCACTTGAAAAGAAATGGTTCTGTGTTGCCTTATTTATAGACCTGTCGAAAGCATTCGACACAGTAGACCATTGTATTTTGCTCAAGTCTTTGTCAAATGTTGGTTTTGGGCCAAATGTGATGAATTGGTTTCTAAGCTACCTTTCTGACCGATCTCAACTGGTCAGGCTAGGTGACACTGTTTCTGACCAAGTCAGCTTAGATAAAGGGGTACCACAAGGGTCCATTTTGGGACCAATACTTTTTTTGTTATATGTCAATAATTTATGTGTCCACTCATCATACTCATCGTATCATATGTATGCAGATGACACAATTTTGTATGCTTGTGCTCCTACTCTTGATGCTGCACTTTCTAATCTACAGTCTGACTTTGATAAACTGCAGCATGGGCTTATTGATTTTAAATTACTTTTGAATGGGAGCAAGACAAAAGCTATGGTGTTTGTACCATATAAGACTGTACTCTCCCAGACTCCCAGACATATTTTAACTCTTGATGGTGCCAATATTGAGTACGTTGATACTTACAAGTATCTCGGTATTTGGCTAGACGTCAATCTTAACTTTAAACAGCATATTGATTTGTTGTCAAAGAAACTTAAGTTCATTGTTGGTTTTCTTTACAGGTTAAAATCCTGCTTTTCTTTGCCGTCACGCAAGCGATTGGTAGCGAGCCTATTTTTATCACAGCTTGATTATGGTGATACTGTGTATAGATTTGCTTGTCCAACTGTCTTGGCAAAACTTGACCCTCTCTATCATGCTGTGTTGAGATTCATTTCTAATTCTGCTTTTAGGACTCACCACTGTACATTATATACTCTTGTGGGCTGGTCCTCACTACCAATGCGCAGGATGAGGCACTGGTATGTTTTGATTTATAAGGCCTTGTTGGGCACTTTGCCCTTGTACATTAAATCTAAATTTGTCTTTGCTCAAGACTCTCACAACCTCAGATCCAGCACCTGGCTGCGCTGCATCGTCCCCTCGGTGCGGACTGAGGCTGGTCGTAGGAGTCTGTCCTATTTTGGCCCTTGGTCATGGAACGACCTCCAAACTAGGCTCAGACTGGCCTCTCTGGTCTCTTTGACGTGCTTTAAGCACAATATTGCTGAACTTTTATCCTCTGTTTGCTCCTGCCCTGGTGTTTGATTTGCTTGCTTTGTTTTAATCAAATGCTGCAGTCTTTTACCTCATTATGTTTTTGTGATCACTCTTTGTGCTCAATGTGTTCTGTATGTGTGTTTGTTTTCTTTGTTGAACATTGATGTCTAACACTGCCTCTTGGCCAGGTCACCGTTGGAAAAGAGATTTAATCTCAATCGGTTCTTTCCTGGTTAAATAATGTTTAAATAAAAAAAATAAAAAAAAAATAAGCAGTTAAAAACTCAACACAGGAGCTTTAAGGAAGCATGAAGAAAGCCTCCCTGATTGAGAAGCTGCAAAGCTTAAAGGCATTGTGAAGACTTTATGAGGGATTTTGAAATAGATCACTGAAAAAAAGATTAAAAATGACGTTATCTGCACAAAATTAAAACCAATTTAAGGGGCATATACCAAAAGTCCTGCAAAGTTTAGCAGTAACAAAGTAAGAGCTGTCCTTTTTGATTGTATCTCAAATGATCAGATTGTTTCCAAAAAGGACGACGCACATTTTGGAAAAAGTCATGTCCTTCCAACAGTGGGTGATGGTGCTCATTGGAAACAGTGTCTTGGTCCTGTAAAATCACTCCTGATTAGTGTTGATTATGGCCAAAGGTGTCACTGCAACCAACACCAAACAGATAGTCCTCACAGCACCTTTAATGGACCCAGTCAGCCCCAGGAAGTTGCAATGTTGCGATCGCAACAAATGCAAATTCAGTCAATCCCTGTGAATTCTGGGCGACTGCAATTCCATCCAATCACCGCTACTTATTTGCAAATTTGACCAATCATAGTAGTCTCACCGCCCCCTCAAGTTTCTCCAATCATAGCAGTCCCCTGTGAAACTGGTTTCTTTGTTTAAGTTGCAGAAATATCCAACAAAAATGCCTCTGATTTACCAACAAATATGGCAGCTAAGGAACATGCAAGGCAATAATGTTCTGCACAAAACTGTTTTGCAAAAATGTTGAAAATCCTCTATTAACAAACACTTTTCTACCGCACGAGGAGAATGACTGAATGACCTTTTTTAGGTTTTTTAAAAGCTTCATACTCAATGTACTTTTGAATGTGTAATGATATCAGATGACCAGCATGTGTGTGAGAAAGAAAGTAAGAGAGAGAGACGTCACTGATTGACAGTTAACTTAGATGACTCAATACTGTTTTATTCTCGATGGATCAAGTTGCCTTTGATTTTGAATGAATTGTAAAATAAAATCACAACTGCTTTTGCAATTTTTGCTAGCTGGTGCAATTTTACTGCAAAAAAACATCTAAAAACATTGCAACACGGATTGTATTTTTTTTTCTGAAAAGCTGCCGCAAAATCAGTGATTTAAGTCCGCCACAATCCCCCCAAAAAGTCCACAAAATCCTGGAGGGACTGCCCAGTTGTTGAATTATTGCACAACACACCGAATTGTATGAAACTACACAGGTTTGTAAGTATGGTAACTGGTAACTTTCCTTTTTTTACATGGTTGTTGTTCCTCTGACTGTATTGGCAAACATTACTATTTTTTTGAGAAAAACTGGAGACCCGTGTGTGCGTGTGTGCGTGTGTGCGTGTGTGCGTGTGCGTGTGTGTGTGTGTTTAATGAAACCTGCCAAAACAATGCTGCTGGCAAGAGATCACAAAGCACAATTAAATAAAGCACCACATTTTTTTTAAAATTCATTTTAGTAAGACTTTTTTAATTAAGCTATCAATTAAACACAGACCGCTCTCCTAAATTTGCAAACTTTAATTAGCAATTAATAAATATTTTCTTTGTGCCTCAAATGCTGAAGTCACTTTCTTTGAATTCTGGTTTGATTATCAAGTCTTTCATTTTTTTTCAAAGCTCTTCTCTCCGCCATTTCTTTTCACCCTGAATATTTCATCCATCTTTTCCAGGCAAGCCTCCATGCAGGTTTTCTCTCTTTCCTCAGATGCATGGCCAGGCTAATAACACGTCAAAGACATTCACAGCAGCAGAGACCAGAGGAAAATGGAACACGCCTGAGGGTGGAAAAACACTTCAACACTTCTCGCAGTGCTCTTGAATTCATTAAGTGCCAGGACCCCTGACTACTGCGCACGATAAGGGCACAGGAAGTGAAATAAAAGAAACACTGAGGCACGACTTTTATTGCTATGTTTTGCTTACTGAGGGAGAAAAAGTTATTCCAGGGTAATTTCTTTTCTATTATGAATTTTTTTTTAATGTTTAAGATCTGAATTTCATTTCCATTTTTTGTCTTGAAGAGTCTGTTTTTCTTCGCTCAGACTGACTGTAGAAAGACACGTCTGGTAAGTTGTTGTGACAAGGGAAATTATAGTTGATGCGTTTTTGCTGCAGGTAATGACTACCTTACTGATATTCAATGTCATCTCAAAACTTGACAGTTATAGCCTGGCAAAACTAATAACTGCATTAATGACTTTATACTGTACAACTGACAGTGTCATTGTAAAATAACATGTGGAGTTTCATCTTGTAAGGATGTGAAAGTCTTCGTGTTTAGCAATAAAAAGGGAGAAAAAAAAGTGTGCCTGTGCTGAACTTTTGCTTTTAGTTGAGTTTAGAAAGAATGCTGTTCTTGGAAAGCATTTCTGTGTTCAATTAAAACAAAAAGGATTCTTGTAACTTTCTGTTTTTGTGCGTGTGTGATTTTTGGCCTGCTCTCTCATCCCTGAAAACAACTTTCCTTGAGCCGTAACAAGTCTTTCTCTCCTTTTGTTTTACCGCAGCTCAACCTGGATTTACAAGCACCGGATCAGCCTAACCCCTTCAGAATTTGCCCTGCGGGAAAATGACATAACACAAAACAGTGAGGGAAAAATCAACACTAAACACTGAGTCACAGCCTGGTAACTTGTCTAACACCTAAAGCCTGGTCTGCTCGCTGCAGCACAAACAAGCAGGGCTCCTCTTCAGCCCACTGAGCCACAAATAGAAAAACGTCGCCTTGATTGTCTGATGGCCTCGTCACGACTACAGCGAGTGTCCCTTACAGTGGGCTTTTGTTGCGGTTTGAATGAAAAAAAAAATGACCTCATTAAAAAAGTACAAGCTAGCATCAGAAATGGGTTACAGACTCTTCAAAGCACCAATGATGGATTAGGTCATACATGCATTTCTTTTTTTATCCATCCCAAGAAAAATAAACACCTCAAAACAAGACATATCTCTTTTATACGGTGAATTTTCGTAAAGCAACAAACTTGAACAAAAACACTTGGGAAACACACACGCACACACAAAGAAGCACACACACACACACCCCAGGGCTGTTGAAGCGGCTGGGCATGACAGATCACGCCGCAGCTCCATTATTACGTTGTGTTACGATTAATAATGCATGTTTCCTGACACCTTAATTACCTCCGCCAACACCCTACACACACACACACACACACACACACACACACACACACACACACACACACACACACACACACACACACACACACACGTCAACAACACCCATAACAGTGGATCAGGTACTCGAAGTAGCTGCAGCTGTCTGTCCCTGAATGCACACATATATATACACACATACACACACACTGCAGGATGTGCTGTTCACCAGCTGTCTCTCACACACATAGTGCCTTGTCACAGTGACTCAGAGCTTGTTGAAATGTGCAGCTCTAGAGCCTAAACCTGTTTCCTATGAAACTGACAGACAGGGTTAAATTTGGTGCAATGAATCACGATTCATCAAAATAGTGCACGACTGAAATCTCAATGGGGACTTTTGACCTGCAGGCTGATATCTGCAGTAATGGTCTACACACTGATGAGGTGTATAATGATGGCAGCCTGCTAGGTTGACCCCTGCAAAAAACGTGTGTGAACTTTTCATTTGTGTAGGTGCAGAAGCCACCAGGGAACTCTTGGTTGTACTTAAAAATTCATTATTCCAATTGACCTTGTCCACCTTACCTTACTGTCTAACTGATAGCGTTGCATGTACAGGAAGAAGCCATTGACAAGAACTGCAGCAATTTTTCCACACTCTGCCCTAAACCTATTTCTCTGAGCCAAAAGTTTATCATTTATATACCACAGAGTTAAGAAGTGAGTGAAACTTCTGCCTGAAGTAAAAAGTAGTCCAGGCACAGTGTTTCTTGCTGCTCTGAGAGGCTAAACTTAAAGCTGAGAATGGAAAGTGAGAGATGTTTCAAGTCCTTCAATGTGGATAAACATTGCACACTCTAAGTCCCACTGTTTTTAGTTGTGAAAGTCCCCTTGTTTCATTTTTAGTCAGAGCAGACAACCTTTGATGTCCAAGTGAGTTTTGGTGGCAAGCCGGAAAACAATTTGTGTGAAAGGTAAAAGGCAGATCAAAATCAGCAACAATGCAATGTAAGGCCATATCCTGTCCTGGCAGCATTTACCTAATGCTGAATAAGTTATACTAAATTCATGTAGGTCGGTGATGGACTGATCCACCTCCCCCGCAGTTTGAAAAGGACATAGTTGAGCCTGTCAAGAGCTTTGTGAATCTGGGATCCATAGTGACAGACAATGAGGATCTAAAACCAGAGATTACTCCCAGAAGAGCCCTGGCAGCATCAGCCCTGCAATCCCTCTGGAAACCACTCTGGCGACATCAGACCATCTCTTGCAAGACAAAGCTCCGGATCTACAACTCGGCAATACCCTCCATTCTACTTTATGGGTCGGAATCATGGCCCTTGACTTTGGCTGCAAGTATTGATGGCTTTGACAGTAGGGCTCTCAGGACCATCGAGACATCATCTGGCCCCAGCGAGTGACCAACGAAGTACTTAGAGCCTGCACGCACCAGCCCAGAGCATCTTCCCTGGCTGTGCAATGTCGCACCCACTGGTTCAGCCGTGTCCTCCGCCTTCCCCGTGACCACCCAACTAGAGCCATCCTCCAATTCGACCCCAAGGCTGCTGGATGGAAACGACCAAGAGGCAAGCCCTGCACCCGCTGGCTTTACATCGTTGTGGGTGACCTCCTACAACATGGAGTTACTGAGGAGGATGCAGAGCGGCTGGAAAGAACTGTGTCGTCTGGTCAGGGAGGGGACACGCCACCCTTTGTAAGAGAACTGATGATGATGATGAATAAGTTATATTTGTATTCAAGTAGAGCAAAAAACTCACCTCTGGATGCTGTCTCTCATTTACATTTTTATTCAATTTTCAATGGGTTTTTTTTTTTTACTGAAAAATAAGTCAAGGCTGAACAGCCTTTGTGACTAATTTCGGGCTTCACTGGAACCTTGAGAAAGTTTTACATTGCTCCCTGAGGCCAGATTATCACCAACAGTTGAAAGCCAATGGATTTATGAGATCGAACTCCAGGATAAACTTTCCTCAGAGGCCCTTGTTTGATCCATATACTGTTTAATACGGGGACATAGTCGACATGATGGCAACCATCAGTTCCTGAAAGGCTTGCCATTGGAAATGCTGGACTCAACCTTACTTTGATCATGTTAGCATGAGGTAAAGAGGCTGAGTTTCAGGCAGGCTTTGGGCCGCTTTGCTAACAGCTACAGCATGCCTGTCTGTCAATCAAGTTAGCTGTGCCTCTTATTATACTCATAATGTTAATATCTTCATAACTACTTAGTTGTAAGACCTTTCACCCCCTGCTGACAGAGAAACGAGCTATTCAGACTTAATCATTTTTTTGTACAAGGCTGTAGACATGTTTATTTTACATGTAAAAATCTACTTTTTTTTTTAAATATGTATGTATGTGGTTTCAGGTACTTACAGTGCCAGCCTCTGTAGCGGACACCCAAGGAAATGCATGTTTTGGTTTCTCTGCATCGGCTTCATTTCTCAAGGCCAAAGGTTGCTGCTTTGTTTGAACAAAAAATGAAAATATAAGATATAATAGTATAAACCTCCAACTGTTTGGAGAAACAACACTGTAGCACTTAGTAGTATTCTTAGTTAGCTAAAAATTATGAGCTTTTTTATTGGACTTCAAAGATAATATACAGTTTTGCATGATATTATGTTGTAGTCAGAATAATGTCTGTAAGAAACTCTGAAAAAGCTTTTTTTCAAATGTCCATGTCCCTAGTTTTGTTGCAGACTCACTGCCTCTGACAGATTGAAATACCTGTAGCTGTTAACAGTAAATTATGCAGATCATCTTATTGTACCACTGGCATTCATTTGGAAGAACAAATTAGTCTTAAGAATGATCTCCCCAAACCAACCCTTTATCTAAGATTGGATCTGAAGATGGCTTCAAAAGCTCAAATCCTCTGCAAATCAAACAATATTTTGAACATTGAGTTCTGCTGGGTAGAAAATATGGTTTAGGTCAATAAAAACATACAATATTTTTCTCCAGTGAACTTCTTTTACATCAATCCACAGATAAATATCACGCCATAGGAGTTATGGTGTCAAACAAAACGTTTTAAATAATTGGATAAGTCCTCAGAAGTTCAAGCACTTCAACAGTTCAATGCCTTTCTGAGAAACAGTTTGCCCCATGCTGGCATCTATCTCCTCTTAATTAGGAGGCTCTAACATCACCGCTCACCAGGGACAAACGTCTATGAATGAATTCCTTTGAAAGATTGTAAAGCCTATTTCAATAACATCTTGTGTACCCCGGTATGATGACACTCTGCAGCTGAAACTCAAACACAAACTTCATGAATGTTAACCCATATTTTCAACATCCTTCAAAACTGATGAAACGCCAAGAAACGCGGGGCCTAATTTTCAGCAGCCATGGAGTGTGCAGTTAATGGAGCAATGCTCGGCTTTCATCTTTCTCCCGTGAGTTGCACTGCAATCATATCATTAAAAGCTCTGCATTAGGTAATTTGTGACGAGTGACAGGTTGTTGTTGCTGGCTGAATAGTAAGTACGTATGTGTACACACAAACACGTTCTTGGCTTTTCCTCCTCCTCCTCCTCACTTCCTCCTTCTCCCACTGGCCTTGCCCTGGTTCAGGCAGTGTGTTCCAATGCATGGGAAATAATTGGTCATCCCTTTCATCATGGGATTATGGGAATAAATCTCCTTTTGGAACGCAGCAGCGCTAACAGTCATTGAAATCCTGTTACATGGGGTATTATCCAGCAATTAATTGCTTTTTCCAAACGCTAAGCTCCTCTCTGGCTCTCGTGTTCGCACACTTTGATAAATTTACTACTGGTTGACTCACTCTGCAAAGAGGTTGGGGGTTATGGGATTTGTAGAGGGGATTGGTAACAAATAAGAGTTTTGTCTCTGTGGATCTGTCTCACTCTCTTACCAGAAGTGTCATTAATGATGATCCAGCCTCTTATGTTTTGGCTGGAGGATGTACTTTGTGTTCCCGCTTAGTGTAATGAAACAGAACTGAGGAAGCTCTCACTTCAGAATATAATTTAATGTAGGTATGTCAAAAGCAGATGCTTCTTTTGAACAGAGGCTTATCTTTCATCAAACAGCACAGAGATTAATGTTGGATGACGCTTTCATCTGCCATCATCTAAGGCGAATTTGTAAAAGAACACTTTTAACCGTGCTGTTGAAATAAATCAAAGCAAATGACACAAATGGAAAAAGTGTGAGAAGAAACAGAGACAACTTGTAAAAACATGCAAGAAACACTGTGTACACAGTTTTAGCAGTGCTAGCATCTTTGAAAGCCAAGTTGAAAGTCAAATGAAATAACTTGAAGCAAACATAAGTCACCATATTTGAGCTCACAGTTTTGGTCTCATCTTTGCAACTATTAGATACAGTTTCTTTCTGTTATTATTACAACAGATGTGTTTTTTTCCTTCTCTGTGCACTTATGACTACTGGGTGGTGATGTTCAATTTGTTAAATACTTGATGAAACACATGCTTAAGTGCAAGTAAACACAGTACTCCCTAAACCCTTCCTGCATCTGATACTAAAATATTGTTGAAATGCTTATACGGCAAAATATAGTTGTAAATATTGAGGATAGACAGAGCAAGCATGCTAAAATAATGAAATAAGTTCTCAATTAACAATAGATAGTAACTGCATAAACATAGCTGTGAACATGGTAGTTAGCTAGTTTAGGTAAGATAACAGTAAATTGTAGTGGTAAACATGGTAGTTAGCTATTTCTAGTGTGCTAAGATGAATAAATAAAGTTGTCATAGTAACAATGACTAATCATAAATTTTATTTATGTAGCACTTTTCAATTGTTAAATAGTGGTAAATAACCAGTGGAAGTAAGCTAACCGTAAAATGTAGCTGTGAACATGACAGCTAGTGTGAGTAAGCTAACACATTAGTATGTGTAGCTATGGACATGGTAGTTAGCTACTACCAGTGTGCTAAAGTGATGAAATAAAGTTGTCATAATGGTAGATGTCTGCTGTAAGTAAGCAAATGTTAAAATTAAACTGTGGACATTGGAAGTTCGCAAGTGGTGTAGTTAGCTTGTATAAGTAGGCTGACACCATTAAATGTAGTTGTGAGGATAGTAAACAGCAAGTGTAAAAATGCTAAATGGCAAAACATTACATTCTTGTCAGCTAGTGTTAGAGGATCTGTTTCTGGGATAGTCCTGTCATGTCTTCAGAAACCTGCTGTCCTCTTATTGAAGTAATTTAGTTTTAAGTTCTCAGTCACTGTCAGCGATACAGAGGCGTAGGGGGGGGCTTGTTAATGGTAAATTGAAACCTATTACTTATCTGATGATTACTTTGGTTCCTTGGCTTGAGTTAGCTATCTTTTGATTATTGGCTTTTCCATTTAAAAGCAAATATGAAATGTAAATAATATATAAAACTTAATGTTCATTTCCTTTTTTCAGAATGGAAAAATCCAATGTACAAAGAATAGTCAGACTCTTCTCCTGAAAGACTGTCTCCCTGATCTCTGTCATAATAGTTAGCTGGTGTTAACTTGCCAATAGGATACAGCTTTGAACATATTACCAATTATACTGCAATTCATCAGCCTGCTAGCATATTCGTATTCGAAGAACCAATACAGGTTTGCATACTGGTGTGGGTGAGGTGATAGTAAAATACTCAATGTTTGTCAGCATAATTTTAAAGACATTTTAAATCACTTAAAGTGTCTAATAAAACAGCCTGAAGAAAATTATGTTTGAGATGTTTGGCATCTTGACTGCTGGCGTTACCTGACCTCACATAATGCAGTTGATTAACATTAATGTGACTATAAACCTTTTCTTTTCGAGTCCCGGGCTTTGTTTTTAACTTTTCAGATCCTAAGCTATCTTCTATGCTTTGATCTTAAATCTCCCCCCTCCGGCTCCTTCTTTCTCATTGTGTAAAAGCTGAGCAACAAATGACAATCACTTCTTGTTTCCTGTTTTCAGTTAGTGTTTTCTCATTCCACTGACAGTGACATCATGGCTTGGTCTGGCTGAGCGGAGACAGCTTGTGTAACCTCAGTGATGGCCCAGTGACAGTATGGTGGTGACGTACGTGTGTGTGTGTGTGTGTGTGTTGTGACCACAGTACACACATACACACACATGCAAACACAATGCCATCCACTTCCCATTAGCAACAGGAAACCCCTTGAGTCATCCTGGAGTGGTGCTCTGAGTGTAAGGGAGACAGTTTCGGTGAAATCATGTGTTGAAGAGTGGCGGATAAAGAGAGCTTTGAAAGATGTTCTTGGGACATAAAGGGAAGAAGATCTTTTGAAATGAAACTCTGCTGCTGAGTGTTTGGAAAAAAAAAAACTTTTCTTAGTGGGATCATTCAATGAAATATAGTTCCAGTAATCAGATAGATTTTTCTCTTTCAATGCTTAACATTACATTTTTTCATGCTCATACTTTGGCCCTCAGAGTCACATGATTTCATTTTGAGTTGATCAGGAAATTATAGGCCTTTAAAACAACCTTTACAACTATTCATTCAATGCAAATTAGGTTATATGCCACAGAAGACTGGTAATTGTAGTATATATTCTGAGGTAGCATTGTAACACTTAATACCAAAAGACTGATTCAGATATTATTGTGGCTCATACAAGGACACAGCAGTTGATTGCTTCCGTAACATATGCATGTACAAATCTGAAATTTAATTTGTTTTCCTTTAATATGAAGTCTACAGTCATTATGTACATCAGACTGGGTTTGTTTTGTAAGTTTGTCCAATTCAGGTTTGTAATTGACTACCACACGTCACGTGAACACAGTGTTGACAGTAGATGAATATTTTCACTCTCAGCTCATGCTTTACAGCTTCTCAGAAGACCTTTAGGGAAGTCCATATGCTGACTGTGTGCAAACATGACAACTCCCTTGTGTGAGAACAAATGTTTCCAATCAATGGGGAACCATGTGTAGGTGTGTGTTCCCATTTATAGACAATCCTTGGTCATGTGAAGTAAAACCTGAGGACAGCATGTTGTGACAAATGAAAGTATGTATCATATTAAACCTGGTTTGGGGTTTCACACATCATTTGTGTTGCCAAGATTCTGTTCTCTCCAATAGAACAAACACTAACTCAATTCAGCAGATCAAAGAAATCCTGATGGACAGATTGGGATAACCAGCAAAGGAAAGTGGACAGTTTTGGCCAGACTTTGGTCTGGAGTCCATCCACATGAAACAATCTCCCATCTCTGCTCCTTGTTTGATTGATTGTCCTTGAGGTCAGCCAGGGTTGTGAAAATATAACATACTCAGGAGAGGCAGTTGCTGTGGCTGATGACTAATTTTGTATGAGACCTCAGCTCCTGAGTTCATGAAGTTCATAGAGTCTAGAGGCTTTTGTAAAGATATACAGTGAAAGTGAGGAGTATCAAAGTCTGATTTCGGTTCCAAAGAAATTTAGAGCCTGACAAAGGAGAAATTCAATCAATTTGATTGCTTGCATATATTTAAGTATCCAACAGCTCATTCCTATCTCCCACACGCCAATTCTACATTCAGAGCATACTGTCAGCTGTCCAAAGACACAATGGTAATGGCAGGCTACCAGGCATTTACAGAAAACAAGCTCTACTTTCCAAAAATCATGAAAGAAAACGTGGTAGCAGTCAGTATCACACTGATAGGGGAAGATGAATGACTTGACATGACAGCTGTTGCATACAGTAGCTTCACTTTCCATCTTTCCAATAATTACTGATTTTCAGATGCTGCAAAATACAGTCAAAGATAATCAATTATCAGTACTTTACAATTTCAATAGAATTTTGCAAACACATGTAAGTCAAGAAGAGTCGATGATGTGTTGCAAGTATGGTGGTGTTTGTGGACCATTCCACTGAATTGGTGCCATTTGTGTCCCCAGGAAATAAAACATACATATCAATGATAAAATTAACTGTAAAATACATTTTGTAATAAGCCAAGTGTCCTGCACATTGATCTGATTATATATTTCATAAAAGATTTAAACTACCTTGAACACTTGAAAACAGTATTTGTTGCCTGTCCCTGCTCCCTAAAATTAGACTTAACCATGAAATAATAATTTAAATCCTGTAGATGTAATATTTTTTTACACATTTGTTTTACTGCTTATCCCAGCCATACTTTTAGTTTATTTTCTTTAAGAAAAGAAAAAAAATAGTCAAAATTCACACTTTATTCAGGTCCCTGGATTTTCACTCAGTCCTGTTACCCTCTCTGAAAAATTTGGAATATTCCACAAGTCACACGTTCCACAAGAATTTTGATCATTCCCATTCCCTGCTGGTCAGGGAATGGCCAGAAGTAAGTTGACTCAGTTATTTTGCTGTATATTTAGTGATATTTGAACTATAACTTAGATGGTTAAAATCTCAACTTAGTCATGTTAGAGTTGTTGCCCCACAATCAGAAGGTATGGGTTTGATTCAAGCTCCTGCAGTCACATGCCGAAGTGCCCTTGAGCAAGACACTGAACCTCAAGTTGCTCCCACTGTTGTTTAGTGGTGTATGACTGTGGTGTGATTGTATTAGATATAACTGATGGCTTCTGCCTTAGTTTCAGCCTGCCATCAGTGCGTGAATGTGGTGTGACTGGGTGAAAGAGGCTAGCAGTGTAAAGAGCCTTGAGTGGTCAGCAAGACTAGAAAAGCGCTATATAAGTACTGGTCCATTTACCACTGTCATGTGCTTAGTGTCAACATGTAGCTATATTACATGCATTTGCTAATTCTATGCTAAAAACTCATTCCTGTTACTCAAATGAGGAGTAACAGGACTGAAGCCAAGTAGCACGAGCAAATAGAGTCCTCTCGTCCTCAAGTAAACTGATTTATTAGAATGAATATTAGTTAACGTAATGCTGATTCTTAGGATTTTTACATTTTAGAGTTTTATTACTTAAATTGTTCATATTTGTTGTTCATACAACAACAGTTTCACAATGTGAATATAATACTTACAGGGAATCAAGCTACCACAATGTGCTGCAGAAAAGCAGCAGGAAATAAGTTGACAAACTTTTAAACATGGTAACAGGACTGAGAAAAAAGTGGCACCAATTCAGTGGAATGGTCCTTGTGATTAGCCAGAATATCAAACAGTGTGGTGTCTTAGGCCTTAGGATCATGTAGGGACAGAAAACAGACCCTATGAGATCTCACAGTATGTGCAGTTGTACATTTAGCATTTTCAGTTTTTCAGTCCTGATAATTGTGTAGTAAGGAACACTTTCACACCCTGTGTGGCTGATGCTAATTTTTTCTGATATTAGTTAAATGGAGCTGGTTTTAATCAACACAAGGTCAATTTAGCCATTGATGTTGTGTGACTGTGAGGCTCGCAGTGGGGATAACTGTCCTTAAGTCATGAGTGATTGCCTCATTAGTCAATGAAAGAGAGACTTTTCTCTTTTTCAGGCAGTAAGACGATCCAGCGTTACTGAGAAACCTGAATCAAAGTGAATTATTGCTCATACTATAAGCAACACCTGTGCTTCTCCAGTGACAAGTCAGACTGTCTGCTTGGAGAAATCACTAATCACGCAACGTGCTCCTGTGATCCCTCTTGGGATGCAAAGTTAAGGGCCAAAGTTTGATCAGCGCTGCTAGCTCATATCAGAGGTAAAATATGAGTTTTCCTCTTTCAAAGACTTTTACAATCATCCCCGACATCTTGCAGCTCTGTAATCAAACACATGCATTAAAAAAACAAAGCTTTCCCACACAGCCAACTGGAAGAGCTTTTTTTTGCAAAAATGTGCGGCATGCCCATCTTTCACCACCATCTCATATTTACACCAAAAAGACGGTTTTGTGAGCAAAGCATTGGGCTGATCTGAGCCTGTGGAAAAGAAAATTTAAAGGTGGTTTCAGAGGAATTGTTTTAAAATTATCGATTTAATACTTGAGGCAGGCAGGATGTCAAGGTACACGTCCTCTGTAGTCTGGCTGGAGTTCTAGTCTCACATCCGTATCTCTGTCCAGAGCAACTCGAATGAAGAATAATTAACAGTGATAGCTGGCTGTCTGCCAGATCAGATTGAACTATTCTCAGAGCAGATCAATTCCCCTGCCTCTCTTCCCCGCTGCTGGTGGTGAGTGACTCAGCTAATTATAACAAGGGAGAGCATGCCCTGAATACTGTTTTCTCTCCCAGCTCTCTGGTGTGGGGATACAGCCACACTCCTCCGCAGACACACACCCACATACTCTGGGAGGTACACGAGCTTCAACTTGGTTTAACATAGACTGCTTTGTATGAGAATAATCACATTTAGTATGCAAAGACTGTAGAGATGATGGATGAGCCACTGATTTGGTAACTGCTGTTTTAATGATGCCCGGAGTCTGCCATGTATATCACCATTTTAGAGCAAAAAGGTTTTTGTATTCTGATGGGAGAATGGTGCTGCAGAGACAAGAGGTTTGAACTGCTAAGCAGTCATGACTTAACTCTGTATTCATGACTAATTCATTAACTGGCTAATAAGTGAGCTGAACAATATATTAACACACAGAATTAGAAAGTATTTGCTGTCTTCACTGATCAAATGTTTTCTTAAATTACATTCAAATAAACTCACACCATGCTTGTAGAGAGTTGGTATGTGTACAAGAAAAAAAAGTACAATTTAATTTGCTGAAAAAGAAGCTTGAGCAGGACTCCACAGGCAGCCTGTTTGTTGTCGCAGCGTGCCATTTACAAAATTATGATTGCTTAACAAAATAGCCTGAAAAAGGCTCCAAAAACAAAAACAAAGCTGGTAGTGATGGAGTTAGTCACTGTAATTATGGATGCGGGCATTTAGTTGCCTTAACGATTAAACATCTTCACCCTGGCTCGTCAGCACCTGAATCAGTAGTGGGTCAAATGAAAAATTGATTTTTCTATTTGTGCAGGCTTGGAATACTATTAATATGTTTTTTTTTTTTTGTTTTTTTTGGGGGGGGGGGGGGCATTTTTTATGCCTTTAATCGGGGGGATAGGACAGTAGACAGAGTAGGAAACAGGTTGAGAGTGGTGAATGAGATGTGTCATGCAGGAAACAGGCAGCAGTATAGATTTGAACCCGCTTGAGAATGAATCTCATGGGGTGTGACCAAAGACTGTATATAGAATGGACAACGTGGCTCCACCTTTTACCATTGTATGGTTTTGAAAACAAAATACCCCCATTTTTTCTTTTCTTTCAAAAGTCTAATCTCCTCTCAACTCTTCTTCCCGAAGTATTTTACTCTTCCCGAAAAAAACTACACAAGAACGGCAACTGTGAATCATCATGAAACATGACATAAAACCCCATTTTTAAAGTCTGATAACTATTTAAAAAGATTTTTGACAGTGCTTTCCAAATTTATTTTCATAGCATCACAGCATACAGTATGGATGTGCGAAACATTTCTATGAGGTGCATTCATTTTTTTAAAGTTTGACCACAGCTCAGTCGGATAAATGGGGGAGACAGAGCTTTTCACCTGTACTGCAGCTGGTCACCAGGGGGAGCAGTATTTCAGTATTTGTGGCAACCTCACTTCAAGCTGAGTGAAATGATGTCTGTCTTTTTGGGTGCCACCTAGACCACTTGGCTTACTGCACCCCTAGTATGTTGTTGCTAAGCAGTAACTCAACCATCTGCACCTACGGGCATGTGGCCCCAGTTAATAGCTTCTAATATGATGCTACAACATAATCCTCAGGTGATACATGACATTTCATAGTCCAGCACAGTTTGGCAGTATTTTGATTCAGAAAACGGCGATAAAGTTGTATGTAGGCTGTGTCTGGTTAAACTGGCATATAACAACTGGAGCAATGAGTAACCATCCCTGGTGTGTGAACATTAAGAGGGCTGAAGGCTGATGGTGCTAGCTCTGCTAACTATATCTATAGGTTTGGCCACAGAAATTGTGCTCCTCTCAGGCTGTTTTTCTTTACCTCAGTAAAAAGTTAGTTTGTGTAGTTCTTATAGGCCGAATACAAAGAGCAAGTTATACAAAAATTTCTCCCCACATCAGTTGCTACACAAAAAGGATAACAAAAGTATATTAATACACTGATTGTAAACAAGTTTGAGGCCTGATGGAAAAAGAGGCAGCCTCAACTGGCTGTTTGAGGAACTAAAGTTGGCACATCTGCATTGGCTTCACTTTTCAGCCCTGGAGGCTCCTCCTTGGAAGTACGATGTGACCGTGTAATGGGTCAAATGTAACCTCCTGAAAACAAACGGTCATACTACACACAAACACACAAACACACAAACACACAAACACACACACACATCAACAGTTTGTGTTTCAACCTGCCAACACAGTCAGGTCCAATTTTCCACTGTATACTTTAACTGTGTGTCACATACAAATAAGTAACAAGCATGTGTCATCACTTTGATGTAATGACACACCAGGTTGGGACTTTTTTCAGATGACAATAAACCAGAACTTCTTCCTTTAATTCTCACTGACTGTTTATTTTGCTTTTTAAACTTCTTTACGTGAGTGAGAGGAAACCTGTTCGCCTGCCTGCTCAACAACATTACAAACACACTTGCTCTAAGCGTTGCACACACATCAATCAGCTGGTGAGTCACCTTATTCATAGGACGACCACTGCACAAAGAAAGAATGCAGCGCCTAAAAATAACAGGCCATCATTCCTGTGGAATCTGCAGCTCTTCCATGTTTGGACGGCCTGCAGAGACAGGTTCACATGACCTTTCAGAGTCAAGCTGCTGTGACCTGGTGGATTGTGTGACCTCTTGTGGAAGGAAGGAACTGAGACGGAAATGTGAAAGAAAGAAATGGTTTGGAACAGTATGCTTCTGTTTGGCTGGAGGGGCGGTGCAAAAGAAGGGTTACGGTGTGTACAAACACTCACACATACATGCGCGCACACACAGGCCAGCTGGTGCTCTGTGTTGAAGCGAATGAGCCTCTTCTGCAGCCGCTATGCCTGTTGGACTAAAAGCAGTGGAAAAAGACTACTCTTGCGCAACACACATACACACACACACACAGCCTGTGTATGCATTGCAACAAACACACACATATGCACGTTTAAAAGTGCCCCATAATGGATATCATCTCAACATGCATCATCACAGGAATGTTTGTCAAACTGAATATATGCGTAATCCGACCCTTCAATTTCCTGTCCATAGCTATACCATTTTCTAGAAAATGTTGCATAACTTTGACACAAATTGCACAGGATTGTAGTACTTATACAACTAGTTTTAGCCTTCTGGGAGCCCAGCTGCTATGATGTTGTTTACGGCGCCGCACTGGCATATTTTATGTGAATGCTTATAGCCCAGCACCACTAAGGCTTTATGGGGGTGAGTCATCTCCACATAACAAACAGGCTCAGCATGGGAAAATATCATGGTGATGTTATAGAGTTAAGGATCACACACTGAATCTCAGCACAAGCTATAGTTCACACTAAAGGCATTTGGAAATCAAACTATTCAGGTGCCATAGAAGAAGTCTGTGGTAATAGGGCAGAAAATGAAGGAAAAAGTGAGTCACAGGGGGAGTTTTAAAGGTTGTTAATTATTGTCTAAACATGTGCATGCTTGATGAGGCTGCCAGAGAAAAGGGTTTCCTCATTCCTCTCACATGGTCAGGGTTTTCTTTTTTCTCAGTTAAGCCTCAGAGCAGAAAATTGGAGCTTCATACAGAAAATAATGTTTGAACCACATGCTCACGTTTTTCTTCTCTGAAACGTAATACACCAAGCAGTTTCATCAGAGCCGAGCTGAGCTTACAGAGACGGTGCCGTTACAGGGTTGCTCAATGGTTGTGTCACCAGGAGGAGGCTGGACTGGTCGGGCGGAGTGTTTAGGCTCAACATCACCGGAGCTCACTCACTCTCTGCCTCTCTCGGAGTGAGGCGGTCTCTCTCACTCTCCCTCTCTGTCTATCTGTCTCTCTCTCTCTTTCTCTCTCTTTACTGTGTAGGCTCTGCGGGATCGGGGTTTCTCATCAAAAGTACAAAGACCTCAGAGAAGAAGAAGAAGCAGCACCTCTCAAGAGGAAAGGACACTGGTTGGATTTATTACCTAAAATCGCGTCTAAAGTTTCATCCATATCCCAAGTCTTACACGGAAAAATGGAGCGCAGAGTGTGTGAATTATTCTAACCGTCATCGGACTCATCCTTTAACGAGCCAGAGTCTGAATTTTGCTTTGAATCGATCAGCGAGGATGAACTTGCAGTGGAGCACCCCAGCACCTTGCATCCGCACCGGGAGAGTCGCGCACAAGCGGCTGGACTCAGACGATCAGCCGCCGGCCAAATGTGCCAGGCTGAGCGCCGAAGCTGGAGACGCACATGGACTTCTTCTCGGTACCTCACCCGGATCCCCGGTCAGCCCCGTCTCAAACCCGGTCCCAGGAACCCACCAGGGTCCATCCAGGATAGGACCGTTTCTGCTTCTACCTCAGGCGGACCGGGAGAGCGTGCACAGTGCGATGAACACCGACACAGGCGATGAGCTGCTGTGCAAGGTATGCATGCGCAATCCTCTCATTGTGCAATTTCTCTGAATGAATGGTGTTTCAAGACAGCGCGTTGCTCAACAGCCTGACATGTCATCAGTATTTAGCCGTCTTTTTCACCCAGTGTCACTCAATCTCACGCGAAATGTGTCACACTTTGCGTAACAAGAGGAGTGTTGCTTCATGATTGTTAAATCTGAAACTGAACAGCATAGTCTGTGATTGTTATAAATCTGTGAACATACGTGACAGCTGACTCCAGCCGTCACCTTTTGCTGTGGCATGATGAATACCCTACCTATCCTTGGCACTAAGGCTTTCCACAGTCTGTCAACTCGGCTCATTTGCATACACGTCACTGCAATACGCCACGCTGTGACACAAAAAAAATGCAAACATGTGAGACAAAGAGAGACTATCATGACAAGGATGTGCTCTGATAAGGACAGAGGTCTCTCTTCTATTGCTCATCCATGTGTGTTTTGCATGAAAGACCTGCAGGCGTTTGGCTTTGTTGATTAATAAAGTTAATCGCTTCATGCTTTGGTGATTCATTTGTCATGCTCATGCACAAAAAGCAGAGCTGGACTCAAAGCTAATCCTACGCCTTTATTTTTACTCTCAGCCAAAATTTGCATGCTTGTTCCCTCTGATGATCATTAAGAACACACTGACCCATTGCCTCCTCCTCCTCCTTTCACTCTCCCTCCCTTCCTAATTTCCACCCTGCATCCTTTCCTCTTTTACATCTTCCAGGTCTTTGATATGGGGGTGTACCAGGAAAAGATCAGACCCTACGGGATCCTACCGGCCCATAATAACGTTGCCGGCATCAGGGACATCATCCTAGGGGAACGCAAGGCCTACGTATTCCTAGACAAGGACTTTGGGGACATGCACACCCTTGTAAAGAGCTGTCGCAGGCTGGATGAAGAGCAGGCCTGCAGGCTCTTCCGACAGGTGGCTCTTGCTGTGGCACACTGCCACCAGAATGGCATCGTGCTGGGTGACCTCAAACTAAGGAAGTTTGTCTTCGCCGATGAGAAAAGGTGAGAAGAAAAGCAGATCGAAAAACAGATTTCAAATGTCGAAGTTCCCCACCTCTATGATATTTACATAGCGGCCTTTTACACAATGCTGTGCAGGTTGTGTACATCTTGACGATACGGTACGAATCTTTTAAATAAAAAAAAACCTCAACAGATACTTGAAGGAGAAATTGGAGGGAATTCTGGTTATATTTGAAAGAAAAAAAAATACAGCAATTCCAGCTCAAAAAACTTAAATATCACAGCATTAGCTTGCAATAATGAGTTAAGTTGTGACTAGCTAGAACTTTATGCTAGCCACGGCTAAATTAACTGTTGTGTTATGTGAAACTAATGTTCATGAAAGCTTTGAGTGACTTTCTCTCTCTCATGTAGCAGAAGGTTGAATGCTAATTTATTTTACACAAAATTGTATGAAAGGCTTACGTTTTTTACTGACATTAAATTAGCTTTAAACAAATAACTATTGGGTAATTTTACTCGCTAAGCATTGTAGCTAATGGGATGTTATCTGTAAGCATTAGCTGTGTGACCTGATTTTAACACTTTGTTGGCCTCTCTCCAGACATGTACACAGCTAACAACCTGGGACTCTCCTTTTAAGTCTTTCCCAGTTTATCAGACTACTGACTGACTACTGTATTAATACAGTGATTTTTTTTCTAATCTTAATAATCCAACACTCAGTTTCATCCAGTTAACTTTATTTGGATGCTCTCAGACTTTGATGCAGTACAATGGGACGTGCCAGTAAAGCAAACATGGCAGCAGCTAATACACACAGGCCATGTGTGCAGATATCCATGTGGGCACAGATAGAGTAGGAGGTTCTGTACTTGTGGAGGCAGACAGCATTGCTTCCCAGATTTTCGCCCTCTCTGTCTGTCTCCCTTTCTCACTCTTGGTGTGTCTTTTTGTGTGCGTGTTATGTGTCTGTTCTGCATGTGTGTGTGTGTGTGTGTGTGTGTGTGTGTATGTGTGTGAATGCAGTGGGTGGTAGTTTGGCAGAGCTGCTAGACGAGGCTGGTGAATGAGACAATCAGCCCCCTTCTGCGGTCTATAGCTTAGAATACATTTATTACTCATTATTTATTGATAAATTACATCATAATGCTGCTACAGATGCTTCCAACAAGGATTCATTCAGATACACTTTCATCCACGAGGGAGGAGTTTGGACGTTTTTTTTTTTTTTTTTTGCTTTGAACAGTCTCCCACACACACACACACACACACATACACCTACGCGCACACTTCACACAAACACACACACCTCTATGTCTGCATCTCTGAGTGCTGCATTCGATTGAGGAAGACACTCAAAAACCTCTGCTTACAAAACTATTTGTCGCCTCTTTACCCTTGCATCACTCCTTTTCCTGTTAGAGACCGCTGATGCCACACAGTAACCCCCTCACCTCCCTCCTCTTCCAGACGTCCAGAGAAACCTTTATTTTAATGGAGACTTTCAACAGTAACATTCCCCCAGCCGTGACCTCTGGCTTTGCGGGGTCACACTGGATGAATGAGAGCAGACAAGCAGTGAGAGGAGTTGAAGTTGGTTGTGTCCCTCTGATAGCTATACGGCTGCAGAGCGATGAGTCACTGTGTATATGTGCAGAGGGGAAGAGAAGGGGGGGGGGGGGGGGGGGGGGATGCATAGCTCATTTTCTTCTTTTGTGTCTGTGCATGCATGTTTGTATATGTGCTGATTACACATTCAGACATAAATATCTGATAGCGTGCAAGCTCAAATGCCTTTTTGCCTGTCTTCCATAATTTCTTTAGGAGAGTGACAGCATAGCAACGCTGATTCTCTTAGACCGACCCATTTGACCCTGGAGTTGCAAGATGTCATTTTTGTTTTTTTTTTGCAGTAACTTCTCTTTACTTCTCTTTACACCCCAGCCGGCGAGATAGAATAGCGCCTCTTTGATGATCTACTGTGATGTGACGGTAAAAGCAAAGACGCAGATTGTTGTGATAGCGGTACTGACCATGTGACATCATGGAATACGTCTTTTCATACTTTTCGACACACATCAACACAAGTCCCCTTGTAATGTTTCTCGACTCGCCGTGACCTCATTTATCCCGTCACACATTCTTTCGGATTCACAATCAGACATCTTTTCAAAACCCCGACAATCGCGCTGTGATGCAACGTCCCGGTCCTGACAAAGCAGCGTTGGGGCCAGAGAGTGAGAAAGTCACAACAATTTGACAAATGCTGTCCTCCTTTCAAACACACACACACACACACACACACACACACACACACAGGCCGTGCAGTTGGAAAAGCCAGTTTAGGGAAGGTGACTAGCACTATGAAGCATGCAGAGCTTCTCTGCTGGGCCAGCCTTCCCGTGCGTCACTGATGTGGCAACAGCCATTTGAGGGTAATTATGGGATGGCTGGCGCCGCGAGTGTGGGACCCAGGTGCAGATAGCCTCTGCTTGAGAAAGAGAGAGAGAGAGAGGAGAGATATGTACTCTCAACAGAAGGATGAGTCACTCTCTCCACCCCACTAACTCTCTCTGTTCTGTTTCCTTTTCTGTCTCCAGAGCTGGAGTTTTCCTCTCCTGACTTATCTCCTTCACGATCACAGTGTTTTAATATCTGTTGCAGATTTCTTCTGTCCGTCACTCCTTTCATCCTCCTCCCTCACGTTGCTCAGGCTGACGGGTGAAGTGTCGCACTCAGCGAGTCGACCCTCTGAATGTGACATGAAACGGCACATTTCTCATGTGTGTCGACTTTAGGAAAACCTCAATCGACGTTAGTTTAGGGAGCAAATCTCAAGAGGCACTGATGATTTTTTTTTTAATCGAAAACAAAAACGTCAGCTGTTGTACGCAACTCTTGAAATCATTTAGTGATATTTTCCCCACATGTGCGGTTTAATCTGTGTTCTGTCAGTCATTACAGTCGTAAAGGTTTTGTTTTTTTCTGGAAATAAACACACACTCTCTCTCTCTCTCTAAACTGCTTTGCTGCTGGACTCAATGTATGTCCTGTCATTTATGTGGCTAAATATAGCACGCTGTGCGTGGGAGTGGGGGTGTAGTTGTATATTAATACGAGTGTTTATGAGACCACGTGTGTGCCAGGATATCTCTGGAAATTTGCTTAGGCAGCTTCTCGAATGGGTTTCAGTGTTGTGCACATAGGTCACAGTAAGTTCACTGGTGTCTGGTGTGTGTGTGTGTGTGTGTGTGTGTGTGTTGTATTCATCTGTATGTGTTAGTGTGTCTGTTCATCTGTCAGCTTAAGGCTAAGGGAAGGACGCTTGTTTTTCCATGATGCAATCAGTTTCTTACACATAACAGATCCCTGAAATGTTTGGCAGTGTTAAACAAAGCCTCGGTCAGAAATAGATTTTCACACACGCTCAATTGCATGCACACACACACACACACACAAAAGTAGTGTAGTACTTGTGCCTTAAATATTCTTGTTCATGGGAACACTGAGTGCATCATTTCTGACTGGAACATGACATTCTGCTCGAAATATTAGACTTGCGTAACGCAGATGTGGATGGTGAGACGAACACGACGTTCTAAAGCTTTGCCACAATCTGCAAAGTTGCTTTTTAGATAACAAATGATGTCACCGTCATCACGTTTGTATGCACTCACAAACTCTGCATCAAAAGCAGTCTTGTTTTTTGAAAGAAAAATCTCTTGCATACTAAACAAAGCATTTTCTCTCAGTGTTGTCTTGAAGGTGCAGAAATGTGTCTGACTCTGGTTTGATTTTCTTCTTCACAGGACACACGTGCAACTAGAAAGCCTTGAAGACTGCCGCATCTTAGAAGACCCAAGTGACGACTCCATGTCAGACACCCATGGCTGCCCAGCCTACGTCAGCCCGGAGATTCTCAGCAGCTCTGCGCCTTACTCCGGCAAGATGGCAGACATGTGGAGCCTGGGAGTCATGTTGTACACCATGCTCGTCGGCCGCTACCCATTCCACGACCCGGACCCGGCTACGCTGTTTTCCAAAATCCGCAGAGGCCAGTGCTGCTTGCCAGAGGGCCTGTCGCCCAAAGCCAAGTGTCTGCTCCAGAGCCTACTGAGGAAAGAACCCTGGGAGAGACTCACGGTCGCTGAGCTGCTTGCTCACCCGTGGTTCCACCAGCCGCCATCATCGCAGGAAGTGGCGCTGGGCGAACAGGAAGTGAGCTCGGCGGAACAGATGGTGCCATCCTTTGACGTGGAAGAGGACGATGATCTGTTCTGCTGACGGACTTGAATCAGCTGAGTACGGCTGAGGGACCAAAACAGGAAATGCTATGAGGGATTCATTGTTGTTTTTTTTATACATTGGCACTTTTTAGAAATCCATTTGTGTACTGTCGAGTGTACAAACACCCTCAAGCTTTCTATGAATCCTACTGTACTGTATTTTGTTGTTGTATACGTGTTACTCGCTAAGGGCATTGTTCACAATGATCATTCATTGTGTTTCTATACGTGCGTTTTTGAAATTATTTGGTGCTAAAATAAATAACAAAGACTCAGATTATGTTAACAGATTAATCTCTGCAGCCTGCTCTGAGTGCTGATCACAGATAGTTTACTCATAGCACACAGTAGTCAATATGCTAGCTCTCAGCCTAGACTTTTCAGAAAGCATTACAAGACTCCTGACCGGGCGAGGAGGAGACGGGGATGTTGTTCCTCTCACTCTCTGACCAGGCTGCAGGCTTCACCGGCTGACTCACCGACACACAGGCTCGAGGAAGGCTGAGCACAAGCTGAAAGTCTGGCAGCAGGCGGTGTCATCAAGTGAGAAAGATGGTTAGCAGAGGACTGATGTGTCACACTCAGCAGGGACGCTACCACGATGTTTCACTGCCAATCTGGCAACTACTCAGCATTTACAATTCACACACCATGCGCAGAAGGTTTAAAAGAGGCAGGGTGTTACTGGTGTGAGACTCGCAGAGAAATGGAAGAGTTGGTCACACACACACACACACAAACGTGCGCACGCTCAACAATAAGCAGTGACAGTGAGCTAACATGAGTCTTTGTTACGGCTAAAAGAGGAAAGAACAGTTCCATTTTCTTGCTTTGAGCAATGAAATCTAAAAAAGAAATGTGTAATTTAGAAATGCGATTCCAGCTGAATATCATTGAAGGCTGTATCTGAACAGGAAGTGTCTTTTTACCTGGCTAGCAAATATGACCTGTTTGGCTCTTGTGCAGTTAGCAGAGTCCAAAAAGCAAAGAAATCAAATAGTACTTCCCAGAGATGCAATAAGAAAATAACATAAGCCAACATTTTATTAAGTTCTGAAGCGAAATGTAAAATATCCAGTCAAGAAAGCAAAACATGACAGAAAAAACGAGGACTTTCTCAGTTGATCTTGTTTTTTTTCTGTTGGAACATTAAGTTAAGCTGTGTTGCTTTAACAAAGCCAAGCTGTGCTAAGTGTGGTGCCCGTATCACTGTTTCATAAACTGAGCGGCTCTGAATCAGTCGCAGTCAGGCGATATTTGATGTTGGTTGTCTGACGATGACTCAACACTTGAGCGTGTCTGTGGAGAATGGTCCTGACCTTGGCTGGAAGAATCTGTTCTGACCATTTCCTCTTTTTAATGGTACTTTTTATGTCCCTTCTTTTTTCATTTTCATTTTTTTTTCTTTTTTTTTTCTGCTGCTGAAAGCTGTTGATCCATGGAGGCTAGTCATCATAGTTAGTGACATGGTGTACCACGTTATGAAAGATGTTCCGTCTTGGAAAGTGACATGTGCATGAAGCAGCACTCAGCCTTACAGTCTGCAGCCAGATATTTCTACTGGCACATTTATTTTGACAACAGTACTAAATCTGGTGTATCTAGGAGAAGCTTTTTTTTTTTTTTTTAACTGATTCTTTGGTTGTGAAGAAGGTTAATAAAACGTCTGTTGCTGATCTTTAATTATTACTCTCATCTGCCTAGAAACCAGATGGGGCCAGATTTGTGACAGTCTGGATTGTTCCTTGTATAAAAGTAATTTAATGGTTTCATTTCTGGTTCATACATGTAAAGCCAGTCACACGTTCATGTGACATGTAGAGTAAACTGACACGGGTGCACCAACTTCATATTGCACTGTGAATTATGTATTTGTGACACAACCTAGAGGCTGTTCAAGGTCCCGACAGGTTACACACAAGAGATGTATTCATTGTACAAAAGTTGTAAATATGTATATTTGAAATATGTGTGGAGATGTTAATAAATATCACGTTTTTTTCATACTCACATGAATACTCTTTCATCAATGCTGCATGTCCTTCAAAACACATAGAAATACACATGGACTTCATGCCTCCAACATTCCCCTACACACATTTTCCCAGTACAGCTTTCATCAAGCAACAATACCTTTTGTGATTTTCCTCCATGCTTTCAATTTCATTCTCGCAGGCGAAAAAAACCCTCTCTAGTTCTGCTTCCGACCATTTACTCTTCTCTGACCTTTGTGTAATGTAACATTTAACTCTTCAAACACTCAAATGTCAACAGTGGGTCAGCTTCTTTCCTGGAATATACAAGGGAGAGCCAATAAACCACTCTTGTTCTTTTCCCTTTAGCTTTTGTTCCAACCGATGGAACTCAGGGTCAAATCTTGAAACACTGAACATCAGCTCTATTTAAACTCTAATACGTATATTCGTCTTTATTTAATCCACTTTGTGCCGATGAATCATTGTTTGACCTATAAGAGCTTGGCATGTCTCCACCATCTGTGTGTTATGACTACCTCAGGCAGAGCTGGCCGAGGCTTGCGTAAGTGTTGCGTGCGTGTTCATGTGCATACCTGCCTGTGTTTCTACCTCTGTCTGTGTGTGTGAGTATGTGTGTGTGTGTGTGAGAGAGAGAGAGAGAGAGCACAGGAGTAAGATTAGGTATCAACGGGGTAGATGGAGTGTCTCAGCTGCTGGGAAGCTGCCAAAACAAGTATTGCTCAACTCCTCAGAGCTGGGATCCTCCAGGGATGACAACATGGACCCCAAAAGTAGGCTAATAGTAGGTCAAGTCATTTATATCTGGAGATGTGTGTGTGAGTCAGAGTGTGCGTGATGATGGATGTGTGATTTTGGTTAAAGGGGTGTGGTTGTGTGAAGGTTTGCTGTATAATAAGTACATTCAGCCATTCAGAGTTTACAGGATTAAAAGATAGGAAAATAGATATTTTGGTAAACATTAAAACTTTTGCTGGAAGATGTCACCATTTCACTTACATTTAAAAAAAACTTGATCATTTTTAACAGTTTTTTTTACCCGTCTCTCATCTGAAAAAGTATGGATCACTGATCTCATACATTAAAATATGAGCCAAATATGAGCATTTAGCAGTTAGCAATTAGCTAGTTCTTATTCGTAACCATAGGCTGTATAAAATATGGACGTAGTCTCCGCAACATCACCTGTCTGTTCCTGATACAGTTAAATGAAGCCAATCCTTGGACAGGGCCATCGTGGATATGACACAGGCTTTCAGCTTCTTTTGTAACAGCTATAGGGCCCCTTTCAGTCACGCAAGTTAAGTTGAGTTGAGTTGATTGGACTAACTCGTAATCCTAATATCTTCTAAACCTCTGAGTTAGAAAAAAAATCTCCCCCCCCCCCCCCCCCCCGTATTCAAGCCAATTTTGAACCAGGCCATAAATATGTGTTTTAATGCTGTAAAACGCAAGTGGTTTTTTTTTCCTCTTTTTTTTTTCTCAATGAACAGCGACTTTTATCGCATAGGCTTCATTCTTCTCTACAAGATGTTGACCCTTTTTTTTGTAACACATTTTGGACTGAAACATACCCTGAAAAGCATTCTGGATAAAATAGTTTGAAGAATTTTTTCCAATACCTAAAAAAGGGGGGTAGCAAAAAAAAAAAAAAAAAAACACACTGACAAACGATGCTGTTGCTAACTAGCTGATCTATGTTAGCTCTGTGCTGTAAGAAGTTCAAGCTACATGAGCTACTGTGAGAAACTTTCAAAAATAAATATATAAATATATCACTTGTATAGTATATTTCAATAAAATAATGTAAACAGCAGCAGTGAGTGCATACAGATTAGCTATCTGCAAGCTAATGGTCTTGTTTGCAATTTAAGCTCACAGTGTGATTTTCAGGTTTTAAATGAAGTTTGCATCTTTGATTTTCTCCTTTCTGAAGGACATTTTATAGAAGGATAAACATGCACTTTTAAAAGAACAAAACAAAAAAAACCTTGGCAAGCTAACATTGAAGAGTTAGCTTGTAAATACTGTTATTATAAATGTACAATTCTAATGATATCATTTTACCTTTTTATTGTATGTTAAGATTTTTTGAAAGCAGCTAGCTAACAAGTTTAATTACTTTCTGAGAGAGCTTTACTAACAGTTTTCCTGTTTTAATTTTTTTGTGTTAACTTCTGTTCTCCTTCTGGTAGCAGTATCTTCATATTTTGACAGAATCACACTTAGTGTCAACAAGACGGATGATGTATTTTCACATCCTAATTTATGCCCAGCAGGTTGCATTTGTTGAACATTATGGTTGAGGTGTTGTGGTGTGTAGTATGAAGAGGTCAGGTGTTAGGAAATGTTCTAAGTACAATGTTTATCTGAGTGATCTCATCTCTTCACTTGGCCACAAATGTAAACTTTAACCTCTCCTGTGATCAGGGATTATTAAAGTTTCCCAACCACACCGGCATTTAAATAACAGGCTTCACTAACCTCCCCATGACGTGTTTTCCCTCTTTAATGGTTGTCACACAGATTGGAGCGTCATCAGATGTTAACTCAAGCCTCCATGACCTTGTTTGAATGAACTGAGTGTACTGGGGCGGAGATGTGTTTTCTGGTATTCATGGGATGTTTCTGAAACTATTCTAAAGCAAATTGAAATGCATCACAGTTGAAATCACATACATCACAATCTGTTTCACTAATGTGAAAGTTCAGGAGGGCTGCCTTTTACTGTTAACATGAACTTTACAGGAACAAGGTGAAACAAAAGTCTCACCTGCTCTGTTTTCCCTCACAAGGAAGAGAAGCAGATCTGAGAGGTGTCTGTAAAGGACCTGTAGCAGTCCAAATTTAATTTTTTGTTTCTTCCTGGAACTCTCTGGCTGAGGACACGGCTCCACTGATGCAATGGAAACAACCTCTACTGTTCAAATGGATCTTTGACCTCATTTATTTCATAACACAAATTTGTGAAGGAATGTGAGGTATTGTGTTGATCATACTTCAGTGATGAGTCTGGATGATTGTAATAAGGCTGGTATTTTTCGACTGTCATCTTTGCTCACTGAGATAATATACCTGAAATTCATTCAGCAGCAGGTATGCTATGATCTCTGCTGCAACCTGGTGGAGGTTCAACGAACTGCAGCTTGGCTGCACAAATCATGAAGCCTTGAAATACTTAAAATTCCTCCTGAGTCGGACTCCATGAGGTTTACAAGTTGAGGATAGGAATCTGTGTCTGTTTGCTATAGAGTGTATAGGCTGTGGAGATGTTTTAATTGTTGATTTCAGGCTATAAAACAATAACACAAAATTGCCTGGTCTTGACCCAATCCTGTATTAATTAAACCCAGTGTCTTGGAAGTTATTCAGAAATAAAGAGATTTCGATCAGACTGTACTTTACTTGTATTAAGTATATGACAGTACATTATAATGTTGTTTTTGTTGTTGTTGGGGCAGTGTGCATTAACCAAAGTGAGATCTCACAATTGAAAAATTGCATCTCTCCTGACATTCATCTTAGGTGTTTAAAAATGACTGAACTGTAAGTTAAAGCTTTTAATGGTTGCAAGATTAGTATAAATTAGTGATAAAGCCATGTATAAAATATATTATACCAGAAAAATTATTTCCTAAAACAAATTTTTGGTGATTATAAAAAGGTGCTGCACAACAGTGGTTTCAGTCATTTGCTATAAATAAAAAAATGAACAAGTAGGAATAAAAGAGACTTCAATACAACATAAAAAATGACAAAATTTGTACAGAAGCATAGAAGAAAATTGGAAATGTACAAAAGTTTTGAGAATTGAAAAAAATATCTATATACGTGAGCAAAATAATGTGTGCACAGTTTGACAGCATCCTTACTTTTGGGGGGGATTTGAGGTTGTTTTTTAACATTAAAAACTTAAAATATATATACGAGTTTTCATGAGAAAGTAGTGCAATGGTGAAGAGTAAAAAGTAGGACGGAGTGCACGCTATTACTTGTGTTATCATATATCAGATGGGTAATTTAGCTGTATGTGAAGTAGGGAGTATTTACAGGTATTATTACTTATATTAAAACAACAGCTTTCATAGATTTACGTCAGATGAACTGAATGTGTGTCCCTAAGATGAAAATATATAACATTTAAAGGCAGGCAATAACTGTATGTTGGGTAGTTTTGGTGAACAGTGACCTGTAGCACCCACCCAAAGATGGTGTTAAAATAGCTAGTGTCCAAGGTGTGTTCATTTATCACTCACCTGAACATAACCACCACCTTTGGATGAGTGAAATAATGTTTAACTACAAGCAGGGCTATGTTGTTGTAAGCCTAGGATGCTTGTGGGCATAACTGCACCTTTATATGAAAAAAATAAATCTGGATAATAACCAACAGAAAACAGTCATTAGTTGCATGAAACACAATAATCATGTTTCTCTGACAGTTCGAGCCTCCTCTGGAGATACATTTGAATCTTGAGTGTCGTCAGGGTCAAAAAGCTCTTAAGCACAGACAGGAGGGGGATGATAAGCGTTTTGTCTGATGAGGTTATTTCGAACAAAGTGGCTCCTCGGGGCTCTGTGTTATCACTAAGATGGTTCTTGTTCAGGGAAATGAAGTGAAACAGAAAAACACTCTTCAGAGATTAAAATGTGCCAGCGACATGACTCTGTGTGGTCTGAACTGCAGGGTTTGTTTGTCATGATTTCTCTGACCCATTTATTTCCAGAATTTGTTAAGTTTATCAGCCAAATGTTTCAGCCTTCCCTCTTACTGAGAGATCAGCTGAACCATATTTTTAAAGAGTTTGACAGTGATAAAGATACAGACAAGGTAATCCAATTTCTGACCTTTAAAATAACTGATTCATTCATCTACTACATACAAGCTTTTTGTTTGGGGTGGTCTGTGAAAACTTTGTTCACATTTGTCAGACACTGAATGTGTTCTGGGCTTTGATAAACTGCTTACTCTCTTGTGGGCAGGACAACAAACTTGGCCCAAAACAATGCTTTAAAGCTTCTGTAAGGGAATTACAGTTAATGCTGATTTTCAAACCCCTGTGAACAAACTAAAAACAGAGAACCATCCTCTTGATTGTTTGTTTTGCTTTTGTAGTCCATAAAGAGGCCTCACTGCTAATTTTCTGTTTTATAACCAGTTAGAAATAGTTTAAAGGAGCTTTAAGTTCTTTGGGTTCAGTACCTCTCTGTTGAGCAAATGCAAACCCATGGGGACACAGGTGAGATTTTGTGACCCACACAGGAAGGCCAAGGGTAACACCGCACCCTTTGAAATATGATTGACCATCTAATGTGCGACACGACAACTGTAGCCAAAAAGCTTTCTGTGTTGTGACTCAATTGTGCTTCTTAAAAAAAACAAAAACAAAAACAGGAGTCTAACATCTGATTCTATCCATCTTATTCTTCAGAAGCCTATAGGTGTTGACTTCATTAATGCTAGACAGTGCTCAGTGTAAACTTTTTTCAAAAAAGCCACACTATGAATCCACCACCAATTTTTGTTCATTTTGTTGCTTTCTTTCTGTTAAAAGCCTGTTATTAGAGCTAGTACGACCGCTAGGCTATCTTCATCAGCTTTGTGGTCTCCATGGCGACGTAAACAAAACGTTCAACCGGAATAGCAAAACCGGCAGTCGTGATGAACTTTGGGTCGTCAGGAAAAAGGTGGATATGGTAGCTGTTAATGTAGACAATGAAGACAGAAAAAAGGGTACATGCTGTCAATTTGTGTCAGTACACACATTCTGCAGCCACCCCTCTCCATGTTAGTGTCTCAGCTGGGCCACCCCTGTCTAGAAAGTCTAGACCCGCCCCTGGACCTACAGTTTATAATGATGCAGCATGCAGGCATTAATTAGGGTTAATAAACTTGAGGGAGTTGGGGAGTTAGATCCAATCACAGGCACTCTTGAGACACATGTCAACAGGCATAAACAGCTGTACTTACAGATGTCCACCTGTGATCAGCTTACTAAGATGCATAATAATGTATGATAAACAAGGCCAGAAATGAGAAGCTTGTACGTCCTAACACAGGATGTGTTTTCTCAGCATCTGATAAACTTAACATCTCCTTGGTTGTTAGATTGATCCAAAATCTGTGGGGGGGTTTTTTCAAAGATAAGGCATAGCATGAAACATTGCTTGGATTTACTTCATGATGTGTATGCCTGATTAGCACTGGGATGGCCTGTATGAGACATGACCACAAAGGTCCACTAGAGGGTGGTATATTAATGCACCTAATTGAGTTGTTAATCATATTTGGAATTAAAATCATTATTTCAGCACATTAACAGATGTTTTAGGGGTGATCTGTCTCTGCTATGATTAGACGGTGGTCTCATAAATAATATTTTTAGAATATTTTTTAGATTTTTTTTTTTTTTTTGACTAACATGCAAGTATGATGAGAAAGGAAACAATGCTTTTGATAAAATCTACATAACTAAAGCACAGCTGATCACGGAGGTTTTCACCATTCAGCTGTCATTGCTGCCCAAACAACAGCCGGTGCCATCCTCATTCATTCCAAACCATATTTTTAATAGAGGCGTACAGCACGAAACAATTGGGTTTCATTGGGTATTTAACAGCATCAGAGGAGTTTTATTGAATTTATTTGCTGGCAAAACTGCCCATCTGTCTGTGAGACCGCACAGCGTTTCCTGGCCTGAATTCGGACTGTTGGAGATGTTGCCCATTTCACCAACTAATGAGAAAAACAACATCAGCTCTTAAAGCTGTCCCACATGTGAAATATCTGAGGTGTTCCAGAAAGAACTTCGACGTGGTAACCTGGGGTGTTAGATAAAAATGACTATTACAGGAAACTCTCAGCAATTTTAAAGTTAAACATCAGAAAACTTTCAGGAAGCAGTGTAGAGGACTTTAATTTCAGATGAGGTACATTTATGTTTGCACACACTGTTTGACATTTTACCCTGATCGGGGTATTTAAGGTCTGGGTTGAAGAAAGGGTTTAGTGTTCAACTTGAACTTGTTAAAATCTGTCTCAAGCTGGTAAAAGAGACTAAACAGAAGAAGTAATTCTAAGTTCAAAACACAGCATGTGTTGTACATCCAGCATCATCTTATCATGACATCCTCTTATCTCGAATGGCTACAGGAAAACAGCAAACAGGCTGCGTTATTTCATACACTATGTTTTGCTGCAGTTTCCTAGAAATGAGTTCTTCTGCCACCGGCTCCGGCTGCAGTGTGTTCACACGACAATCAGTGACTCACAGCAGCTGCTAATGGGGCCAAGGGATCACAGCAGAGTGTGCTTTGAGAGCTTTGTGTCATTCATAAGACTGCACTGAGAGACACGTGAATAATCCTGATTCTGATCAGACATGCTGTTCTTTTTCTGCCAATTCTGGATGGTTCTGGTAAAAGTCATGAGCCCACTGCAGCAAGCTCTGAGTAAGCATTAGAGACAAGTTGTGAAAGCATCATCAAAATTGGCAGAGAGAAGTCTCCAAAACACGTGACAACCAAAAAAGATCATACTCACATCTATGATGAAGTAAAGCTTACAACTGTGACACCATGTCTCTTATAATTTTTCATTCTTTCAAAAGCAAAGCAGAATAAAATATTTTCTTTGGTTAAAGGAAGCACGCATAGCCCTGCTTATAGTCAGTACAACGCTGGCTCTTTCTTTAGATTCCAACTAAGCTATCACAACCTGGATTGGAAAAGGACTAATGCCACACAACGCAAAATTTTCTTTATGCATTAATCTTACAGATCTTCTCATGCATGGGTTCTCTCCGGGTACTCCGGCTTCCTCCTTCAGTCCAAAAATATGCTCATCAGGTCAATTGGTGATTCAAATTGCTCGTAGGTTTGAGTGTGAGCATGAATGGTTGTCTGTCTCTGTGTGTCAGCCCTGTGATTGACTAGCAACCAGTCCAAAGTGTTCCCCACCTCTCGCCCTAAACAGCTGGGATAAGCTCTAGCCACCAGCGACCCTGAACAGGAAAAGCAGTATAGAAGATGAATGAAAGAATTAACCAGGGATGCACCAAAAGGAAAATTCTTGGCTGAAACTGAAAACCAAAATATCAAAACAGTAAAAGAAATTATTAAGCCACTTATTAATATCACTGCATAAATCAGTACTAATGCTTCAAAAAGTAAAAAAAAAAAGAATAAAAAAAGAAATAATGAGAATAAAAAGAATCATGCCGTCTTCACAGAGATGCCCTGGGAGCACTTTTAAAAAAGTCAGAGTTTTTTTCTGTCTCTTGTGAAGGTTGTGACATTATTTTCTGGACTCTCTGTCCGCTTTATGGAGTGTTCTCCCCTCTCTCTCTCTCTCTCTCTCTCTCTGTATGTGCGCTCATGTGTCTGTGTGCATTGGGGCGGAACTCTGCCGTGTGCGGTACAGAGAGCAGAGGAGAGTTGTGAATGTGTGACCATTCCATCATGTAAATAAGATTAATAACATGAGGCTATTTAGTCTGTTAAATAAAATAACAGGGTAGAGACCTGATCTATAGGAGAGGTATCCCCCTTATCTAGTTCAGAGCAATGAGTCCTTCTTTCAGCGCTCTGCTCTCTTTCTCTGGTTGTGTGCTATGCGCTCCTCCGTCTCCAGATGAGTTCTCTGCATCCATTGCAGCCTGGATTATTAAATCACTTTCCGTGGGTCTTTCTCAGATATACTGAAATACGCTGGGCCATACCCAGACAAGGGTGTGCCGGATGCATTTTTCCTACGTCATCACAACATAATATTTCGGCCATATTGTTTCGGTGATAAAGGTCTTTCGGCTGAAAACTGAAAATGCACTTTTGGGGCGTTTTTGGCGGAAAACTTTCGAATGCCAAAATTTTGGTGCATCTCTAGAATTAACCTTACACTCTGTGAAATATGAGTCAGTTTAGAGCTGCTTTACTCTTATGCGTGATTCCATCGAGTTAGCATGTTTGCTGTAATGTTAACAGAGTTAGGATTAGGGATAGACTGATTATCAGCCAGGCTGATTATTGGTGCCAATATTTGGCATCTTGACACATATTGGCATCAGCTTTTTTTTAATCTGACAGCTGATAAGAGATCAATTTAAAATTGGGTTATTTTGGCTTTGATGCACCCACTCTTCTCTGTCTACAGTCACTACTCTGTCTGCAGCATTGTTCCACACACAGCACCATTTAGTAAACATATGCTAAAAGGTATCTGAACAAAGTTAACTGTTGGAGTCTGTATCATTCAAAATTTTGACACCAATATTTTCACTGTTACTGCGAATAGATATCGGCTTCATATATCAGTTAGCGGCCTCCTTGACTACTAATAATCAGTATCGGCCCTGAAAAAGGCACATTGATCATTCTCTGGTTAGGATCTCCTGGGACAGCATGTAATAGCACAGCACTGTTGTACTCTGTTATGGACATTCATGAAAGGGATCTTGTCCAATCAGGTTAGTCATAAAAACTGTTGTTTTATAAAGAAAGACAAGACTGGAATGTTCTCATCCCCCTAATCCGTTTGATATTTTTGTCCACAGGGGAGAATTGAAGCCACTTTCTCTTTCATCCTGCTGAATGTTTTCTCTAAAGAGATCTTGTCTTGCATGTCACTCACACTCCAGAGAACACATGGAAGCTTGTGTTCCCGTGCTCTTAGGGCCATCTCTTTTAAAAGACACAGTGTCATCCTACCTTACTCCTGACTCCAGACCCCAAACACACATACACAATCATTCCAAACAGATCCACATTTGTGAAGAGAATAGAAATTAGGTGACTTGGTGTTTTCATTATCCATCATATGGAATGGAATTTGGCCTGGTTGGAAGTCATGAGAGGGAAAATGAAATTCTGAACAGCATAAAAACTAAACCAGTTATAAAAAGCTGACAGTTGTATTGTTAAACGTGACTGTAAATGCATGTACTGTATAAGCAGCTTAATTCCTAACCCCCCTCTAAAATGATAAGTTAGCACTTTCCCTCACTCAAAGCAGAGGAAAAATAGTGCATCGGCCAAAGAGATTAGCTGAAAATCAAACAAAGAGAGCAGTGTAAGGGGATTTTCTCTGCCACACAGGGCCATGTTTAAATGAGTATACAACAGTGGATGCTGCTGCAGTTGCTCCGCTCTTTCATGCACTGAACTTAGTAATGGCTCTCATTCTCTCAAATAAATGCACATTAGCTGAGTGGTTGCTCACTTTTAAGATGTGGATGCCTGCAGAAAAAGCTCGGATCACATATGAAGATGCATAACCTCGTCTTGTCACTTGCATGAGCATTTACACACAGGTGAAGGGAGTTGAGTTTGCATTAAAGTTTACTACGGTACTTCATGTGGCTCAATTTTGCTCTGCACTTCAACCTTGGAACTATTTCAATACTGTGAAATTAAATCTCTCTTGCGATACAACAAGAACATCTGTAGTACTTTGTGGTATAACTTACCATATCATGCATCGTAAGGGATTTTTTTCGTAATCTTAAGTGTGTTTTACTGTAACACCTGCGGTAACTTGCTGGGGAAGGTTTTTTCAGTAGATTACTGTAAAAGGCAAAGGATCATGGGAAAAAATACAGTTATGATAAGGTAAATGAAGATACAGTAATCACAAGTTCAAGCATCCTCTAGTTCAAACTAAAATGAATATTTATGCATTTATGAACACATTTTGATAATATGCACTGAAAAAAAGTGAAACAACTGTGTCATTAAGTCAAATTGCACTTTTTAATTGGTCTAACTTAAAATCTTGGTTTTTATTTTAAACCTGTTCGGTTCAGTTTGCCTGAAAGCAAAAAGCAACCATTTTGGATTAAATTAAAATATTCATTTTACTGAAATAGCATTTTCACTTCAGATAAGCGATTTCCATGTCATGTGACCCTGGTTTAGCCGATCTAAGTTATCCCCATAATGCATTTCAGGCAAGTCAATTCATATTGTATTTTATGTAACAAATTCATTTGTTTTACAAATAGTTTGTCTAACACTTGTTTGTGAGCCACTGACTGGCTCACTTATAAATAACACTGGATAAGAATATTAATTATTTCATTATACATTTATTGTAACCATGAGTGAGAAGGGTATGCAGTTGATAAAAAAAATGATAAATTAATTTCTGAGTTTGATTAAAAAAAGCATCTTGAATGATATTGGATCAAATTTTAGAGTTCAACCAAATCAGAAATATAATTTGAGAAAACCCAATAATATTAAGTGTAACAAAATAGACTAAATTTTTTAGGTTAGTCCAAAGTATAATTATTTTCAATGTGTATTTACAAACTTAACACCTCTACAGACATTTATATTTCTTTACTTTTACTAAAATGACATAAAAAATCTTCCTGTCAACACTCTCAGGTAATCTGCTTCTGAGTCACTCTAACAACTGAGAGGATAAAAGCTCCAATGAACACATCATGCAGACTGTCAGACTGATCATCGTTACGCTCCTGCTCACTGGTTAAGCTCACTGGCTTAGCTTGTCAGTGGTTAGGAGAAATTGAATCTTCTTAATAATCCTTTAAATATTTACAGTACACACTGGAGAGCAGATATATGCAGCCTCTTAGGGTCCTCCCTGCATCATTCATTCATCTTCTATATCACTTATCCTGTTCAGGGTTGCAGGTGGCTGGAGCCTATACCAGCTGTCTTAGGGTGAGAAGCGGGGTACACCCTGGACTGGTCACCAGTCAATCACAGGGCTGAGAACCCACACATGCAAAGGGAAAACGTGCAAACTCCACACAGAAAGGCCACCAGGCAAACCGGGATTCGAACTGGTGACCTTCTTGTTGGGAAGCAGTAGCGCTAACTGCAAACGTGCAACCCCCCCGTCTGCAAACAAAATAATTCATTGATGTTTGATTTTGGTCAAGTTTATCCCATTGGCTATAAAATTGGCAGTCAATTTTTCACTCTGAGTTTTCAACAGTTATTTTGAGTGACATTATTGAGGAAAAAAGGAAGATAAAAATGATGGGCCTGTGCTGAGGTTTGGATATCTATGAAATTCGTGGATATGAAATGATAATGGGGGGGTTAAAATAAATGAAATGAAACTAAATCATGTAGATAATAAAAAAGTCTGTGGTTATGTGAAATGTAAAACATGGAGAAAGAAGAGAAAAAATACCACGGATTAAGCCTTGCAGCGACTCAAGGATGGAGGCTGCAGGATGACTGTTTAGGAGTACTTCAAATAACTATGATGGGTTAGAGTCCATAAAAATCAGAACTGTAGGCAGGTTTGGGTTGGGCTTGGTTTCTACCATATACTGACTTGTGCCATTCATAAACAGATGAATATGGGTTTAATTCAGCAGTCGACATAGTAGCACAATAGCAGCTTCTTATTCTCTCCATTTACTCTGAGCCTCCTGCAGGGTGAGCTAAGGGGTTATGAAAGCGAGAGCCATGAAAGAGGTAATGTTTTACTTCTTTGCATGGCCACAGGCTGAGCCGCAAATAATCTCACATTCTGCAGCATGTATAACAAGAAATACAAGAAGAGGAAGTTGGTCACACATCTACCGGAGAGGATCTGTATAAGCTAAAAAGTTACACCTGTAAGAGTACAAGAGATGACCTGTAAGATTTGGGTGTGAGCTATGTGACCTCTAAATCCAGCAGCGCAGTGACTAACACGCTGAGCTAAAAGCTTCAGATGAAATTCATTTAACTCGCTCTGTTTTTGAACAAGCTCGTGGAAGGTTGTGCACTACAGCGGTCCGTTTATTCATTGCCCTTCCTTGTAACAGGTACCTGCTGCTCATGAGTCAGCAAGTGGTAGATGGAGAGGAGGAAAAACAGAGCTCTGTAGCTGGAGGAGCGATGGACAGATGGTGTGAGAAGTAAGACAGGAGTTCTGTGGAAGGCAGCTTAAAGTGTCGAAGAACAGATCAAAGAAATGCATCAGCAGGACATGGGACCAAATGAGACACGGTGGAGTGGAGAAAAGGAGAGGTAGAATAAAAAAAGAAAAAACAGCTAGAAGTCAAAAAGGGGTGTTGCAGCAGTGCAGTTTGCATGGCTCCGCTCTGTGGGTGACTTTAATTACTTTTCAGCGTCAATGCCTCTCGTGGTTATGAGCAGCGTGCTCCGATCACCAGCCTCTGATTATCGGGCCTTTGTGAGGGCTTCTACCCGCTGTCAGGCCGTAATTACATTTGTGCAGGAGAGAATCACAGTATGTTGGGAAGCTTACAAAGCTATTATCCAAGGCTCCTCTTCTTTTTAGATCTGAATCACATAGTGTGGAGGATTTTAAATGTTTTACAGAGTTATATGCAAAAGCTTGGATTTTTGCATGTTATGATTTGTGTTTGTTGTGGAGTTTATGCTTAAAAAGTGGTCAGTTTTTAAGGTTGACTTTCTAACTGAGGGGTAAATTGAAAAAGGGGAACTTCTATGATAAAAACAAGTGTGAAAATACAAAATGAGTCAGTCAAATAAAGCGCAGAATCATCCAGTCATTGTGAAACTCTTGTTTACGCTTACATCCTTCTTCCAACAAAGACAAGGATGGCCTCATACTCCCAGCTGCCTCCACTGTGTAAGTAGTTTGGAGACATAATGACAAACAGCCTTGAAGGTGAGGAGAAAGCATTCATTTCCTGTTAAACATACCTCACCTCTGTTGTCACCATGGCAGGGCCACAAGTTCCCTGCAATGGTGGTGAACTGTCTCCTAGGTGACTGACTTCTCATCCTTTTTCACCTTAACTTTTCTACTCTCTCTCCTATTAGCGCATGTCAATACTCAACCTCAACCTCAGATGGGACTTGATGCAGTGCATCTTGAGGCTTATCTAAAAATCAGTTTTAAATCCTGTTGTTTTGTGCTTACTGTGTGCTGATTTTTCATATAACAAAAGTGAGTTATAGTTTTAAATCCTTTCTACTTTGGTAACTTGTCGTGTACCCCAAGATTACATTTGAGGGTCTTTTTTATAATTCCTTCATTTGTATAACTTCTTAACCATAGGGTATGATCTCAGACAATAAAACACTATTCAAAGTTGATGCTACACCAGTGGTGTGGGCAGAGTATTAATTTTCATTAGTATCTTATAAGAGGTTATGCACATCTTCTATTATTAAGCAAATACTCCTCTATGAAGGCTGTAGACCAAAGTATAGGTCAGGATATGCCTATTCAATCCAGGGATATATTTGCATCAACACAACCAGCAGTGTGTTAGCTCAACAGGGAACTCGACAGGTCACCAGCTGTAGTTCACAAACTAATTTACAGCAGTGCCGTGGCAACTTAAAATACACCCCAGCATAGAGGTGTTGTCAATGTACTGAATGTGTCAAAGCATAATTGTCACAACACAGCAATATTACACGTTAATAATCCATCAAGCTTTTAGCACAAACATTGTTACATCAGCCCATCATTAGCTCATGAATAACAGCTCAAACAGCAAATATTAAGAGAAATGTGGACCGAGGAAACAATCAAAGAGACTGAACTGAGCATGTTTTAAACAAAGAAGAAAAGATACATGCTCCTTTTTAAGCACGTAAACACAAACAATGAAACCTGGATCACTGCTTTTTCTGTAAACGTGTAAGAAATTTCAAACTACCAGTGAAGCCTTTAAAAGAAAAAGAAAAAAAACTACAATGCAGACAGAATAACGTTGTTGTCAAACAGAAAAACACTGAAGCTGTGAACACGAGGAAGAAAATGCCAACCATTGTTCTTTATAGAGTTGGAATTTCCTGCAGTTTTTGCTACTCACCCACTCAGCTGATCGATTCTTACATCCTGAAGTCTTTGTGACTCTAGTTTCTCTCTGTGGTTACAGGTGTGATGTCCCAGCTTCAAATTTCATCGTTTCATTTTTAAGGCTGCCTGACTGTTGTATCAGTTTAGGAAAGTGCATTTGGGAGCTTACAACGTTATAGCAACGATATACCTTCAATAACAAAGGTGAAGGTGATTCACGAATTGCAGATCGAACTGTGCTGGGGTTCAGAATAGCTAGTTCCGGTGGCTACGCTAACCTGGACTACTGAGAGACCATAATAATTAGCTACATAGCATAACTGCCTAAGTCAATGAAATATAAATACAGTAGGCTGATAATAATAATAATAATAATAATAATAATAATAATAATAATAATAATAGCAGTAGACAGATAGGTAGGTAGATAAATAAATATCGAAAGAAAAACAATTAATTTAAAAAATAATAATTATAACAGACATTTATAAAATATGGGATTTTGCTGTTTTTTCTGAGAACCTTTTAACCTTTAGCCCTTGCTATCTGGCTAACAGTTACCTTTTTACTTTATTTATTTATTTATTTATTTATTTAAGCATCATTTTTCTTTATGCCTAGAACCTAAATTTATGGGAATGAATTGACCAGTGCTACCCAGGCCCATAACTGGCAACAGGGCTGCTTCAGTCACCTTTGAACAGACTTCATCGTTTCATTCTTTCTTTAAGTCTTGTTGTTTTGAGAAAGCTTAAAACTCAATAGCTCCAGTAGCCACCAGTGATACCAGTCTCTCCACGGGCATTAAGACTAATCATAAATCCTCTAACTTTCCAATTAACAATTTTGTACATTTGACTAAAAACAAAATGCATTAAAATGCAAAAACCATGACCTTATAAGCTGAAGTCAATTACAGTTGCTGGCCTAGATTTCAGACAATAAAGACCCTTTAAAATAAGTAAAACAGAATTCTTTTTGCTCATTATTTTGGTTCATGAAGATAAACAGACTGTTGAGGCTTAATCCTAAATAAATAAATAAAATAAAATAAAAAACCCTCTAAAATTACAAACAGATCATCTTGAAAATATGACACTTCCTCAAATTTAACCTTTTTTCTTGTCTATTTTTAGACAATCTAATGCTTTATCATCTTTTGGGCTTTTTTTTTTTTTGCTCATTCTCTGTGTCTGTTATCTGTTAACACCACCTCCCCCCATCCCTGCCATTCTCATTCTGCTTTTTGTACAATATGATCACTCTCCACTGAACCAAAAGAGAGAGGGAATGAGATAGCATAAAGAGAGCTGCAGGTGTCTATTGAAGCCTTGCCCAGCCAGGCGGCCCACCTGCGAGCGTCCACATCCCATAAGCCCACCAATGCCTGCATTCGTGTGAAGGTCGCAGCTCTCTGCGTCATCTCATGCAGCTGCTTAGGGCCTCTGAGTCTCGTTTTCATCCTGCGGTCCAGAACATACCCGCTGAGTGAAATCAAAAGGGCTGGGACCAACCTTTAGTCACACAGAAGTCAAAAAATTCCTGAGTTATTGTAAGTCTGTCAAGGAACATCTCTGCAGGGTCCTGGCCAGACTTGTATCTATAATGTTCGCCCTTTTGAAAGAGCCTCTTGTGAAGCTTAACTGTCACTCCAATAATTGTTTACACTTAGCTGTATAATGCAGTTTTTCTCAATTCTACGCATGTGTTGTCAAATTGATGAAGATGTTTTCTTACTTTGCTTGTGTTTTGTCCTTTTGCATGTGTTCTCTTAAGTTCCAGTGCTGTGAGCTTTCATGGCCACCGTACTTGAGCATTACTCTGGCTATGACTACATTTTCTAGCTCAAACCAGAGAACAACTGTGCCACGCTACACAATACCATTCATGTTTATTTACAAAGAGGCTGTAGATAATTTTCATACGATGGTAGCAGCTTACAGATTGATCACAACATATAAGCAGCATGTTGGGGCCCACAGAAAATGTAACTTATTTTATCCAACTAGGAGAGCTCTGCTCTGCCCATGCTGGTTTCTCATCTTTGGACCTGTTCATTAGTTGGATATTTTGTTTTAATGAGTAGGAAATTCTTAAACACTTTGAGTTGATGTCAGTGTGGTTTTTATCAAGGGCTGCAATAATGGGCCTAATAAGCAACAGAATGTTTTATATTATTTAACTTACAGTAAATTACATGAGCTCCAGACACCACTAATTTTATAGGATTTTGCTGAGTCATTATCTAGTTTTAGAAGCCAGAGTCATTCATTCTGGTGGACTCTGACAAGACCTTCATTTCATCTCTCCAGCCAGACCCCCCCCCCCCCCCCCCCCCCACACACACACACACACACACACAGCTCAAAGACAAGGTCACCCTTTAATTAATAGAGTAATGACTTCAAGGTTTTGCACGATTTAGAATCCAAAGTCTTTGAAGGTTAGTCAGTGCCACTTTATAGACTCAATTTCCATGTCTTTCAGAGGATATTTGAAGGGAATGAGGAATGTGAGACTCCCTATGCAAGTTGAGGCCTTTCTTTCCTCCCTCTGAGCAAATGCTTCAGTGAGGATAACAAACTCAGGACTACAGTGGCTAGAAGTTAAGCTGAAACACACTCCGGAAGAGTTATTTTAGAGGTTAAAAACTCAATAAGCACCTTGTAGACCTACAAAAACTGTTGAAGTGAGTCTCCAAGTTCTGAAAATGAGAAAATGTGCTGCAGGGTATTTTCCATTTAAACTTACAATCTATTTTAGCTGCAGTTCAGGTCCAGAGCAGGTCATTCACAGAATGGAAGCTATAATGCTTAATTCCACTTCCCACTGTCGATCTGTGGTAATAATAGTTTTCTCTTACTAAGCTGAAGTACAATATTCACTCTTTAGCTTTGTTTTGCTTCAGCTTGGTTTTTACCTATTGAAGAAAATCTATCAGGATTTTTCGAACTAGCATAAGTGTGACCTGACAGGCTTTAGAAGGGTGGAGGTTGAACCAGAAAGTGGGGAAGGTATAAAACAAAACAGTACCCTGAAAAACCACTGTCAAACTCAAACTATATAATTTGGGGTGAAGATCAAAATAAAACAGCGTAGCCAGATATTGCATATTATTTTACTCAATATTTTCACCTGTCAAAGTTATTTCCTACATTACATAATGCAATAATAAATATGGAAATTTGATATGCTGATGGCAGTCAATTTGTTGGTGTTAGACAAGTTTCCACTGGTGCAAGAAAAGCTTTCACACACTATTTTCGCACAAGATTTTGTCCAAGACTTGTAAACGCACTCTGATGTTTAAAAATGGTGCCTTGCCCCTTCAAATTAAAGACTGGGTAAAAGGTAACAGGCTTTATGAAGGGGAATTAAAAGGAAGATGGCAAACTAGCTCCTGGATTTCCACTTCTGGGCTCAGTGGTCTATTCATAAAGCGTGACTGGAAATCCTCCTTATATGACAGTCTGTATCCTGGCAACCATAGAATTGGCCTTGAAATGTGATTGGACGTTTTCCCTGCTCTGAGCTCAAAAAATCTCAGAGGGAGATTTCTTAGATACAAATATGTCACATTTCATAACACCTCTCTGGTCATTCATATGCTAACAGCAAGAGAGCAAACAGTGCAGTCTTCAGTTTTATGTTTGTACACATGAAACATACCTGCGTTTGTGGATTAAAACTTCCTTTATTGGTTCTGTAATCTGAAGCAGATATTGTCAACAGCCAGCGATTGTTGCTGTAACAGCCTGTGTGTCTCTTCTGTGCTATTGTGTGTTTGTGTTTGTTTTTCAGCTTAGTCCACCATCAAAAGAGCAAGCACCTTCGCTCCTGGAACCAACTTCCCTGACACATGGCAAGATTTTTTTTGTCAAGCTTCCTCCAGGAAGGCAGCAACGCTTCCAATTACCTTCGCAGAGCCAGCCAGCCATCTCGTCGGTTTGACAGATGACTTTGACCTCAGCAAACATGAGGACCCTCTCACGGTGGACATGTACGCTTGCTGTCGGAGAGAGAGGTTGATGGGTGCGGGTTGAGGTAAAGAGGATGTGTTGCTCACTCTGAGATGCATCCTGTAAAGAAAAAACTAAGCAGGCTTGGACAGGTAACATAACATGCTGCCAATGTTCTAGATAACACTATAACACAGATATACAGCAACATTTCCTACTAATGATCTACCTCCAGGTGATTCTTAGAGCTTGGTGACTCTCTTAATATTCCATGTACTCTGACTTGTAAATATGTTGCTGCAAGATTAAGGATCACTTTTAGGCCTTTTTTTGCCCATTTTAAAACAAAAATGAAAACTTCTAGATATATGCCCAATCCTAATCCCCAATTTAAAATGAGATTATCAATACCAATAGAGGTTATTTCTGAATTCCTTAGCTCCCCAGTCGAGTTGGGCAGGACCGGATTGATTTACAGCAAATTAAAATCTCTATGACAACACCACACCAGCTGATGAGGTCAGTGACGGTTCAGACCTCCATGGGGCCCTAGGCAAAATTCTGCAAAGGGGCCCTCCTAACTGAACTCCAAAAATTTTTAACAGTCGCATTGTCACAATATGTCACAATATGTCACAATATGTCACAAGTTTTATTTATTCACTAAGATATCTGCCTCTATATTTGCCTGTGGGCTGTCCAAGCAAACAAAATTCAATCTTAGGTCATATTTGTCCATTACTTTCCATTTTATTTAAGTGCAGTTATAACTGCACTACAACTACATATATAGAGACCAGCAAAATGCACACGGAGACAGGGGTTCAACCAGAGCTCAGCGCCCTGTTAATGTAGGTCAAACAAGGACTACTCCCTCCCACTCTCTCGCCCAGAGATGAGTTACCTGACTGCTGTTCCTGCAGCTCATTGTCATGCACTTTTTCTTCCTTTTTTCACTCCCCCCGGGGGGTACCTCCAATTCATTTTGACGCTGTCCTGCTAGGCTGATGCACTGGGAATCAGGAACATGAGCAACGAACGGTCACGTTTTTTTTTTTTTTTTTTTTTCCTCCACGGGGCCTCTTTTGCTTTGCGGGGCCCTATTGGGACATGGTTTAGCAGTGAGAAGATATATCTGTGTTTTTCTCTACTAAAAACTATTTCTGGAATTAATTTTGTAGTGACGGTGGACACTGGAGCTGAACCGTCTAACAGAAAAAGGACGGAATAGATGAAGAAAGCTAGCACAGCCCAAAGGCTAAAACACAAGCTAAAGGCTAAACTATTTTTGATAGTGTTCATTCCAGCCCTCATGTAGCAGTTACATAGAAGTGATCTGATTAAAATGGAGAATCTATCACTAAAATAAAGAGTGAGGTTACATTAGCTCTGCTTGGTTGGTGGGCACTTCGCTAACATTACACATTAGCCCAATGATACATCTAAGAGCACCAGGCTGCGAGTAATGCTAAAATAGCCGGCTACTAAACTACAGCACAAATTGACAAAGTTTGCATGTTGTGATGTTTAAAACAACAGCGCTGCGTAACTGTTGATAAATACCTTTCCTCGTTGCATTGTATCCAGTAAAAGTTGTCTTGAACAAAGAAAAGTAGTGTTAAAAAGAAGATCCCATCTCCATCCCTTTCTAAAACAAATGCACGCCTTGTTAAGAGTCATATCATCATGACAGTGTGTGTGATTCCAGCCAAAAGTGTTGCTGCAGTTCACTTTAAACAGTCCTCACAGTTCCTTTAAGAGTCAAGACTTCAGCAACACATTTCACAACACAACACACTTCACAAGACATATTATTTATAAAGCGCTTTTCTAAACACTCAAAGATGTCGGACGCTTACAGTATGAGGAACTTTATTCTCAGACAGATGCGTTTTGACTCATAGCCTTTATCAGGGTCATAGTGAAAAATAGAACAGACATTTAAATTGGGTTAAGATATAAAAAGTCAGACAGAAGCAAATCAAGTTGTGCCTTTGTGATGTAATGAAGTGTGCTTTTTGGGAGTGTAATTTTGTAGCCCCGCAGGCTTCCTTCTGTTTCTCTGAGGCATTTGGTGACTCATCTAATGTGTTTAAGGAGGAAAATGAACATAAAAAGTTGTTTAACTGTTAAACTTTACCCTCTCCACCAGCATGAAGTCTGCATTAAATCAGTTTATTAACATTAATGTGCAGTATGACGCATCTTAACAAAGTCTTATGAACTTCTCGCTCACTGCAGTGTAATTAGAGCGCTCTTTTAGTTATTTTCAAGTCGGGGCACTGCGTGACTCTCCGTGCTGTTATTAACATTCCCTCTGATATTACATGCTGCTAAAACAGCCTTGTGTTAATCAGAGTTAGGCTCTCGATCTGCACACTCCCCACACAAACTGACTCGACCCTTTGTTTTCTGTGCTGCTGTTATTATCGTAATCAAGCCTCTTGAAGCAGTGGAATTTCCTCTCCTGGTCGACCCACCAGGCAGAGAGAAATGAAAATGCACCTCATGAGTGTGAGCTCATTATTCTTGGCTTTACACACACTGTGAATACAAATATGGAGGGAATGAACCAGGGTTTTTACACTTGACAAGATGCTTTGGTTTTGTTCACTTTCCAGACGGTGATGACAAAAACTCGTTGTGTTTTTACTTTACTTCTTATTTTACCAACGTTTCATAATCCTCAATAAAAATTCAGTGCTGCAAACATGGGACCTGGAGTCGTTTAATTTAACATTAATATTGTTCTTTTCAAAACTGAATAGTTAAAGAAAAGCAGTCATTTCTCTTTTCTTTTTTGGATTTCATCAGCTGAGGATCCCAGGGAAGACTTTCAAAGGACAGTTAGCATAAATCCAAAATTTCTGAATGGGAAACACTAAACTTTTGTTAGACTAAAGACTTTAATGACACTGTAGAACATTCCTTCAGACAATTCCTTGCTTATTAAGATCCTAAATTTTGCAACCCAGTATTTTATCTGAACATCCCCAAATTCAGTTTCAAGAAAATTTCAATACATCAAATGCATTCTTATTTTATCCACTGACCAGCAGATATTGACTGTTTTTTTTCAGGTTAAGCCTGATTGTCAGCCTCATTTTCCCTCACCCCAGCCTTGGGGGAGTGTTGTCTTCAAGGTGAGGCTTTGAAAAGGGCTCTGCGCCTGCCTGGCAGCCACTGTGAGGCAGGAGCTGGACTGCATAGTGAGCACCAGAGACAAGAATATGGAAGCTGAACTGTGCCTTTGTCAATTTATTGCATACGTGCACACTTAATTCCATGTGGACAGGGAAAATAATGAGGTTTACACATCTTGTCTCAGTCAGTGAAGGTTGAAAGAGATATTTTAATCTGCAGTGACTGAACTGATTGGTCACCTGAGAGCAATGGATGAAATGTGTTGGAAAACAGCTGAGGTTAAGCCTAGAACTGGTTTCACACAGGACAAATTGAAGTCCTCTGGCAACTGAGTAATGCTTAAGTACGGTGGCCCTGAAAGCTCACAGCACTGCATCTTAAGAGTACACATTCAAAAAGATAAAACACTAGCAAATTACGAAAACATCTTCATCAATTTGACAACACCTGCACAGTAAAAAGACTGTAACACAACAGAAGTTTCCAGAAGAAACTTAAAAGTGATGCACACGTCCGTTATTAGTTAATATGCTAATATCTGAATCATGTGATCACAAAGTTAAAATGAATCAAAAACAGTTATTTTTATCTCATTTTCCAACACCACTGACAGAAAGAGAACCTTAATAAGGTGACTCACAATCCACGTCAACAACAAGCGTGTCCATTACACCTCTATTTACACATCAATTCTTAATGTTTCCAAACCAAGCAAAAAGTAAACATTATCAATCATTAAACCAAGCTGCAGCTTCTGTTTATGTGAACTAAAGCTGACGTGGAAATGCTATAAAAAAAAACCATTTCATTGAATGCTAGCCTGAGGCTGTCTAATGAGCGATTTTATGGTAGAAATTGATCGACACCCATAAAATAAGGGCCTGTGTCCACTAAATGTGTTTTCAGTGCTCAGACAACTGCTCTGCTTCACAGTGTCACTACCTCCTAACTGACCAATCAAAACCAAGAAGGGTTGGGCTGTGAATATCATCCTTGTCAATCACAACGTTAGAGTAGAAACTAACCTGACTCATCTATTTGAGGGTCTAATTTTCAGGTATAGAAATGTTGATAGTACCATGACACATTTTTTTTCACATTCTACTTGTAAAATATCTTTGAATTAAATAATTGATCAAACATACAGAGCAATTTAAAACCAGCATAGTGGTCACTACCAAGGGAGGCGGAAGTGTCATGAGACACTCGTAGCCTAGCAACAGTGAGTGCTGGTGAGTAGTGCTTTTTATAAGTGAGGCCCTGGGTGCCGCCAACCAAAAAAAAAAAAAAAAGGTTTTAATGGACATAGGACCTCAGAACAGCCCTGCTGCCTAAAAAAATCAGCATTAACATTTATTTGGGCTGGTTTTACTTACCATCTTGTTAACCTACCTAAGTGCATAAGGGGCTTTATTTTTGGTCTCCAACAGATTGGAAAAAAAAAAAATCTGAGCAGAAAATTCTCTTTCGTGACACGTCAGTATTCATATAGATTAGTCGTAGCCTGTAACTAACTTCTTTTGCATAAAATTACATTTTAATTCACTCTTCTTCTCTACTTTTTTTCCAACTTAAAAGTCACGCGCATGCAAATTATGACTTTATTCTAGAAATATTTTTTTCTCACCATCACCCTAATCCTCTGGCTCTATCCTCCGTCATACTTAAGCAAGGGGCACGGAAAAGGTTAAATTTTAGACAGATTTGGAGCCACAATAGAGGTCAGAGTCCACTCACACATGCTGAAGAGGTGACACAGCCAGCTGTTATTCTCACACTTTCCACTGTCCTGACATCTGGATCCACGCATTCATGCAAATGAGCTGCAATTAGTATGTGAATGCTCATTTGGCCTGAAGCACTCCACAGACACCACCTGATAAGGGGAGACAGAGCCAGAGGGATTAAACAGAAAATGATTAAACATTAAACATCATAAATACTGATATGTCATATTGCACACCGCCTGACCTTCCAGCAGTCAACACCCGGCTGAAATACATATCACACCAGAGGAGCCGTTCTCTCTTTTGGCATAGCTGTTAGTGACAGCACCTCGGATCATTAGCAGGAGAAGCTCGGCATACTGACACTCTATCAGAACAAATGGCCTTTCTGAAGAGACAGGTAAGGAAAAGCCCTAACTGTGCACAAACTAGACTGTCACTCACTGAGGCTGATTAAGTCACAGGGGGCACCAGCAGGGTCCCAGCTGATTATCAGACCTTAAAATTTTAATTCTACGTCTTTTTTGCTCTATCAGTCTTTGGTCTCGGCTCATTTCAGCATCCCTGAACTTTAACCCCAACTGCTGGAGTAATTAATGAAAAAAAAAACCCACAACAACCTGAGATTGGCTTCCGGGTGTGATCGATGGCTATCCTGCGTCGATTTCACAATAATGGTGACATCTGGGGTGACACCTCAGTCCCCTGATCTCCAGACAGATGGCATGTGCCAGTTAGAGCGTGCCCTCAGCTGTGAGGGGCTGTCGCTCAACAATCTACCCGTCTACTCTCACACCTCACAGACCATCAAAATTATATGACCAATATGCTCTGTTTCAGTCGGCTCAGGAGAAGACGCTATTATGGCCTATTTACATCATGTGCGTCTTTACTCAACTGAAAAAGGATGCCTGAGGAGGAACCAATAATATTTGCGTTAAAAACCTAAAAAACACAAGAACAATACTGCATTTCTGCAGGAATAACACACTCTGACCTGAAAGTTTAATAATCTGGCTCAGCAGTAACAGATTTCTAACAACAGTTTAGGCCACAAGCTAGCAGATTGGACTCAAAAGATGAGAAGCATTCATGAGTACTTTGAAAATGAACTTTTGCTCAGAAAATAACGGTTTTCAAGCAGATGGCAGTCATTACAAAGGCCTGCATGCATTCATAACTAATTCAAAAAATTGGCAACGAGACACCCTACAATTTTGTGCTTTCAAGAGCATCACAATGTAAATAAGCAATACTCTTTCATCCTCATTAAAAGTTGTTCTTTATTTGTGTTTTACAGGAAATTGCTGCCACACAAGGAGGTTTTGAAGCAGAATGCAAATCTGTTTTGGCTTCTTTTTTTTCCCCCCACTTCTCTTTTGCATGTCCCCTTTTCCTGTGAGCTTTATTTTCCTTTTAACTGCTTCTCAAGACTTAGATTATTTCAGACAGTGGAGGTACTGTGGCCTGGAGGGACCTAAACCAGCACAGTTTGAAGATTCGGCCACATAATGAGGATGTAAATGCAGGGGTGCAGCCAGAGTTCAGCTGTAATACATCTCCAAGATCCAGCAGATGTGCAGACAAATTACATAGCTTGATATACATTTAAAGTACTAAGAACACCTTAGTTATCAAGACGTAGCGAAGCAGAGACAGCGCACTCAATGCACCTTCACTTCGCATTGTCTGGAATTTATGCAAAACATTGTTTAATGACTCAGAGCTTTGATTCATCTTAAGTGTTTTTCAGCACCAGCAGAATGTAAATGATTCCGTTTGGACTTGAAGCCTCAACACGATGAGCACATACTCACATGTTGGGAAAAGAGGTACAGACTAATATTTGTCTGGCACAGTAGATTAGCAGAACTAAAGAGTCACACGGAACATATAAAAGAACCTGCTAACAAGAAATAAGGGAAATGAAGTGAACAAGAGACAAGAGGACAACAAAGTGAAACAACTGCAAAGTCATCAAACCGTTAAATTAAAAATATCACCACATTAAATGATATGACCATCCAGATGTTCAGATACGAGCTGCTAATTGACCTGATGAAAGACGTCCTTGTAAACTACACAAAAACACAAAAAATATCTCCATGGTGAATATTTTGTATTTGATCATGTTTTTGTTTCTTTTCCGTCCTCGTCCTTTTGAACAATTTTATAACTGATAAGAGAACAATAGGAAAAGATTGTTGGGCTACCACGTCCTTTGACTCTGCTCTGGTGTCTGCCAATTTAGCAGCCTAATGGTGCGTTAACAGAGGAGAAAAGCCTCTGTATGTAAATTTGCTTTTGGTTTGCCGCCTCACATTGTACAGCAAAGTCACTTTCAAGTGAAGTGTTCCATGACATGATACAAAACTACAGCAAGACATGACAAGAGATACCAATGGAGTATAGATCAGAGGCCTTTACAGGGGGTGGCAGAGACCCAAATGGCAATTCAAAAATCTTGTACTGGGATTGGACATCTGTGTGATTTAAAGTTTATCTGAATTAAAAGGAAAAAAAAAAAACTACTAGGTTGTGTTGCAGAAGTCTGCAAGCAACTCCTGTATAGTACATTGACTTCTGTTGATACTTTATCTTGCAACTTTAATCGGTGAGTAGGTAGGTTGAAAGAAATTTAAGTATGAAGATAGGAGAAAAATTAGGAAGGAAGGAAGGAAGGAAGGAAGGAAGGAAGGAAGGAAGGAAGGAAGGAAGGAAGGAAGGAAGGAAGGAAGGAAGGAGGGGCAAGATGCAGGGATGCAGGGATGCAGGGATGCAGGGATGCAGGGATGCAGGGATGCAGGGATGCAGGGATGTGGATAAGTTGGTCAATAGGTAGAAATAAACGAAGGAAGAAGGCAATGAAGGAAGAAAGAAGGAAGGTATATAGAATGGTAAGTGGGTAGGAAAAAAAGAATGAAAGAAAGAAAGGTGGGTAGGTAGGAAGGTGGAATGAAATAAAGAAAGGAAGGAAGGAGGGAAGGAAGGTAGGTAGATAGGTGAGTAGGAAAGAAAGTAAGGAGGTAGATACAGCGAAGTAGATGGGTAGGGAAGTAGGAAGAAATAAAGGAAGAAGGGAAGGTAGATAGGAAAGTGAATCGGAAGGAAGGCAGGAAGGAATGAAAGAAGAAGGTTGGTAGACAGAGAAGTAAATAGGTAGGTGATGAAAAGTAAAAGAAGGAATAAAGGAAAGCAGGGCGATAGATGGTTAGGTAGAAAGGATGCTTTGTATGAAGACAGAAAGTTAGGTAGCTTAGTAAGTTAGCAGAGAGATAGAAATCAAGGAAGTAAGTTGACGCATGTAAGTGCAACAATAAGATCCCTCTTTAAAACTTTTAGACTCAATCCTTCAGTACACGTCATTATTCAAAGACTTTGACAAACCTGTTTAGCTCCAAACATGATCTGTTTCTCTAGCTTAGGCTAATAACCTTAAAACATCTGCACTCGTTTAAAACAACTCAATCAAAGTGACATTGGGCCTCAAGCACACACATTAAGTCTGATCGTCTCAAAGCGACCGGCTCAAAGAAGCTCTGCCAGCGAGCAGCGCCATGGGGAAGAGCAGGACAACAGCAGAGATAAACAAAGGCCAGACACACAATGAAGCCACCTGCCTCTCTGGCGTTTCACAACACTCAGCTGTGCCACTTCACTCTGGACCTCAAATAAAAGACCACTGCTTCAGGCAACATTTTGGGTGAAATAAGCAGGCAGCCTTCCCAGTAATGGAAAAGTTTAGAGAAAGACAAATTGAATCCAAGAAAGTGTTGTTGCTGTATCAGAGGCCAACAGCACGTCATTGTTCAAAATGTGTTGCCAGCAGTTTAACGGACCTTTAAGTTGTTGTTAGAGGCCATAAATGAACAAAAATAAATTGATGTGTAGGATAAGTGACAGTCTTAGAAAAATGGTCCTTGAATTTTCCTTGCTTGGTCCAGTGCCCGTTAGCTGAAAGTGTCTGTTTTTTAACAGAGGTAGAGTGAGGCAGAAACTTTGTTTGTTGTTCTGTCGCTCTAAGTTTGATATTGTAAAAGCTCTTTAATGCTCCAGATAAACTTTTCAAAAGTTTCTTTTTCTTCTCCATGTCAGTGATCCATCCTTTCGTTTCGCAAATCCAACTGTTTAATCTGTCCTTTTACAATCTTTTGGATCAACCGTCCTGGAAAATCACGTCATCACACTTTTAGGAAATGTCTCAAAGGTACCGAAGAGATTTCCTGGCTTGACCCTGACATACAAAGAGAAGCTGTGTTGTTATTGTGAGAAGTTATTACTGAATTTCCGGGATGTCGGGTGTAATCACAAAACTTTTTCCTTCATCCTGTTTGCTCAGAAAGAACACACAGGGACTGGGATTGTTGGCATTTAATTTACTTATTGGTGTGCTCACATATTAGTTTTGATTTATATTTTATATTTTATATTTATATTTTAGTTTTATAGATGTGCATTACTGACAGTAGTTTTTGTATCATACAGCCATCAGCTAGTTAGCCATCATAAAGATAGAATAGAAAAAATTATTAGAATAGAATAGAATAGAATAGAATAGAATAGAATAGAATAGAATAGAATGTACTTTAGCAATTGGCTAGTGCGGCCATATTGGAAATGAGGCGGGCTTTCAGTCTCCACACTAACAGCTGTAGTACGCCCATCAGTCATGTGAGCTGAGCTGTGCCTCTGATTGGGGGAAATCGCATTCTAAATATCTTCTAAACTGCCGAGTTAGAAAAAAAATTCAACCCCTGCATAATGTGTTTTCATTAGCAAAATTAACTACTCAGAAGGGAGATATTTTTTGATCTAGGTTGTAAACATTTATTCTGCTATCATTTCTTTTTTTGTGGTTTATGTGGCTTCCGGTACATCCAGAGCCAGCCTCAAGCAGGAGAAAGTCTTTTTAGATTGTGAGTCAGGAAAATTTTACATTGAGGCTTAAATCTTTGCTAAATTATTAATCACATACATCTGAAATAATAAGCAGATCAACTTAAATTCAATCCACGGCAATAAAAGTATTTCAGTTTCTTGCAGCTAATCTCATCAGTTCATGAGGACCTCATGGAAACAACAACACACAGCAGAAGTAAGCTGAGATACCTCGAACAGTTGTCTATAATTAAGTTACCTCTATTTCCAAGCTTTCAGTTCCCATCAAGAGGATTGGGCTCCGAGACTGTCAGTGATGGATCACTGCTGCTTCACCGAGAAAGCTGTAAGAGACCCCCTGCCAGTCTACCACAAGACAATCAGCTGATGTATAACAGGAGGGGATCATTCAGGATGTGTCTATCATGGGTACAGAGATGTCACCTGCACAATATGTGCCTGACTCACTTGTCACAAGATGTTTAGAGAAGGCTGCATTATTCAAAGCACCTCAGGTGTTCTACTTTTGCAGCAAAAAAGTGAAGGAAAAGGGAAAAAAAACGTGTGAAACAAACTAAGACTCAATATCATTTGAAGGCCTGTCTGTGCATGTGAGATAAAGACATTAACAAGTTTAATACCGTCACTGCAACTCAATTATTGGTCTGATAATATCTCATTTGAACCGTGAGTCCAAAGTAAATAATTTGGTTTCTAACAATTAAAAATTGTTATTGTGTCATAAGGTCTTCTGGTGAAGCTGCCCCTGTGTTTCTTGTTTTGAGAGATCATTCCTAGAACTCCAAGCATGCAGTGACGGGAAATTTCTTAATTCAAGGTCATTATGAACAACTTGTCCAGTCTTAGAAAGATCTGTATATATGGTCCAAAATGTTCCTAAAAATATACCCTATCTGTAATTTTCCCAAGAAGGTGCTTAGGAGTAATTAATTTCAGATTTTTATCTATGGGCATGTGAACATGCAAGTACTGCAAGTAGTTTTTCTGCTTCCTTGTTCTTTTTATTTACATGCTGGGACATAATTGTAAACAGTTTTATGTCTTGACAAGATGATGATTTACGATAGAGGATATGAGAGTAAACAAAAGCTCCATTTTACTTAAAATCACACTTTCTGAGTGTCAAAACATGCCGACTTTAAATCTAATGATGATTTTTTTTTTTTTGCTAAAGAAATAAAGAGTTCAGGGAAAAAAAACAACTGCATTGTTTGGAACCACAGTATTAATTTATCTAGAAGTTGGAGAAAACCAAGCGGTAACCTCTGGTCTGAAAATTAGAGACAATGTGGAAGTGTTAAAATCTGCAATTCATTGAGTGTCCACTTGAGGCTGGCTCCAGAATTACCTGAAGTCACATACACACCAAAGCAAAAAAGCCGTTTTCACAGCAGAAATAAACATGTTTACAGCCTGGTACCAAAAATGTCCTGTCTGAAACACTAATTTCGCTAAAGGCACGCACTGCTGGGTGGGATTTTTTTCCTAACTCGGCAGTTAAGAAAATATCAAGATCGCCAGTTCGTCCAATCAGAGGCACAGCTCAGCTCACATGACTAACAGGTGCCCTTTGGCTGTTACTGTGGAGACATTTCCATTATGGCCGCGCCAGCTGTTCTGCTTCAAAAATCTGTATCAGAAACGGACGGGTGACGTCCATTAATTAAACAGTCCATGGGAAAAACACAAAACTCTGCACAAAGAGTACAAGACACTAACCTGACCCTCCAATACGGAGATCAATTTCTCATGAAGGTCAAATTAAGCTCAACATACCAAGAACCAGAACACACATCACATAGCTCTACTGTCAGCACCGCGGCTCACATACAGGATCTTCCTGCATTAAGCAAAAAGAGGTTATGACTGCTTAACTGCTTCTGCCGATCCAGCAGTAGCATCTGCACAGCTGCTCCCCCGTCTTGTTAAAAGCCTCTTGGTTCAATATAAAAGTGTCTAATAGACTTACAGAGGGCTCAACTTGACAAGACCCTGAGGAGGATTTACCAGATTCTAATTTTATTACAGCGCTGCGAGGAACATTACAGCTAACTCAGCTATACAGCTAACAGTGTGGTATACTTAATGTTCCTTATATAGCATATATGCTGTGTAACATCTGATGGTTTGCTGTGGTCTCATGAAAGATGGCTACAGTTGGCTGTCAGGTGGTTTTATGGTGAACTATGTCGTAATACAGCTGCTCTGCATTAACACTAAAAAGTAATCGTTTTAAATATTATGGATCTGAGTCCAGCACAATACGCTTTTCCACCTACTTTATAGGGATATTTTTCTGCCTTTCTAACCACATAAAGCTGCTCTTTTTTCACATGAAGTGAAAATATTAGCAGGAATAGTATTTTTTTTTCAGTTTCCCAGTTTTATGAGTCCTCACTGGAATTAAAATGAAAGGTTAGCCTTGAGAGTAACATTGCAGTTCTCTCAGAAATGATGAAGTGTCAAGAAGGAGGAAAAGTAATGAAACATAATAATTACAAAAATAAAGTGTTTCTGGTGATAAGGCTTGCAGAGAATAACCAGAGGAACACTTCCAACATATCAGGCATCAGTAGCTGAAACAATATAATCCTGTTGCTTTTTTTTAATCAGGTCACAATGGGCATTCTTTCCATCAGAATTATGTTTCCTCACATTGAGGCACTAAACACTTCATGTAACCATGTTTGATCGTGTTCTTCAGGGCTGCAATGAAAACAATGTCCTCGCTGGAATCTCACACAGATTACAGGGAAATTATATGCAACAACAACTCCAGTTTATTAGCCTTCTGGTCAACTCGCCACCTGCTATTCGTTACAAGTCCTACTTTAATACTGAAGTGGACAGATGGTCTACGAATGCTGTTAACATTCATTGCAGTTCTGTTACAAGCAAAACAGGGCTGTATTTTTGTTGTTCTGTAAAACTTGCTCATCCAAACACCACTTGTGTTTGGTGAGTTTCTTTTTATCGTGTATCACTTGCAGTTGGATGCAGTAAAGTTGCCTGTACTGTTCCTGTTCGATGTGTCTCAAATTGCGTACTTCCATAAGTGCACTTACATAAAGTGCACTGTGTGCACTCTGCACTTACTGGAACAGTGCACGAAAATCTTATGGATTGGTGTTGTCCCAAATCAAACACTGCGGCTTCACACTTACTGGAAACTACGATCGCATTTCACAGCCATTCACAGGTTCTCCTCTGCTACCCATTGATTACATCCATCAACCATCGTTTGATCCGTTTCCATCACTTCCTCAATGTAGCCAATATGGCAGCCACTGTGGGTGAGAAATGTCCAACATTCCACACTCAACTTTTTGTCCATTTTGAGTGTGCCTGCTGAGAAATCAAAGTGCGTCTTTCCATACTGTCAGTGTGAACGCACTTCTGCTCTCAATATAGTAAGTGCAGAAGTATGTGATTTGGGACACAGTAATACAGTATGTTTTAATTTCCACCTCACTATAGTGACAGTGTTGGGATATTTGATGGGGATGTACGTCTATTTTTTTATTAAAGCTTAATTAACTCTGCAATTTTGATTGTTCTAAGGTTAAAGGCTCCTTGAGGAGTTTTAATGTTGTGTAGATTCTTTTGATGAAACCAGAAGGATTTGTCCAGGACTGCATCTCCCATGAGCACCTTCACCTTTCGTCGAAAATATGTAGTGCAACACATGGGAGTAAATTAATGAAATCGAGGCCTTCTTTAAAACACTACTTTTCTTTGTCCAAAAAATGTAAATTATTAGCTGTAACATAACAACAACAAAACTTTGAAAACTCTGAATTTTTATCATCATTAGTCTCGTTCCTTGTCGATGGGTTCTTGTGCTGCCTGGGTTCTCCTCTCTTGCTGTTGGGTTTTTATGCTTCATGCCTTACATTTTGGGGTAGTACCCCTCGATTAGGTTTTATTGTTTGACTGTTTAATCACTGGCTTCTTTATTATCATTTCTACGACTTTTGATGAGCACTTTGTAAATATGCTTTTTAAACTGTTAAATAAATAGTATTATTACTGTTATTAAGTCATTATTATAAAATGATCAGGTGTTCTTTGTTTGAGATAACCCCTGGTGTTTCGTAATGTGTGCAGCAGTGCTCCAATAAATGTCACAATGTAAATATGAACTTCCTCTTTTGAGCTCCGAGCAGTATAGTTATTTTGTCCTTACACTTAGCAAAAACCTGGTTGGAGAGTTTTCTCTGTCTGTGACATAATTTCAAGAGAAAATATGTAATATATAAATCCAGTTTTAGTATCACACATTATGCAAAATGAAAATTATTGAATCAGGAAAAAAAAATCATTCTTCTTTCTTACTCACTACTCACTGCCAGACTTCAGCTGCTCAATTCAAAAATGGAGCCAATTCTGTAAAAGTACTGAATATCAACTCAAAACCAGTTGAAAACTCCCCCCAGTACTTTTAAGACTTTGAGGACAGAAAAAAAGAAAAACTAGTGAAATCCAGGTAAAGTCGTAAACCAGAGGTAGCAGCAAACCTTGACATGCAGCAGCTGGAACCAATAACATTGTTTTGCTTATTTTTTGTCCTTTGATAGCTACCAGGATGGTTTATAATTTCCTAAATAGTTTAAAACTGACATCTGTCTGATTTGTCCTTATGTCAAGATAATGTGCACTTTTTTTAAGGAGTTGGTTTTACAAGCTTATATTCTGACGATTTGGTTCTGAATAGATTCACATTGTAGCACATGCTAAAATAGTGACACCTCACGTCACAAATGAGCAAACACTGTGTGGTATAAACATCAGGCTATACAGTTAGCAATCAGCAGATGATTTTTTTTTTTTTTTTAAAGCCTCTTAATAAAGTATGCAGTTTTACTGTTCAGTGACATATTTTGCCCAGTTTTACCAATAAGTGTTGGTGAAGAACAGCAGAGGTCTCAATCTCCTGAATATTGCATGGTGTAATGCAATATTACACCCCCAAAAAATAAAATATAACAAAATAAAATTCACGGACCACCAAGAAAACCTTTGAGCCCAGCAAACTTGTTTTTCTTTTAAAAAATGTTCTACAAATAAATAAATTATTCACTGTCAAGGTGGACCACTAGGAGGCACCAGCAGACCACTAGTGGTCCACGGACCACAATTTGAGAAACCCTGGTGTAATCAATAAAAGGGTTTTAAGCAAAGATACCCAAATTATTTTTCAGAGCAAATTTAAATTTCCACTGTGACCTAAATTCCGCAGAAATGTTCTATGGTTAAACACAGGGAAAGCATTTTAAACAAACACAAAAAAACACTGGTTTCTCAACTTAATTTGTTTATCCACCTGAAAGTTAAACAAATCGACATGAGCCTCACTTCCAAAAGAGACAGTTTACTTGACCTTTACACATGAGACACAGTCTGACCAGTGTAACAACAAAACATGTCTTTCATTTGTGCTGGTGTGAGAATATTAAACCTTCAAAGGCTAACAGAGTCCTTCTTGTTTGCAGCGTTGACATTTGGCCATGTGAGTGAGCTGAGGGAGGCTAAAACTCAGCAGAATCAAGTAACAGAAAAGTCGAGTTCACACACAGAATCAGGATATTTATGACAGATTTGAAAAGCTTTTAGAAAACTATACATTCTGAGAGGAGCGAGAGGAGCAACAGGCCAACTGAGACTGGTAACTGAATTCAGAACTGCTAAGTTCTAGCATCATGGGGTACTTAAGGCAATAATAGCATAATATATGGAAACCACAACTATCCCAGTAAAATGATAATCAAACCAATTAAAAACAAATTGGAAAAAGTGAATGCTTGCTATAGATTAAAGCGGGCTGTATCAGTTTGGTAAAGGCTACTCTACTTCCAAAGCCTTTATTTTGAAAGGGCACACGTCAGTCAGCTCCTGGCTCACTTTTTGTCGCCTCCACGTTGTTAAAATGAGCTGCCAGCTCCTGCAGCACGGCTGTCCTGCCCAGATGATCGTTCCTCCTCTTCTCCATGACCATGTCCTCCAAACTCTGAAACTCCAGCACGTGTGCGTTTTTGTCCGAAATGAAGATTTTCAGCCTGTACGGCTGTTTGCCTATCCGGATCTCCCCGCCCATTTTGAACTCCCTCTTGCCGAATCTACACCAGGCTGCAAAACACTCAGAGTTCCTCCAGCTCAGCTCTCGGTCCTTCAAGCCCACCTGCTCCATCGCGTTCTGCACAACCATGTCTGCCCCCAGAGATTTGAATTTGTAGAAGTCGTTCACAATCCTGCACCTCCTTCCTTGACTCGCATCCGTCAGAAAGCTGTTTTTCACCTCAGCTCTGTGCAGGTGCACCACCTGGAAGTCCCCTACATACACAGCCCAGTGCGGGTACTGCCCTGTGGCCACAAACTCCACCAGATCCCCCGCTTTACATTTGTTGAGTAGATTCTCCGGAGAGTAAACCTCCAGGCTGGCACACTTCGCACTCTTCTCGTAAATGCATTCATCTCTGTTGTAGACTGCGCACTCCACCTCGTCTCGTTGATCGTATTGTTTCTCTTCCTGATTCGGGTCTCGGAGTGTGCCATCCACCGCACAGCCGTCCTCCTGCTCGTCGTCGTCGTTAGAAAAGATGTAAGAGACTCCGATCCGTGGACCGTCCTCTGTGTCCACGCCGTTCGGGTCCACCGTGGGAACTTCTGCGTAACTTAAATGTGACAGCTTGTCCATCTGGTTCCCCATGCCGCTGCTCACCTGGTGGCAGCTTATGTGTAACACGATCTGATGAGCTGTTACCGGTCGCCAAACATCACCGCCATCTGCTTGGAAACCTCGCAGGTTCTAAACTTACTCAGCTTTTCCGTCGGACACGGGTTTTATCCAAATTACGCATAGGAGTATCGGTGAAAAGACTGCCGGTGAAGCCTGGTAATTCCTATCAACAAGTGGAGTTGGGAGGAGAAAAACAAACTGGATTATCCCTCAGGTGTAGACTCACCTGCTGTTTCCCTGCGTAAAACTTCCAACCGTCAGCTGTCATAGAGGACAAACGCGTTTATTTACGTCTTTCGCGCTGATAACGTAGTCCACCACACTGTGCAGCAGCAGTGGCTTGTCCGGCGATGAACAGAGTGCAGATCTGTGTCGGCATCGTCACAGTGCCTCTGAATGCACACATACACAGCGCCGCTTTTAAAGCGGAAGTGTGCGTAACTGTCATCATACAACCTTTTACATCGGCTCCACGTCCTCAGACTCCAAAATGCTTTAAAGATAATCATGTCGTGTGACTTTGTTTTGATTGATTTGTGAGTGCTGGGTGTGTGGTGTCACATTTTGATTACTTGAAATATGGAATGATTTGACTAACGTTTTTAACCGTGCTCTGGATTTTAAAAAAAAAAAAAAGTTTATTCTATTCTAGCTGGCTGTTTGGGTAAAATGGGACGATTTGTTATGTTGTGAACTATTTGTGAAAAAGCTTAAAGAGGTCAGGAAAAATTACGGATTATTATATTTTCTAAATCAGCTGGGTTTTTGTTTTGTTTTTTTTTTTTAATTGCAAAGAAATTAAAGGTAAAAGTAGACAATTGTTTGCCTCTGAGAACAACTTTTATCTAAATGTTTCAGGAAGACACCACAGCTGTAATTGCTGCTTATAAATGCAGAAAATTGAACAATAGTCTGGTTGCTCCCACAACAGGCCATAAACAGGAAAATCTATGGATGCATACCCTCCTTGGGCCTCCATACCACTGGAAGTTTATTGCAGAATTACTTCTTTTATGATTCTTTCCATTAATGTAAACATTCAAAATGAGATATAGCACTTTGTAAATTGTCATGTTCTTTTACTTTTTTAAATCATTCATTAAGAAAGTATTTATAATTGCCAATATACATGTTTTGTTTTAAATAGTATCTATACATTTTGTATTCCACTTCATTTTATTGTATTGTATTTTTATTCATTTATTTTTATTCATTTGTTCATTTCATTTTCTGCAAAGTGTTTATTTTCTAATTCCACTGAATTGTAGCTGCCTTCTTTAAATCGCTGCGATCAAAAACTTATAAAAAGAACTTAAAAATAAAGAAAACGGCGGGCTAGAAAATCTTCATCCTTTTTCAGCAGGTAACTGTGGTCCTATTACAGCTGACAAAAGAACATCTGCAGACTCTTTACTGTTCTGACCACCTGTTCGTCCTGAAATGAACTAAAGCTATGCAGTCATTTACTCCCTCGCAGTCTCCTGAAGGAACCATAATGTCTCCATAATATGCATGTAAGGGACTTGTAGAGTGCATGGACTCATTCTCATTATGGGCTTTTTTAGCAGCATCTGTGTGAAAATACTTATCCTGGAGATGCTGGGGTTGAGTTAGAGACTGTGAGAGCTGCTAATAACGTGAGCATGTTTGACAGGATTTAAATTGGAGGGAAACGAATGTTGAACACTAAAAAAAGAAAACTCACACACTGTAATGAGGCAGAACTGGCCTGAGTTTGACCCCAACACTGAGCCAAACATCTAAAGGAGGGAGATTACAAAACCTGTCTGCAAAATCACCAAGTAGAGGAGATATGATAGAGGGCATTACCCAACAGGAAAAGTGATCGTTTTTCACACATGAATCCATTTGAACAGGTTGAATGGCCTTATTGTGCACTGGGGACTCAGCAGATTAACACCAAGGCCTTCACGCAGTACTTTAAGACTATCAGGTTAATTAAGAGCCTGAGCTCTCCCAGAGCTGCACAGTATAATCACACTGTGTGATTTCCAACCTTATGTAATCCAGATTAAATGTTTTACCTGATTAGCAATATTCAACCGTGGTCGCAGGGTTCACTGTGAAATTTCCTCACTCAGGTTTCCAGATCCAGACTGAATTAGTTTTAAAGGTTAAAGCCACTCCAGCAGCAAAGGGCTGAGGAAATCGTGTCCTCAACTGTTTGATGAGATGCCTTTAAGTTTTGCACAGGAATTTAGAGTCCCAAGAAAATGAAGCGCGGCACCGTGTTCGCCCCCTGTCAGTCCCTGATGAACTGCCAGCACATCAATATCTCCCCTTAGCATAAATTTAATCAAGGTGGCACAAAGTTTGTGTTGACATTCATGGTTTCCAGAGAGTGAATCTAGAGGAGTTTGTGTCCTTTCATTTCCTGCCAATAAGAATTTAAATAATCTGCTCAAATTTGTTCATTATTTTGTAGTGCCAGTTAGTACTAGTGGTCAGGTGATGGTATGCTCCTTATATACAGAGGCTATAGTCTCCACATCTCTCTCTCTCTCTTTAAACATACATATATACATATATACATATATACATATATACACATACATACACATACATATACATATATATATGTATACATATATATATATATACATACATACATACATACATACATACATACATACATACACATATATATATATATATACATATATATAAAATTTTATAAAGTCATTCATTTCATCTACAAAGTAACGAAGTTTGCATCTGCATTCTTTGTTTGCAGAAATTAAATTACATGTTTCACAGCTACAAAAAAAACAGTGCTCAGCTGGAAGGACGAATCAGACAGGGAAAAAAGAAAAAAGAAAAAAATTAATGAAATGACTCAGATTATCCTTGAGCTATCCTGAAAACTATATCTTAAAAAAGAAATAAAGATTAAAATTTTTGTTAGATTACTATATTTATTTTAAGTTTCCATTTTAAGTCTCCTGTGCTTTTAATTATAATATTATTTATTTATTTAAAATGTATTTAATCAGAAAAGCCTCAATGAGATTAAAAATGTCTTTTACATGAGTGTCCTGGCATGTCCAAGACAGCAGCAAGTCACAAAAAGCAATTACAGACAAACACCACAAAACAACAAAAAAGCATATCAGCATATCCAGTATAGCATCAAAAAAATCAACCATCAAAGCATTTACAACCCGGTGCATTATCCTCCAACACCTTTGGTCTACTTTTAAAAAGTAATTAAATAAACCTGCTCCCTCAGACCCAAATTCTCCTGTAACAGGTTCCCCGCTGCAGGAGCCGCATATCTAAAATGCCTTTTTTTCCCATTTCAAGACGCACTTTAAGGACAGACAGCAAGACTGTGAGTTCTATTTCCCACATTTCTCAACTTGATATAATCATGTGATTAAGAGGGAAGCAAATTAAGAATTCCTTTATAAATGAGGACATGCCAATGATTTTGTTTTTGAATATACAACCCAACCAACTCAAGAATTCAAGGCACAACGATGAGTTAGAGCCTTAAGACTTGTAATGAACCTCAGTGCTCCATGGTATACAGTGCCCAGAGAGTAAAGGCATTGTGAGGATGCATACATAAGAAATTTCTGAAATAAAAATCAAGACCCAATTGGTCAAATGTTAACACTCAACTGACCTTTGTGGTAAGTGAAGGTAAGTGTGCTAATGGTCTCTCCCTACTGTTTGACTCTTTTTGGTGATACAACAAATAAAATTTAATTTCTCTGTTTCTCTCAGAGTGAGTATCACAGCCCGACTCGATAATGAGGAAGCACAATTCATCGGAACAATCTGTCGCTGCACTTCCACTTTCACATGAAAAGGAGCCAGGTTTCACCATCACTCCCACCTCACCTTTCATCCACACTTTTACACATGACTGGAACCATAAGTAACAAATTAACAGAGCAAATCTGGCAGGTGACTTACACCTCGGTGGTGAAATTCAACATATTTGACTGCTTCTCTTCATATCCTCAGGTGGTCTGACCCAGTTTACACCCCCGGTGCCCTGCTGGTGACACATTGTAATTTGTGGTGCTGAGAAATTACTGGAGCAGGGAGACCTGGGAGACATGGGCAATTAGTTGAGAGTCCACCTGTCCGGTGGGGGCACTGTCTGACACCTAGTTTCTCAACATAACTGTGGGCTTTTCATAGCATTTCAGAGGATTTCACGCGTATGTGTCGGACGATTCTTCACAGCTTTCAAATCCAAAAAGGCAGGTGAGAAAGAGTGGACTTCAGGCAGATGGACGGAGCATCCCGACCGCTGCGTCACGCATTCCATCTGTTCCACCTGGCCAGGAAAAAGATCACGTAAGGCTCATTATCATGTAACGCGACTGGCTGCATCTCAGACAAAAGGAGGGAGGAACAAAATGACTGCATGTAGAAAGAGATAAACAACACAAGGAGGCGTTACTAGGGAGGAAAAAGTTATTACATATTTATTTATACTTTCATATACTTTTTACATATTTAATTGTAATAATAATAATAATATGTATCTGGAGTAGGGGGGTGGAGCAAAGATAGAGGGAGGGCATGTTGCAGGAATGTCACTTACGTCTTTTTTTTCCACTCATTTAATTACTCTTTTTTAACTCAGTCGATGATTTTCACAGTCCCATTAAACAAGCTACAACATAGAATTTCTAAAATATATGCTGACATATAAAACTAGCATTTTTTTTTTCCAAACACTGTGATGGATGTTTACCTGGGGAGAGGATGGGGAATGTCTGGGATGACCGAGTACTGCAACTAGTTAACAGACAGGCAGGATTTAAGGGACTCTTATTGTGAAGGTAAGGCGTGTATGAAAACACACCAAGAGTGAGGTGTACAGTACACACTCGTACACAACATACGCACAACAGTTTCTACACAGACATCATGCTTCAACAGGACCTCATAATAGTCTCTTTTTGTGTATTTCATCATAATTTCAGAAGCAACAAGTGGGTCAAAAACTGAGGAACAGGTGGATTTCTTCAAAATAAAAGAAAAATTAGCAGAATGTTATCCGTCATATGAAATGAAAGGTTTTTTCCTAAAAATTTAGGATCGACTTCATACACTTCTTGGGCCAACACAAGTCTGAGGTGCTGTTTGAGTGTTAGCGTGTCTGCCTCACAAGTCTCTGACTGCCTTCGCCCGAAAGCTGCCGTCTCCTCTCAACACTACAAACCCTCATTTTTCCAAAACACAGTGTAAATAAAATCATCAGAGAGTGTGGCAAAGAGAGTGCACCACATAAACTGGAGTGGATCCAAGGGGAGATGCTGGCAGCTGACAACAATGGCAAAAGGCCCGAGTCAAACACACAGACATGACTGTTCCCGCTCTAGGAAATTAGATACACTTGAATAATCCCGTTGAAGTCCTGAAAAAGGCAGATTGTTGGAATCTCGTGACCCAATGCTGTTGCTTTAACTGGTTATATACACCCAATGAAATGCTCATAAATCATTTGAGAGGCAAAAAGAAATCAAAGTACCTAAATTAAAACCAAGCGCTTTGATCAAACACTTGTCAGTTGATGATTGGCTGAGAGTTATAAGGCAACAAAATCAAAGTAAAAGACATTCAAAGATTTTTTTTTTTAAAAGTCATTATACAGAAAAGGAAAATGGTCTTTGGTGTTCTCTTTTACTGAGAAAAAACCCACAAAAATATATAAAAAAAAAACAGCAGTTACTTTGATTCCCAGTTTTTCTTCCATGTCTAAGTTCCCAACAGGAAACACTTTTAGTTTGAAAACACCGGGTCTGAAATAATGTCCGTTCCATAACAGATACAATCTAGCTTTAACTTTCAAAGAAAAAGAAAAAAAAAAGATCCATGAAATGACTTCATCGACAGGTTTGAAGAAATCCTGCGTAGTGCAAATAATAAATGCCCCCAGTATTGGTTACAGGTGAAGAGGAAAATATTTTTCTGTGGTGCGTGTTGTGCAACATTATCATGCAGTATCTGATCACTTAACATAAAACAAACAGAGGGGTGCGGAGGGTCTGCATTTAGACTCCAGTTTCAAGACTTGGTCCGAGAATATGCATATCTTCAAATGACTCCTGAAGACGTTTGTTCAACACTTTGTTCTTTGTTTTTTTTTTTTTAAGGGTCTTTTTTTTTAGAACAACTCAACAATATCAACCACTTTACACTCCCATTCAATGATCACAAAACATCCACTGACTGAAAGGTGAGGTTGGGTTGGGGGCTCGTCGGTGAGGAACAGCGCTTGTGCTTCCACTTTAAACGCGTTTCCTGGTCGTTTGCTGTTTACCTGCATCACTGTGATATACTGTGATGATAGCACCACTCCAACAGATAACACTGCCTTGCTACGAGTACAAGGAATCACAGAGGGGAGAAAGCGAGAGGGGGTCGAACTAGTGTCAGAGGGATGATGATGATTCCTCAAACAGTGATGACAAAGTGCTGGCGAGGACTCTCCCATGACCTGATACTGACTGACAAGTGTGTGAGAGTTCTGAATGAACGTGTTCCCTCGTGAGCAGATATGAAGATGCAGGGTTAGACCTCGATTGAGAATTTCCTCATGACTGAATCTGTGTGTTCTTAAGTGCGTGTGTGTGTGTGTGTTTGCATGGAGGGGTTGTTTATGTGGGCTGGTCCTTCTGCAGAGCAGAGATGTCTAGAGGAGGAGGGGCCCGCCCACTCCACTCCTTCAGCTGCCCGTCCTTGAAGAGGAGGTTGAGGGCAGGCAGGGGAACGCCAGACTCCGCCGGGGGCTGACTGAGAGGGTTCGACACGCCGCTGTCCAGGTCAGAGGTCTGGTTCCCGTCCTGCTGACACGGAAGGTCATAGAGCAGAACACAGGGGAGAGGGGATGATAAGATAAGGAGACAAAAAATGAGAAGCCTGTTAAAACAGATCCTTTCTGGTGAGTCTTTGGAAAACCATGCCTGAACAAAACACCAAGGGCCTGTGTCCAGTGACGGCGTTTCTACACCAAGGAGACTCACAAGCTCAATTTCAGAACAAAAGTTGTTCCATGGCACTTCCAATCCACTGACCCTTATGTTCGTTTCACATCGCACTTGAATGCTTAATATATTTCCTCTATTTAGGACTCCTTTATTTTTAAAAGGACAGGAAATTGTGTTGAGGTTATCAGCAGCTCCAAACTAAATTAAAATTTTACCCTTAAAGTTTATGTCAGATTAGTTTCTCCTGAGCCATTATGAGAGAAGCCTGATTTTGATTGGTTGTCGAGGGAAAGGTGACATTGATGGAAAAAGACGTGTCCTGAATTTTCTATTATTTTCCATTGAGACCAGTGTGAGCGCAGTGACGGGATGCTCATATCCAAAGCGAAATAAAAAAAAAATTAAAACAACACATCTACCGGGCTGTTTCCCTTTCCATGAAACCATCAGTGTAACAAAAAATAATCTATACATCTGCAAAGACACAGCAGCACACTGCTCAACACTAATGAGTTCTTCACACATTAAGAATTGAAACCTTATCCCCTCTTGTCATCAGTACGTGTGACTTATATTACGAGTTTACGGTAATTATTTTCTCAGGGGTTTTTTTTCTGCGTTATTATTGTTTCCTCCTCACTACAACCACATCATCACAGATGAACACATTTATAAATCACCAGGATTTGTCATTTTTTAATCTCAGCTCAAATTGAATTAACACCTTGTTACTGTTACCTCATAATATTTATGCTTAAGCTCATCTATTTACCTTTAATTAGTGATGTATTCTTCATCCTGCTGTGGGTAATCTAATGACATTGTTATGGGTGAGATATTAAAACAAGTGTACTCGTATTAAATTTCAGCCTTATTATTTCTATTATTTTGCATTGACAAAAATTTACATGTCTTTCATTTGTTGTTTCACCTGTTACTTCAAAACAAGAGATTTAATTAAACTGATACTTATACCACACAATTTTTTCTCTAGATTCTTTTGAGATAGAAAATATTCTTAAGAATTCTTTAGCAAAGTGAAACTATTGTAAGATTTTTTTAGATTAACAAGCTTCAAACATGTCTATTTATGTTTAAATTCATTCATCAAAAACAAGACGCTCAAAGCTCTTTTCAAAACTTGGTAATTACCTCTGTGTCGCACCTCCAGACATAAAAAGTTCATCATATTTCATGGTTCCCATCTCTGGAAATCTCTAGACAGATCTCTTCAACTTTTATCCTCTTCTGACATGTTAAAGTCTGGTTTCATGAGCGATCTTCTGTACAGACAAAATTACAAGGCCTAGCACAATAGGATGAGGTTGAAACTTTATCAATCATAGTTATCTTGTTGTTTTACCCTTTTATTATTGCGATTCTTTTCTCTCTGTTCCTTTTATTTTTTTCTTTTAGTTTTTTTCTTTTCTTTCGTTCTCTCTTCTCTTTGGATGATTTAAAATTGATTTTGTTTTTGAGGGGAGTTTTTTATATAAGCCTTTGGGCTTCTTTCCTCTCCTGAACAATTTCATTACCTTGTATTTCTCTCTTTGTTTCTTATTTGTTATTGTGCGTATCAATAAATACCAAAAATATCAAAATCCTGATTTTCTGCCAAAGCGAGTAAAACCTTCTCTGTCCTAAAACCCCTTTTATTGTGACTCACTGCCAGACTAATTTGAAAGGCCTTCATCAGGATCGCAACTCTCTGCAAAACAAGGTACCATGAACATAAAGAGTTAAATCTTAGCTGTGGTTTTTCAAAAGCATAATTTCAACGACTACGTCGATAAATACTAATCACAGATTAATCTGAAAAGACTCAGTTTGTGAAAGCAGCCATATTGACGCCTCGATGGCGGCTGACGTGAATTTACGACATTCCACGTCAGGTCTTGATGCAGGTGAGGTAACCTTTGTAGCCAACTAATACCTATCATCTGGTCTATTAATCTTATACCAATTAATAATCGATTAATTTATTGGTCTATTAATATCTCTTAATAATTAACTTTATTTCAGACCCAGTGAGATCCATATCACACAAAAAGGAAAGAAAACAGCACGGTAAAAATATAAAGAGGAAAAATTACACATAAGAAAATATAAAGCTCTCGACAGTGTTCAATGTCTAAAATATTCACCAGTGGTTCCACGGCCTGTAAGAAAACCTGACAGAACTGCATACAGAGTTAACCAACATGGCGATTAAGTTGTTTCCTGACTCAGATGACCGTCACATAAATTTAAACATCAGGTTATGTATAAAAGCAGAGCAGTTAGGTACCCCAACTCCAACAAACATCTAACTTGCACTGGAGCTTCTTGAAGCTCTCAGCAGCAGCCTCATGCTGTCATCATAAGCCACAGTGGGTTTTCTAATGCTACTTGACTTATATCGACACCACAGGTGGGCAGTATACAGAGGTGTACAATACGCTAGGGATGGGTACCTCTCACATTTGAACCGATACAGTATTGATGCCCGGTACCTTGAATCCAGTATCCGTACTCAACAGTACCAATTTTTGGTACTTGTGTGTGATAATAAATGTTAATTTGTTTAACAATAAGATTTCAAAAATTTTCAATTTAACATTTATTTCTCAATCTATAAACTTTAACAGATCAACCAGAACAACATTCAACCACAGACTGTATCATTAATGGACGTAGTCTCCGCAACGTCACCCGTCTGCTTCTGAAACAGACTTCTGAAGCAAAACGGCCGGCGCGGCCATATTGGAAATGAGGCAGGCTTTGAATCTCCAGAGTAACAGCCTTAGGACGCTCCACAGTCACCTGATCTGAGCTGTGCCTCTGATTGGATGAACTGATGATCTTAATATTGTCAAATCTGCCGAGTTAGAAAAAAATTCACCCCCCGTACAGTGCATGCCGTTAGCAAAATTAGCGATTCAGAGCACATGGTTAACTTACGACACAGCATGTTTGCTTGAGCGTACAGCTTCCGAGGCTGCCCATACATGTCCTTTGCAGGTCATTTGCAGTAATATGGCCCTGCTATTGTATGTGCTATACTTAAATTTACAATCTCCACTCAATTTAGCTTTTGTAAGGATGCATAAAACTTTTGTTTTTATATAATTGTAAATTAATTCAGGTGGTAAAGGGTTAACAGAGAGCCGAGTGTTTTTACCTGGAATGACTGAACGAAGCTCAACACCTTCAGGGAAAGCTTTCGGCTCGAGTGGAGCAGCTCTTGGAGGCTGAAACAACAACACAGTTGAAACCACACCCGCACTACATCACGTCTCTCCCCTTTTAAAAACAGGAGCAGCATCTTCAAGGATGCTGGGCGTTTGGTTTGTTTTACCTTTCGCTGCTGAACAATTTATGTGAGGCGATTTTTCGACACACTTTGCGGTTGAGCTCGGAGCTGAAGAGAGGCATGCCGAAGCACAGTTCAAGAGGGACCCACTCATCTTCAGATGAAAGAGCTGGAGGAGAGATTAAAGAGGGAGAGAGGGGGACGTGCAGAACATACATGACAAGATGAGACACCAAGACCATAGATGAGCTGGTTTTAAATCCAACATATAACCTTGCTGTTCTCTTTTAACTTTCTTCACTGTAATTTCTGATATGATTCAGCGACTCGCATCTTTTCTGTCGCTTCATCTTTTTTTTAATTACATCAGTTCAATGATGGCAAGCCAGTAATCCTAAATGATTTAGAAAAGTATCACCTGTTAGAGAAACTGATTTGTTTTTGTTGTGTTAACGTCAAAGAAATTGTTGGCAGTGTGGGAGTGCTACACCGTCTCTGAGAGGGATCAGAGACGTGCCGTTTGCTCAACATGTTTTTGTGATGTTTCCCGAGCAGAAACTACCAGCAACAATTTAAAAACATCAAATCTCTCAGCTCAATTGAAAAAACTGACACAAAGAATTACAAAGACAGACTGCAGAAAAACATCAGACTGCATTTTCAAAATAAAAGCATCTCCAACAAACTTATAAAGAGGACCCACTGTCGGTCTTTGTTTTGCTTTCACCGTTGTTTTCTTCTGCCACCAGCTCGAACGACTCAGTGCTGCCGTTGGTGTCAAGGCCTCCACCCAGATGTGTGTCCCCTTTAAGAGAAGCAACAAGTGTCCATGAGTGTTATGGAAACTGATAACAGCTTCAGTGAAGAAACTTTATTAAATCCAAAACATTAAAATAATCTTTCTTTTACTGATTTATAAAATATCTATCTTTAAACACAGCCGTGAGCTCCTATGCTAGTAAGATTTAATCAGGGTAAAAGCTAATACTGTTCGATCCATGTCCATTAGCAAAGGCTATCACGATCAGAGACACAATTATGCAGACAAACAGTGTAATTAAAGTGGACTGTAAGTGATACTTATTCAATTTGCACCCTCACAGCCATCAAAGGTGAGGACAACGTTACTATATGGACTGTGTATCTCATCTCACACAAGTTTCTTTTACACATTCAGTCCAACATTTTTCTAACAATTTACAGAAGCTCTGTCCCTGAAATTTTCCAAAAAAAGCTTGTTCATAAATGCCCCACAAGAGTTAGAAGAGGGGCTGAGTGGAAAAGGAGGAGATGAGTCTTTGGAGGCAGCACAGAGAAAGTTGCAACGTAATGTTTACAAGACGGTGACGGACAAAGCAACACAGATCTGATGCTACGATGACCGTTCTTGCGTTTGTTACAGTAGTGCATGCAGAAAGATATGCTGGTCTCTAAAAATCTTCAAACCCAAATGTTTTTTTTCATCCCTTTGTGTTACTTTTTTGTTTTTTTTTATTTGAGGTGCTTGTGAGATATACATGTCATCATACTCACCTACTCGCTCAAGTTTCACACTCTTTCCCTGAAACTATTTTCCAGGACATTTTCAGTCTCTACAGAGACGAGTTATCAGGTCGTACAATAATACATTCCCCCGTCGCCCTCATTCTTTGGAAGTGATCTTTTCTACAGCTGTAACTTGCATTTACCCGGATTGTTTCTATGTTTCTATGTTTATTACTCAGACATTTGATGTGCAGTCTGTGGCTATCATTTATCTATGAAAAAGAGTCAAGCCCTCACGTGTGACTCGGTGGAGCTGACAAACTCCATGTCGCCAACATCATAACACTTTCTGTAAAACTTGCAACATGCTGACATCTCTCTTAGCCAGTTTCTAAACTAAGGGTCTTCTATCCACTCACTTTTGAATTTGGACTGTCTTCCTAACATTGTCCATCACTCCTTTAAAAAAAGGACAACAAACATTTAAAATTGTATATTTACTGCCTATTTTTGTTGTCTAATTAACCTGAACTGCATTTAATAAATGCTAAGTTAGCCATGTTCAATCAAATTCATTTATGCTCACAGTAGAGTGAGAAAAACCTCAAAACACAGACCAATACTAGCAACAATTTTCAACTCATAGTCCCTTGTTTTGTCTCTCGCTTCCAAGTCCTGAAAAGTTGCTAAGTCAAGCAACAAAGTCAATTTGAAGAGCTGGGTTGAAGAACTGCTCTAAAAGGAAACACAAATTTGATTGGCTGGTAATTTTCCAGGATAACTTAACCATTTTCAGTACATTTGACCATTATTTTTCTTTTTCCGTATGTTTTCCAAGACTGGAAAATTTGTTGATCATTTTCCAGGTTTTCCAGGACATGTCCATTTTCCATTTCCTGTCCCTCCTGTTAAATGTTCCTATATATATCCTCACATCAGCTCACCTCCACTTCACACAGAAACCTTACTCTGTTTTACTTTGACAGGAGAAAGTCTGCACAGAGTCAAGGTGGAAAATCCCCCAAAAATCGGTGAAAATTTTAGGACTTTTATTTCTGAATGCATTCATCTGCACACCCCCACCTCTGCACTCAATGGTGTCACTGGCCCGGCGACGGTGCCTGTTGTTGGAGTTGAGCATGGTGATGTAGCCGCACTGGTGCTCCAGGTCCACCTGCTCCTTCAGCTTCTGCAGGGACTTGTGCGTGCACATGTTGGAGTACGAGAACTCTGCAGAGGGCAGAGAGACAACACGGAGGGAGACGAGTGAATATCTGCAGTGCACGGAATTCAAAATGAATTTGTTTCTCCTGAGGATGTTTTAAAGTCAGAGAAGATGTTTTCTGTAGGATGTTATTATGGGCTGCATCTTAAGTGTTAGTGTGCAGCTTGATAAACAAACTCACTGAGAAAAGGATTCAAGGGAAATTAAAACCCTTTTTTTCATGTTTAACATCCTCAAACTATGAAAGTCAAGAACTAAATATTTGATGTTATTGATAAAGAATTAACAATTATCATTTTGATTTCATGAGAGGCACATTTTCCCTCTTTTTAAAGCTTCACCTTTTATTCTGAAAGCTGCCACGTTCGTTCCTCATGTTCCTCATCGTACGACTCAGTTAAATGATGTTCTTCATAAGGTTTTGTAAAACCATCATTGAATTAAGTTTAATGAATTTAATCAAACTGTTCCCACATCGACTTAAAATGAGCACTTTATACCAGAATGAAAAATATGTTATTAAAACAGTACCAGCTCTGAAACTCACCTCCTTTTAAATCTTCCTCATCAAAGGGGAACGGGATGTGAACCATTTCTCCATGGCCGTGCATACCATGACCCTGAGGGTTACACATGCACACATACACATACATGTTTACTATATAAACTGTACTGTGTGTTAGTATTACAAACATACATGGTTCAAGTTCTGGTAAGCTCTTTTGTGAGTGTGTTTTTACCTGGATGAGCACAGCAGAGTGTGTGAGAGCGTCGTTGAGCATAGTCAGCACGTTGGATGTCGGGACAACTCCGGGGTCATGACCCCAGGATGTGATCAACAACCTGTCGTAAACCTGAACACAGACAAACAAAAAAACCCCAAAAATTAAAAGGCTCTTAGAGGATTTTTCTGCTACACACGGTCACAGAAAGCATCAGGATATTTCACCCTCATATTTTGACCTCCATACATGCTAACCAATAGGTTAGCATAGCAATAGCTTAGCAATAGCTTTGCAATACTCTTTATGCAAACAGTGAGTGAAACCTACAGACAACATTAAAATAATACGGAAAGACAAGCCTCGACAACTGAAACTTACACTTGGACATCCACCTCTGATGCAGATTTCTCCTGCTTTGACTTTTACGAAACTTTCCCCTCCCACGTTTGGGATGCTGTGATGTCGCTCACTCAGGTAAATGTGCGCCGGCACAGCAGCCCCAGTTTGATTATGACCCTTAGGCCTTAGCTGTCTTCAACAAACTCTCTTCACATTATTTACTGTCATAATTCAGCTGCTCCATTTATCAAAAAAAGGCGAACAGACCCAAAAACAAATGAAGTAGGAATTCTCTGTGTGTAAAACAAAAATGGGAACTGGAAATGAATATTTCTATGAGAGCGATTGGCATTCAATGTGCATTACACAGTATACATCTACTGCTTCTAAAAGGTGGAGGGAATCACCTCAGATTCTGCAATTACAATCAGGTAAACAACAAACATTTTGGAGACAGAGAGGTCAGGTGAATGTCGGTCACTCGCATATCTTTTGGTCCTGTAAAAAAATAATTCAATCATTCGGGGACTGTTACCCCGAATCTTGAAGAGATTTTACACTGTAAGATACCTGGGGACCAAAGATTTATGTATCTTGGACTAAAACCTATGGACTTTATTCAAAGGGAAGACACCTATTTTTTTCAAGTCTTGATGCTGGCATCATGAGGAACTGGCAGAAATGTGACCCTCCTCAATCAGGACAGTGGTTGGACATCGTTGAGGAACTAAGCTCCATAGAGAAACTGACTATCTGAGACTGAAGGCAGGATTATGTGAACAACACGAGAAAAATGGTTTGAATCCAACAAACGCTGTGAATCACGACCCTATCTGCCATGATTATCTATATTTATAACGGAACAGTAACACCCCCACTATTTTATTCTTTTATTCAATTGCTACTACTGTGAGTTTATAAGTAGCTGTTCTGTAAAAATGGTGTATGAAAACTGAATAAAAAGTAGAAAAAAAACTGAAGTAAGTTATGTTATGCTTCTGTTTTTCAATGATTCTCATATCTGAAAATACTGTCAAAGTAAATGCAGCAGTTTAGTTCAAAAACATGCTTTAATAAACTAGAAAAAACAAGCAGGAGAGTGCACGCTGCTGCCTTCTCTGAAGTGACCCATTTGCATGATATTACCTGAGAATTTATAGCATCAAGTTCTCTTTTGTTCCCTCTCTCACATTCCCAGGGTTGATGAAAAAACGGCCCACACCACCGGGAGGCCCCAGGGGTGGAAAATGCAGTCACACAGGGCGCTATGGCTGAGATTTTTAATGTTTCATAGCGTTTTATCTGACGTCCAGAGGTGTGTTTATACTGCATCAGTACACATCTACTCATTCAACTATGAACCTACCTGCCTGATTAATCATCTCACCTGGAATATGTCAGGCAGTTTCCGGAGCCGGGAGCCTTTGGAGAGCAGCAGAGAGGGTGGGCCTTGGCCGGTCACTTGGTACAGATACAGCTTGAACCAGATGGAGCTCACCTCGGGGATGGCTGGGCCGATGTGCTGCAAGGAGAAACAAGTGCGCTCTAATGGACTTGAGTAGAAAGTAACTCGACTAATGGACGGACAGACAAATCCTTCCTTTTCAGCACTTGAACATACACTTAAAATGAAGATAAAAGAAACCGGGGCAAAGAGTTGTGTGTGTGTTTCAGGGAAGCACAGACTGAAGCTGTCATTTCAGATTTGGGTGAAGAAAAAAATTCATTAAGTTCCACTTCACTGAGTCCCAACAGTGAGAGAATAAACAGCAGCGTGAGTGGCACAACAAGAGTTTAACTTCTTTCCCTCGTCTCTCTGAGCTCAGCTAGTACGCTGGAGCGCTGCCAGCCCGAGGAATTACTCATGAACCTCTTCTCCCCTCCTCTCTCTCTCTCTCTCTCTTTCTTTGTGTGGTTTAGTTGTCTGGGGCAACTGCAGACTGAAATGCACACACACACACACAAATCACTGCAGGCACACAGGAGCACACAAAAAGAAAGAGGGCAAACACAACAGGGCACACATGTGAACTGAACTGATGACAAAAATAAACACACACACACACACCCAAAACAGGCTACATTTGATCCAACAGCCCAGCACATCTCACAGAATCCCCTCTACACCTTCTCCCTGCAGACTTCATACCTGAGGCGTGCAGCTGCTGATGGGTCTGATCTCGTTGCTGAGCGGCGCCATCGAGACCAGCAGCTTGTAATTCTTGTTGAGGACGCGGCTGCAGGTGGCCTGGTCCAAACCCAGCAGACTCTCACAGCGCAACATGTCTAAGGGGAATCCTGATAGAGATGGATACAAGGACAGTCATTTTTTTCTACACCTTATTCCACAATTAAAACATGATTGTTGTTTTCACTCTTCTACGACCAAAGTTTCAACATAGATACAGTCGGCTTCGCGTCACAGTCGCGTCATAGTTAGAGGCAGGGAATTTTGAGGGGGAAAACAATCCCTCCCCCCCTCGTCTGCAGCATTGTAAACGCACCGATTTTCAAAATCAGATTTCCATGCCAGTTACTAAAATGTCATACATTGATTAATTGGAGCCAATTCAAAGAGATAGATACTTAAAAAAATACTCAAGTAGGTTCAGATTCTTGTCCGTATGTTATAAAAGAGTGGACGAACGATCCTACTGAATGGCCTGATGTTCTGCTACCTGGATGAATCACCTGGTAAGAGGCAAAATCACGTTTGCTGATGAATTAAACCTCAAATCATTTCAATGTCTGACAAGGAAATTAGCTCGTTTTGGTGAATTTGTGCAACACACAATGCTTGTTATTGCACAACAGCCCCCATGAGCTGCCTTTATATAGCTTATTGATGACACACGGCAGCCTAAAGAACTATCGGTCCCTGGAGGCCCAGAACTTTTTTACAAGCGGTTTTGTTGGAGTTGTGCTTCATCACAAAATACCTGCCTCGGATACCAACCTGTTCTGGTGTGAGGCTCTTAAAACAAGCAACTGAACGTTCATATGAAATACAAAACAATCTAACACTGATTGAATAAGATGTAGATACTGTTATCGTACCTGTAATGAAGTGCTGACTACAGACGTACATGTTTTGATTTTAGATCTCAAAGGCGATCAAACTCATCCTCCCGTCGGATCGCTTGAAGCCACTGCTTAGGTAAAACATAAAACTTGTTTTGTGGTACAAAGGGGCACACAACAGCTCTTCGGCATAGTGTAAAGCGGTTATGACGTTTTGTGGGCGCTCCTCTTAATGCCGACTGTATGTATGAATAAAGTCTTCATGCTGAGCTAAACTAGCCAGGGTGATACGTTGCATCAAAAGTGGCTGAGTACATCCCCCAAAAGGACGGATATAACGTATTTCTCAGACGTGGCGCTGAGGGAAATTAAGATCTTTTCTGTGTGAGCAAACACAACTTTGGTGTTAAGATCAGTGTTTCAACAAATATGACTTTTATAGAACATCCTCTCACAGGGAACACATGTGAAGTTGATGTCCTTGGATAAAATAATCACACCTTGCCTGTTTGTAAATCCAGAAGGAAAAGAGGCGTCTGTGAACTGAAGAGAGTGTGTAGAGATAAATCCAGACCAGCGTCAAGTTTTGCAGACACAGAGAGCTGACCAAGAATCAGTGAAGTTAAGATTCATATTTACTCTCAATAACATCAAACTGTGTAATCTAATTTAACCTGTAAACTGAGTAAAGTCACTTGCTGTCTTAAGCCTCTTTCAAACATGAACTCGTAACAAGTTGCAGGAAATTTAAGGACATTCAGGTGCTGACATTTCCTGGGATTCACAAATGTAAAACAAAGTAAGAGAAGTTCTCTCTGGATTCACAACATTCTGGTTTCATTGGGGCAAATGGAGTAGACGAGAATATCCTGTTGTATCTACAATATCTGTGTAGAAAATGAGATGCAGACATCTGAGGTGAGCAGTTTAGAGGATAAAGCAGAGAAACTCTGCTCTACCCACCCACCAGGATCATTTCAGCAAATATTCAGCAGTGCAGTTGGTGTGTGAGAGGGCGCACACATCAGTCGTTGTGATGATTAACTGAATCTATCTGCATTTCTTCAGCACTGTCAATCAGAATTACATTTTCTCTGACTATCTGTACTGATGCCCTGAAGATGAGCAGAGCACGGCAGAGTCAAGTCTGATGAGACGTTTGTTGGCCGTGTAACTTTCCTCCCTTTCCAAATGAACAAACTCCAGCATCATCTCTGCACTCGTGTATCATCGTGGGTTCAGTTCAGCCCCCTGCCAGCAGGCTCTCAGTGCGCTCTCACGCCTGGAGCAGCGACTGAGGAGAGCCGAGAGACAAAACAATCAGAAGCGAGGCACGCAGCCAAAGCAAGCAGACAGCATCTGGTGCCACTACAGCAGCTACATGGAGACTCGAAGGTTTTCTCTGCTGCTCCCCCTAGAGACACGAGCGAAACAATACTGCTTCGCCCACGGTCTGCATGTGTATCCTGCAATATGTGACTGTTCATCTACTCACTATTCAAACACAGGCGAGCTGAGAGTCACAAACAGACGTGAGAGGCAACACATAAATCTGCCTCCTCTTTGTTGCTTTAAAAAAGAGTTTTTCAGAACTTTTACATCAAAGAAAATCTCAATTGCTTCATCACTTATTTAAGCCCACAGAGCACGTTAAAGTGGAGTAATTTAAAGTAGTTTGCTGCTCTGGTAATGACAGCTCAGGGACTCTTTTCAATATGAGTCAGGATGAAATGAAAGTTTGAAAGAGCTGCTGATTTAATAAAATCTGCTCCTATTATCAACAAAAAAATCTATTTATTTTACCAGTTTTTTTTATTTTTGCACAATTATTTCACCTTAACCCTTAACCCGCTGAATTTACATCCCCCCACCTTTCCCCCAGTGCTGAATTCATTTTAGAAATTACCACTTCTGAAATCATTCAACATGAGATGAGATCTTCACTAGGATGTCCTGGGAGTGCTTTAAAAAAGCTGATTTTTTTCTGCATCGCTTGTGATGGTTGTGACATTTTTCTGGACTCTCTGTCCTACACAAAGTGTGCTTGTCTGTGTGTGTGCGTGTGTGTGTCTGTGCATCAAGGCAGAACTGCCGTGCACAATACAGAGAGCAGGGGAGAGTTGTGAGCGCTCTACCACTCTGCTCTCCTCTCCAAGCGGGTTTTCCGCAGTCATCTCAGCCTGGATCATTTCTCGTGTGCGCATCACACGCTTTACAAATCACTATGCACCGGTCTTTCTCAGATATATTGAAATACGTCACCCCCTTCTCCAGACAAGAGTGTACCAGTGTACCGCGGTTTTAGCTTGCGTCATCACAACATGCTGTTTCAGCCATGATGTTTTGGTGATAAAAGTCTTCCAGCCTAAAACCAAAAATGAACTTTTGGGCCATTTTCTGTTGAAAGTTTTCGGTGCATCTCTAACAAAAACCGAACATTCTCGGCTTCAGCGATGGTGACATGAGGGATGGCGAGTATTCTGGGTCATAGCGGGCTAAGGGTTAATCTCACATTTTCTAGCACTCACATAAATGCACACGTTTATTTTTTCAGTGGAAATATCACACCTGCCTGTATGTGACATGAATCAAACTTACACATATTCATGACTAGTCTATCCCCCATATTTGTTTTTGCACCCAGCTTCATCTGCACTTTTATGGTGATTTCAATGTCGATAGAGAAGAGACTAAGGGCGCGATCACACTGGCCAAATGTTTGTGCCCAAGCACAGTTCATTTGGCCAGTGTGACCAAAAGTATATTGTGCTTGAGTGCGATTCATTTCTCCTCTTTGACCGGCATTAAAGAGCTGTGTCCAACCAAAACAACTTAACATGAGCCAAAAAGTCACTTAAGTTGTAATTCTGTTCTCTGTGTCTCAGTGTGCTGACTCTGATGAGACTGAACTCCATGTAAACAGACGCTTCATGGTGACGTAGGCGAGCCATGTGTGTGCCCTAAGTCTGGTTCATGTTGGAGTTATGTGACCGCAGGCCGTACTGGCCAGCGGAGGAGCGGCGCTGCAGGGGGTCAATCATGCTTGAGCAAGGTAAGTGAGGTTTGACGAATAAGAGTGAAAACCTCAGTGTGATTACCGATATTTGGGATATCAGGTCCCTGGTCCTGAGTGAGTTCTTTGTTGTAGCGCAGAAAGAGGATGGTGTTTTTCAGGGTCAGAGCGTGGTCAAAGTAACGCTGGGCCTCGCCCTCCGCCGTGCTCTCCACCTGGAGACACAAAAACCAGGAAAATAAATGTTTATTGTGTGTGCACTGATAACTTATGGTATTCCTGTTTTATGAGAGTGTTAAAAAAATCTTTAACTCACTTTCTCCAGCTCAGCCAGGAAGCTGTCCAGCGTCTCATCGGACAGCTTACCCACCTCAAACATGGTCACTGCATGACTCTTCAGGTTCTGATAGGACACACACACACACACAAAGGATTGAAGATGTCAGAATGACACTGTAGCCTCAGATGTTTGTTTTTTTTACTGTGTGTTTGTTCACTGACTGGAGACAGGTTGCCCATCATGAGGAAGGCTGTCAGGGTGGAGTCAAACAGGAAAGCGATCCTTTTCGTGGGCGCAGCCGGGATGCTCAGACTGCTTACGCTGGCTGTGTCTGCTGCAGACACAAGAGACATAGAAGTCACATAGTAAACACGTATGTCGTTTTCTTTTGTATAGCTCCTCCTCAGACTGCTAGCTGCGTGTGTGTGTGTGTCTCTGCTCTGCTCTCTGTCACAGCTCTCATGCAGCACTGGCACAGATAGTTCAAATTCACAGGTCGGCAAATACCGATCTTTGGTGAAGTGCATGTGACGTCGCATACACAGGACTGGGAGCAGAGGAAAAAGACAGCAGTGTCACTCAGATGCTGAGTTTTTCTTTGAGTTCCAGCCTGTGGAAAGTTTTCCAACTTTGACTGCTCAGGGCTTGTTTTTTGCTGCCCTGGCATCCAAATCGATAATTATATTGTTGTCAATCATAGTATTTAAAAACCTGGTATCTGGTAGTTTATGCATATGTTCGAATGTGAGAAACTTGAAGAAGTACTGCGGAGGTTTTTGGGGGATAATGAGCACTTCTGCATCAAAACATCAAGAGAAAGGTTAGAAAGTGCTGCACCTGCACACACTATGATTTCTCAAAAGTAGCAACAAATGTGCGTGTGTGTGTGTGTGTGTGTGTGTGTGTGTGTGTGTGTGTGTGTGTGTGTGTGTGTGTGGTAACCTTGATCTTCTAGACTGGTGGTGTCTGTGTCAGTGGCAGAGGAGCCTCCCTCCATGACAGGACTGCCCTGCTCCCAGGACAGCAGCATCTTCTGAGGGTCCATGGTGCTCCTAAAACAGAGGAGAGAGATGCTTTTCATAGTTCTGGGAGGATACTTACTGGAGATGGAGAGTGTAAACTGTTCAGAGGTGGACTAAAGGATGCTGAAGGCTTGAATCCAAGTTTTTGTGTCACGAGAGCAAATACGTTCAAATGCTTACGTATTGATTTGTTAAGCTTATGCTACTTATATCAGCACAATACCGGTATTTCATGAAAATATTTTTGTCACTTTTTAACCTATAGCCATTGTTCAATTACATACACACCGTCTATGTATAGCTCTTTGTCTCCATTTATGTATAGCTTTTATATTCATACTTCTATTTATATATTTATGCCATTTACAGTGTTTACTTTAGAAACCAACAACTTAAAGTCTGTAACGGGTGGATTGAAAGGCTAACTGTATTTGGCTAGGCTAATGTTACTAGTCAGTTATACATGTTGCTTAATTGCATAAATGGGAGACATAAATGATCATTCTGATGTAGCCTGTGAGGAATGAGGTTGAGCTCTATCAGTGTCTGACTCAGAGTCAGTTTCTGGCTCTGATGGCTCAAACAGGTAGGGCTGGGTCCGTCTGATGTTGCTGCTAGCGCTAGCTTCCATTGTTACTGTGGGTAACGTACTTGTACAGTACACAGAGGTAGCTCCCCTTCCCCCAGTATTTTATATACTTCGTCATTTTTTTTAATCTTTCAAATTTGGCTCAGTGGTCAACGACATTTCTGTGATGTGACAAACTCATAACACAGATTTATTTCTGCTTTAAACAGACTTTAACGGCATACACGGCATGTTACATTTTGGGAAACCAATGCAACAAAATTTCTTCCCCGAATGCACTGCTGTGTAATTTGTGAAAAGAAAGTCTAAGTCTAAGTCTTTGTTAAGCTCCTTTTTGGTTAAGATAATACGTTAACAGACATCTGTTGACATCAGTCCCATACTTGAGCCTGTTGACTGACGGGGCGTTCTTCCAGGTGGGGTGGAGCTGCTCTGATCCAAACACTGGACCTTTCTTGACAGCGAAGCCGAGGCGGCAGTACATAGAAACTGCATTCTGCAGAAAATAAGATTAAAAAAAACAGTCACAGAAGGTATTATCCACACAGGATCTCATACTATTTTGTCTCATGATCCCTTGCTGCTCAATATAATTAAACTATAATAGTTATCTTCCTAAAAATGTGCATGTTAAGTTAGATCTGGACAGGGATTAAGAGATGCTGTCTAAAAAGATAAGATCTGATATTTAACTATTTTTTCAGACTTCACAGTATAACAACAGTCACCCCTAAAAAATTTCTATAGTTCCTGAAACTTTTATTTATGTGTAAAGTTCATATCAAGAATCACTGTTTTGTGAAATTTGTTCTGTGGCTACACTGATGTGCAGGGAGAAATATGTTCAGATTACCTTTTTTGGGGGTGAGAAACTACAATAAAAAGTCATTTCATGAAAAGAAAAAGGGCCCAGAGAAAGGTTATAATACCTGCTTTCCATTAATCTGGCTGGCTTTTTCATTATTTTCTTAATTTATTCAGTCTTCTACCCGCCTTCCCCTTAAATCTTGTATTCAGAGCAAACTTGTGCCGCAGTCAAGCTGGGTGGCTTGATTACTTTCAGCACCTAAATGCCCCTCCGGTGCAGACTGAGGTCAACTCTCAGTCACACTCTTATCATAATGAAAGAAGCAAAAGTCTCAAGTGTCTCAGGTGAGTGTCGTTATTACACAGGAGAAAGTTCACGAAGGGAAAAAGTTCACCACAAAGGAGACCTCTCAGAAGTTACAGGCTTCCTCCTGCAGCTGCTTGGACCACTTCTCTTAAGTGCTGTTTTTAAGCAGCAGAGATGAGATGTGACTGAGGGACCAAGAGTGTTTTGGCTCCATTTCTAATGGAGGGTGAATAGTAAACTGGGGAAAACTGGGTCACACTGGAACACCAATCCAACTGGAATGTAGCTGCTCAGCCCTCTGGTAGAGTCATGGGTTATGATTGATCTAATCTGAAACAGTGTGCATACAAATGTGTGTGTCAAGGTCTGCCTCCAACATGTATCCTGTGGGTATTAATCTGGAGAGCAACAGAAACAATGTCTCCTGCATTTAAAGTATTATTACACATATTTATCAAACAAACTGCCATCACCTGAACTCTTTTGTTATAAATGTTTGGAAACTAAATTCAAAGAAATGAAGGTGACAGAAAGTAATACAAGGCCGTTCTTTATGTGAATGCTCACTGTTACACAGTGTGCTTTCACGCTTCAGAGAGGAAAAAAAAAAAACACCTCTCCAAATGTGTTCATGACCGCAGCGGCATCAGAGAAAATTACAACCTCTATTTTCAAGAGCCTATCTTGAAAGTGACACAAAAAGAAATGCATTAAATTGGTACTCTCACATCCTGCAGCAAGAGGATACCCACCTTTACTAAGTCCAAGTCGATCTCCAGCACGTTCGCAAGCTGAGAGGGAGAATTATGAAGGAGAGAGAGAGAGAGAGAGAAAAAGGTGAAATAGTGTTTAAACTCAAAGAGTCCAAAATCTAGGGTATGATTTTATCACAAGGCCTCATACCTCAGCGACATTTGTCTGTTCATCGATGGAGACAAAGATTTTGTAGAGAAGCGTTTCAAAGTAATCACCCTGCACACGGTTCATGACGAAGCCCTCCAGAGGAGGCACTGAAAGACAAACAAACAGTGACGCACAACTGTACGCAAAATAAACCGCTGTTGGTTTATTTTGCGTATTTTAAATACTACCAGGCATCATTTTACATCAGTGTCTGCCCATAATAATCCCTTGTTTTAGCTGTGTTGTCATTTAAGTACAGAGAGTGCTGGTACAGGTCATTTGTCGAGGTAGGATATTAGCAGGATGTTTACACACACACACACGCACACACAGAACACTCAAACACAGCAGAGTACCTGAGATGCAGCTGTCATCAGATATGGGAACGTCCAAGTAGATGAAGCCTCGATTGTACAAGCCTGAAAAAACAATCAAACTCTGTTAGCATATAAACATAATATCTCTGATGTCAAACTAATTCTGCCACAATAAATCGATAAAGTGATTTAAACTCTTCATGGGAGGAAGAATTAACCTGTGGAATGTTCCAAACAGGTGTTTTTTGAGCATTCCTCAACGTCCCCAGATTTTTTAGAATGTTGTAGGCATCAAATTCAAAATGAGTGAATATTTGCAAAAAAAACTATAATGTTAATCAGATTAAACAATACATATCTTGTCTTTGTAGTGTATTCAATTGAATATAGGTCAAACATGATTTACAAATCATCGTGTTTTGTTTTTATTCACATTTTACTCATCATCTCAACTTCATTTGAATTGGGGTTGTAGTTGTTGTGTTTAAAAAATGAAGAACCACAGTTACTCGAATGGCTTGAAAGCATTTTGGACAGCGTTTTTTGATATTCAAATGTTGGTCTGGTGGTTTAAGTACATCCCATAAACAGTGGTGAGAGTCCTGGTCACAGCAGTTGCTGGTTTGAACTTTACTCTACTCCCCACATTTCCTGTCTTTCCATTCATCAACTTCCTTTTTTAATGACATTTTGTTTTTTTTCCATATATTTTTTATTTACATTCTATTTGTACTTTCTATTAATTTTCTTACTTAATTGTGTATAAGGGCATCTGTAATGACTGAACTCATCCTGAATTCCTCCTTACTGATTCTGATTACGACGGAAAAAAGAGCTAATTTTCTATAAAAGTTGTTTTGAGAGTTCATTCAACTTCACTTTCATACATTATGGTGACAGATGGAAGAGGACACAGTACAACAAATCAATAAATCACCACGAACACATAACTTGAGTGTAAAATGAAGGAGAACATGGTCATCGCACTACCAATGCTAAATTCTGCCTGAGTTTTACCTAAGAGTTGACAAAACTGATGTAAAAAGTGACGGACTGTTTGTTACAATTAAAACTAAAAACATGGAATCCACAGCTGGAGCCGTTTTCTGAGAGGTGATAAAAATAAAGTGCAGAATATTTTGCAGAGCTTTATATAAGGATAATAATTTGTCACAGCATTATTATAATAAAGAAACAAGCATGAAAAAAACTCTGCCAAGCATGTGGCAGCTACTCACTTAAGACCACGTTGTACTCCATTGATCCAGCCAGCTGAGGTCCAGAGTCGATCATCTTATCAATAGCTTTCTTCTCTGCTTGAGAACAGATCTGTAAGCAGAGTTTGTTACTACAGATACTGAGAGGATCATATATGAGCATCTTGTGACAAGTTTTTCTTTGTGGTTCTTGTGAAAGTGAAAAACCTGAAGGGAACCTGGCAGGTTTTTCTTATTTTTAGTCAGGTGAGCTCTGCCCTCTGAGATCAGGGACTCATGGGATGAACAGGCGTAGCTTTGTAGGTTACACGGGTGAATTTCAATGAATGCTCTCGTAAAAATCAAGCAAAAGCACATCACTCTCTCACTTACTTCGCTGAGGAAGGAATCATGTGCTGTACTGTACATACAAAAGAATATCAACACCTCAATAAAACGAGTGGCTTTATTCTCTCCTCTCAATATAAAGACATGAATCTGCCATCACTCAACATCTTATATCTGATCACAACACAATGCTGGAGAGATCTAATCAAGAAGAGCGGATATGAAGTCAAAGATAAGATTAAAAGCCCTTATCTCACCCTGATGTCGTCCTCTGTGATGAAGCCTGTCTGAGCCACCCACCACGGCTCCACAGAGATTTCCACGGGTTTGGCTGGTAGCAGGTCCCGTGCCGACTTCCTGCGAAAGAATTTCTGACAAAGGACAGAAAAGAGGAAGCAGGTAAGGTGAGATCGCGATTTATGTTATTAATGTCAATTTGATTTCCTTGCATGATGTTTGGTTTAATGGAACGTAAAGGCAACATCAGAATCAGTCTTACTTTGGAGGACCTGCACTGGTTCATCAGGTCGATGTACTGGTTTCTCCCGATGCCGAGCAGCCGCAGACCTGACAATGAAAGTATTGACAAGCCAGTAAAAATTAATAATTCCCTGTTCCCTGCTGCAGTGCAGCTACTAAAATGTCTCTGGAATTTTTCAATTACAGCCTGTGAGGCTTTGCATTTAAAAGAGAGCGAGGCAAAGTTGGGGAAGTAGGTTTATATAAAAACTTAAAGCTTCAAATTGGAGAGAAAGAGTTTCACAGGAACTTATCCAGACCGTGCTATGGGAGTGCATCTAAAACCTACCTTTTCTGAGACAATCCCCTGACATGTACGCAAACAAAACATGCACCACAGGTTGGTCTAAAATAAGAAGAGTGAGTTTATGCAGGCATTTCTCTCTATAACTGTTGTGTCTGGATCATATAGACAGTTTTCTTGTCTCTATAGGGGAGAGGATTGAAAGTTTTGGCTCCAAATCCTGTTGTGTCACCTCCTCCAGCCTGTGATGCTGAGGCGTGGAAGGGGAGGACCAAAATGTGCTGGGACAGCTGCCAACACAAACAGGGAGCAGTGAGGGATGCTCTCATTTCTGCCTCCTAACGCAGCAGAATCTCACACACGTCTCCTGCTGTTTCACCACGGCACAGACACAACGTACAAACATCCGCCCACGTGAAAAACTCTCTCGCACCATCTCTCCTCGTCTCTCCATCCACCCACTTCTGAATGACACACTTCCAAAACTCCTTCAGGGAGATTAGAGGAGAGAGGACCCTGCGAACAGTGCGGTGTCCTGCTGGCAGCCTTCTGTCTCCTCAGTGTGACGGTCGTGAACCGCCAGGACTCAGTCACTCACAGGCCAAAGTATGTTTCACATGACAACAGAAGGAATGCTAGAGCTGAGTGTACACTCCACTCCCAGCTTTGACTTAATCTTAATCTGTTTTGCAGCAATTTCTGAAGAAAGTTGCTCCTCAGCGATGCAGTAACGCAGATATGCAACAACTTTTAACAGTAATTCTACTCACGGTGTGACTTTCATTCAGCAATCTAAAAAGAATCCAGTGTTGGGGATAAGTTGTAGAAATAAAGACAAATGTTTTGTCTTTATCAGAGATGCTTGTCTGCAAATTTTTTTAAAAAAAGGACTTTGTTTTGTGTGGGTTTTGTGTTTCAGAGGAAATAGTGACGGTCTCTTTCTGACAAATGTATCACAAAATTATATAAATAACAAATGTGTGCTTGATTTGCCCAAAGACTGAAAGTTTCTGCAAATTTTCATCCTTACTTTTAAAAAGGATCTGTACACTCTTTGATTTAGTTTGTAAATTGAAGTTTGCTTAAGTTTTGGTGCCGCCTAGTAGTTTTTGTGACTTGCATTTTTCTTTCTCCTACCTCTCAGTGGTGGTTACTAGCTTTAAAAATCACCATAGTTGAACGTTCATTTGTCTTTTTGATGGTCTGGTTGGTTTTTTAAAGGTAGCGTTGGTAATCAGATCTAGATACATTTTTTGTTATTCTAGTTAAAATGATCTTTATGTCCCAATGGCAATCAGTGCATGATGTGTTCTTAAAACAGAGCCAAAAAAATATCCGCTGTCTACAGCAGGAGTGAACCTGGGAAAACACCAACCAATCCTTGCAATTAGGATCCAATTTATTAAACCAATCAAATCCCGTCCTGCCGCTCTGCCCGCCTCCTGCATGTACATTTCGTCGGCGTGTACTAGCCCTGATTCAATGTACATAACCAAGAGGGATCCAAGTACGCTGCAGAACAGCAGAAGAACTACCTATACCCTGATTACTGGTAACATAGTGCAAACAAAAACTATGTGCTGAGGACTGGTCTGTGGTTTTGCATCAGTCGTAATCATATGATCGCAAATTAGTGGCACTTGTGCATGTGAGCAGGGGCGTTGTTTTGGAGTGTGGGAAAGCAGGGGCTAAACAGAGTCCTGAGGAGATGCTACATTCAAATTCATGCTAGTTTTCCATGACTACCAACCCTGCCTTTAAGTCAAATCAAGGTATTTGTATTCAATCTGTTTCATAACCAGATAAAAGCTACTCACAGGAATGTTCGCTCTTTAACTACCAACAGAGAATTAGTACTCCTATTTTACAAGTGTTCTTTAAATTAACTCCTCAGCCATTTGGGTTGGGGAGAAAATTCAAAAAATGGTTCCTTTAAAGAAGAAAAAAAACAAGCTTTTCTGTGATATCCCAGATATTACAGAACTACGAAAGAGTCCACACTCAACAATGTTACAAAAACAGATAACAACTGATGCAAAATGTTCCCATTACTGTAAATCTTCAACCACTTGGGCCTAGTGAAAAAAAAAGCTAACGTTTCCTGAAAGAAGAGAAGTTCCGCTTTCTGGGCATGACCTTTTAACTCTTTCAAGGACAAAATGAAAAAAAAAATAGTCAAGGTGGCCTGTTTTAAACTTGGGTGTTAAAGGGTTAAGCCAAATTTCTAAATTAAACTCAGCACCAGCAGGAAAATAAAAAGATGAAGTGACTGTTTCTATCTACTGAATTTCTTTCCCTGAGAACATGAAGAGCTAAAGGTGATTTTTCCAGTCAACAGTCCAAAACTCAAATTAAGAGACTAATTAAGGATGCCAGCAGCTTGTCCAAACCTTGCAAAGTCATTTCATATCACATGACAGATCAAATGCATCACCTCTAAATGTATTACTTTGCTGAAGAACTACACGGTGATATCAGATATCCTTTGGAAATTTGAACGCTGAATGACCTCACAGGCATCCTCCCGTCCCTGAAATCCCTTACATTCACTGTATTTATTTCAATTGCAAATGTTCATCCCCCTCCTCCTCCTCCTCCTTCTCCTCCTCCTCTAATGTGGCAGCCCTTGAAAAACAGGAACTGAAAAATATGAAAATGCGAGCAGGATTTGGAGCAACACAGAATCCCAGTGTAGTCATTTCAGCAGAATTAAGGAAGGAAGGAGAAAAAAAAAAACACTCACAGTCGGCGGCAGTGAAGTTGGGCAGGGAGTCGTAACTCTTCTCGCTGTTCATAATATCCTGCGGGCGAAAAAACAGAAGAGGAGAGAAGAGACAAGGGGGAGAAGAATTAAACTCATTTTTACTCTAATGCTTTCCCTCTGCCTCTGATTAACTACAGGATTAACAAATCTGGGGGGGCTTGCTAATTTCTGCTCCCCATTTTCATTAAGTGCAGATAATGAATTATCAGAATATGACATGGCCTTCAGGCAATTTAGCGGCCACTATCAAAGAAAAAAATGGGTGAAGCATTTTTAAGTGTTAGCTGAAAGCTTGATGGTTTGGTTGTGTAGGTTTAGTTAGCGGAACGGACGCTGAGCGTGAGTCACACTGGAGGAAACTGGAGGCACCATGAATAAGGAACAATTAATTATGGTGGCTAGCATGTGCACACACACACACACAAACACACACTGTGCAAATATACAAGGATGTAAGTTAACAGATCCAGATTGATATCAGCGTAAAGTGCACAAAATTAGATTAATCTGTGCCGTCATTGAGAGGTCACTTTTATTATGGATACATTTCAAAAGCAGTTGTGTGATCCACTTTAAAGGTTCAGAAGTCAAACCGAATCAAAGTAACAGACTGAGCTTCATCATGTTGGCATCACACATAAAGAGCTCAAACAGACTGCAGAGCAAGCAGCACACACTCTCTAGATGTGTGTGTGTGTGTGTGTGTGTGTGTTCTGGGATCAGTCCTTGGTGTGTCCCTGAACAGGTGCATGAGGCTTTGCTAGACTCTGGCTGACATCTAGTGCCTGTATGATGTCAAGTCTGGCAACACAGGAACACCACATGCTCCTCTAAAATGGCAAAAATGTGAAACATAACTTGAGTATATACTGTAGAGAAAAAAAATCCTCAGATCTGTGGTAAAATAACATTTTTAGGGCCAAAAAAAAAAGATTCCAGGACTTTTCGATTGGGTAAATTCTTATTTCTCTGAGTAACAAAGAACACATTACACCAAAGATTGTTAGATTCCCTGCAGCAGTTTGCTGGGGTGGCAAAATTGCACATTGTTAAATTTAAATTACAAGAGACTGGATGTTTCCAAACATTTGCTACTGCACAACATAAACTCCTGCTCCATGCCGTTGGGTTCACCCAGCTCGTTGTCTTGAAAGCAGGGATTAAATTGTGAAACTATCGCTTTACTGTCTGGGGTTTTAAAAGAAAGCAGCACTTGCAGAGGCTTGTATCTGCTGTTGGTACAAAGATAACGTTCAAAATGTGTGACAAAGCTACGATAAGAGAAAGCAAAGGCTCAGGCCTTCCACATCAAACGCTCCTCTTTTCTCTTCTGTTCTCGTGTCTTACCTCCATGATTCCGATGTAATACGAGAACGGCGTGACACGCAGCCCTTTGACCATGATGTCAGACAGGTGGTAGGGGTACAGCATCAGGTGGTCCCGGCTGTACTTCAGGAGCTCCTCGTAATACTTGCGCTCATCCTTCCTCACGTGGCGCACTGCTCATAAAACAAGCACAGAGAGGCGTCAGGTCACAGGCGGGGGTGAGTGTGTACTTTCTGTCAAGCTGTAGCAGATCAATCCAGATTAAAAAAGGGGAATTGGTCCTCCAGAAGGTCACAGGAGAGGTGATTATTGATCACAGTGTTCTTATTACACAGCTATTTGGAGACTATTACATGTTGTTACTTAAACGACAATACAATCATTGACTTGCTTATTGAAGACAAGCATGCTTAAGGAAAGTGTTTCAATGCAGGCTAACAGGAAGTGGTGCAGGAAGGATCAAATCTCACTTTTTGATTTTAACACAGGATATTATTCATGACGCCAATTCAGAACCTCAATCACACACTCTTTTCTGAAGAGAAAATAAAAAAACTGAGGGGAGCGTTTCTCTCTTTCTCTCTCAGCAGTGCAAAGTGGGTAGTTACAGCAATGTTTGTCTGGGGTACAAATAGAACTCACCTAGGTTATTGCGGAATCGCAGTTGGTTGCGGATGCTGTAGAGCAGCACGTGCTTCTCATATTCACGCTGAGAGTTGCCCAAACTCTGCAGGACAAACAAACAAACACAGCAAAGAGATGAGAAAAAAACCTGTTATAAAAACAATAAGCCTAAGAGGCACTTTCTACCTCAACTCTCTCTTTTTTAAATTGTCTGAGTTGTCCGGATGTCAGACATTCAGTGTCAGCTCCATAATAAATTCACTTTCTTAAATGACTCAAAAAAAAAGGTGCCGTTCACACAATCAGTTACCGGATATACATTCAATCACAGCAGGCAAACTCAGATTTAAATGTAACTGCAATCTTTGACCTTGACCACACAGAATTTTCTGCAAATTGTTTTTTTTATGTTATAATAGCACAGCTGATTTCAGGAGGGATGTGGAATCTTTGTGCATTAGCAAAGACTTCCTTCACACAAACGAAAATAAACTATTTAATGAGGAATATCTGGAGCCCCTGCAGGTCTGTGGGCCCCCGGGCAGTTGCCCACTTTTCTGGATATCTAGGTAATCTAGGCATTACTGAGGATGTTCAGAGATGCAGGCAGCACAAATCTCCTCTGTGAGCATCCACCCACCTCCTCTTCACTGTGACATGTTTGCGTGAATACAACGCGTTACTCATGGAGGAAGTGGGATTCATGCAGCCTTGTGAGGATAAAACATCCTTCATAGTTTAGGACATTGAATGTCAATCGAAAAATGCACGATTGTTTAAGAGTCTGCATTTGCAGGTGACATCCACGCGCTGGCATCATGTGGCGCCACCTATCAAACAATCGGTCATGTGACGCTCAGTGAGCAGCGGAGCCTCGATGCTGTAATGCAATGATGGTCACTGATGGCTGAATGGAGAAACCCTGCGGAGGAGGTGAGCAAGCCTCGCGACCCTGACAGCTGCCTCTTGGGTGACACACATACACACACACACGCCGCGGTCACATTGACAGGTCCCCTCCACCTCCTCACAGCGGTGCCCCCTCCTTCTCTGCCCCGTGGAGATGTGAAAAAAACACGGTACCTGCTTGACATTAGCTGGGAGCTTATTCCACGGATAATTCTGCCTGATGTGAAACTCCACGTCCGTGTTCATCGCTAGCTAGCTAGCTGGCTAAAAGCAGAATCCCTCGAGACGATCACAAACGGGCTCGCGGGCAAGTCCACGGTGACTTTACCCCACCGACACCCAAAAACTGAGCGAAGAGCCCCCAAATCCCGAGAGATGTCCTGTCCGGTGATTATTTTCTTTAACAATGAACGTCCACTTCCTTGTTGTATTTTCGAACAAGCCGTTCGTCACGCTCGTGGCCACAATCGTCACTTCCTGTCGAGGCGTGTCTGTGGTTGTGAATGCAGGGGCGTGCCTAGAGGGGGTGGTCAGGGGTGTCATTATAGGGTGGCATTCAGGTGTCACCCTAAAATCCTGTTTTACATAATTGTCTTGAAAGAGGTGGGACTGGTGTCAGAACAATCTCAGCACATTTCCTTTGCAGGTCCTAAAATTGTGAAAAATTCTTTGCTCAACTTTTCACTGGACAGGTGCGATTGTCATTTGGATAAACACCTTCTTTTCCAGTCTTAAAGATTATAAGAATCATGTTTTCTCAATCTCCTGTGTTACTTTCTTTCTGAAGTTAAAAAGTTAACCACACTTTATAGCATCTGCTCGATACTTTGATCTTAATTTCCAAAGTAAATTCCATAAATCAACAAAGACAAAACAATTAAACATAATACTGGAACTTGTCCATTTACACATAGAATTAATGAAAATAGTTAAATCAAGCATTGCTTATTTGTATTAGCACATACAGTGCTTTACAGATTTGTTAGAGGTCCTGTCAACCCCCTTTCACTCTCTTTGTTTTTAAGGGATTCTCCCTCACTTCACTATTTTGAACAGAGGTGAGGAGTATCAAACTGATTTAATGTTTTTATACCCAAAGTAGTGCCAGAAAACTGGAATGCTCTGAGGAGTCAGAAATCTGTCAAAAATAACACACATGACCCCTAAAACCCATTTTTATGTTCAGGAACACAAGTGAATAACTGTAAATAAAAATAAAAATGTAATGTACTTTTTAAAACTAAATCAAAGAACTTGCACATTCTGGTGTATTAACCATTACAGAAACATTAAAAAGAGTTTTGGTAGTCAACTGTAATTCTTATAATATTGATACTGAGTGCTTTGTTCTATCCCAAACTTTTTTGTGCTGCAATTTCAAAGACCATTGATTATTGAGAATTCTTTTAAAAATGTGATTTCTATGGCTTGCCACATCATCTTTAAACTTCACTTTCAGTACATCATACATATCAGTGGGTCAAGGAAGTGACATTTTAAACCAAGCAAAAAGAAGTGACTGAGACTGTTAAATTCTTCACCCATCCTGCACCTAAACCTGCTAAGGTTTCCAGCTCCTGCATGACTTTGTGGTTCACACCATGACCTGTGAGCTTGAAGCTGTCACTGGGTAACTGCTAACACGGTGTAGGGTTTCTCTGTGTGACAAAGTCCACCCAAGCTGTGTGTGCTCACATGTCATGATGCCTGACTTGCTGACAGCTTACTTTCTTGCAGCTATGTCATCCAATCTGTCCAGATGTAACTCCAGTTCTCTGCCATATGCTGCTAAACAAACATGACGATAATTCATCTCAGTGCCTCAGAAGCTGTAAGGAGATCACACAGGAGAGAGGCAGAAGATGCGGCTCCCTTTTGAAATAAATAAATGACAGATTGTTGCCACCTAGAGTGAGGAAAATGAGGTTTAAACCATTTCACAAAGTACTGACATAAAAGGAAAACACAATTTCTCATTCACTTTTTTTCTTTGAGTGACTTTGATAGTGTTACAAAACAGTCCGTCCTGTTTCCTTTTTATCTTCAGCTAGGTACGTGAATCTACGACCTGTTATTACCTGTCTGGTCACCCCTTGAAATGAACAACAATTTACATGTGTCTTCTGACAGCTTAATTTTGGACACGATCTCTGGGAAGTTTTGCTTCTGTGACAGATTCTTCCATGAGAAATTAAGGGTTCCTGAATTTGACATTAAAGCAAATTTCAGGGAAAACAAAATAATTGTGGAAACCTGAAAAAGCTGCATCTGTTTTGAATTCAATTTTGAATTTTGTGATTCCACAAGAGCACAGTATGCTCCAGTCACCATGCCTCAATGCTTTCACATCGGTCCAGCATTAATGTTAAATGTAAAACTGATGTCCCAGTCCCTGTGTGTGTAATTCATTGTGTTACCATGATCAATCAATCAATCTTTATTTATATAGCACCAATTCATAGCAAACGTTATCTCAAGATGCTTTCCAAGTGTTAACGGGTCTAGACCTGTAAATGATGATAAATTTTATTAACAGAGACCCAACATCAAGACAAGAAGTCTGATCTCATCTTAACCCACCATGAGTAAAGCACTTTGCAATATTTAGCAAGTTACAATGGCAAGGAAAAACTTGCCTTTAATGGGCAGAAACCTCGGACAGAACCAGACTCATGTTAGACAGACGTCTGCCTTGACTGTGTTGGGATTAGAAAGAGAGAGAAGGGGGGGGGGGCAAAGAGAGAAGGGAAAAAGAGGGAGAAAGAGAGAGAGAGAGAGAGAGAGAGAGAGAGAGAGAGAGACTGAGAGACACAGACACAGAGTTCATAGTTCTGTGTTGTAGTGATGATCGTGGAGAAACTGTAAAAAGCCGTAGCAGCTGGAGTCTGGCAGGTCCATGGCAGCAGGCCGTCCACAGCAACAATCCAAAGGAACCTAACAGACAAACTCAGAGACTCCCAGAGAGTTCTATGGTTAATAACTTTAATGGGACTTTAAGATTAGAAGACTGACAGATAGAGGAGAGAGGGAAACAGGAGCCTTGTGTGTCAGTTCCCCCCCAACAGTCTAAACCTATAGCAGCATAACTAAGAGCTGGGTCAGACCTGAACCATGATGTAAAAGGTAAAAACACAGCAGAAACTTCGCATCCACATGTTTTTTTGATTGTTTGTTTGTTTGTACACTTAAGTATCAGGAAGACACTTAAAAGTGATGCACACGTCCGGTATTAGCCAATATGCTAATATCTGAATCATATGATCACAATGTTAAAATAAATCAAAAGCACTTACTTTTAATCTCATTTTCCAACACCACTGACAGAAAGAGAACCTTGATAGAGGGACTCAAAATCAACAACAAGCGTGTCAGGATGTGTGCATCACTTTTAAGTGTCCTCTGGAAACACTTCTGTTGTGTTGCGGTCTATTTGCAGCACGCTTTTCTAAGGTGTTGTAGTCTTTGCAGCGCGTTTTCTAAATGCTGCACATGCGTTGTCAGATTGATGAAAAAGTTCATGTGTTTTCTTAAGTTGCAGTGCTGTAAGCTCTCAGGGCCACCGTACCATTGCACTTCCATAACACCAATGCTGGCACAGTGGTAGGGCAACAAAACCACAACAGCATGCATCTGCAACATCAGTTTAAAAGAATACGAAGGTTCAGGGTCTTTATTTGCAAAATAATTACAAGTAGGCAGTGTAATGAAACATGACAAAATCATAGTAAAAGAATTATGATAATATGATAATGAGAACAAAAAATATGAATAAATAAATAATATGGAATAAGATTGAATGCAATGGATGTTTCAAAACAGTACTAATAGTGTATTGCTGACAGACAATAAGATATGAAAACTGTAATATCAGCAGTCATGTCCAGGTGTGCATTGTCACCAACACAGACACAAAACCACATCCTGAGGCAGACTCAGTCCAGGTCTTACAGCTGTTTCTCCTGATCATGATGGCCCATCAGCGCTGCTCTATATTTACCTTCATCCTGGGTTACACACATGAGGGAGGAGGAGTAGGACAAGGAGGGGAGGATTTAAAGATGGACAGGGGTTAGCTGCTCTGGGACATTTTGATTAAACAGCCGCCTGGGTGGGCTTGAGGGCTGAGTCAGGACCCTGGGGTGATTCTCCCTCCCCTAGCTATTGTACACACTCTCTCTGCTGGATACCGGCAGAGCTGTTAAGCCGGCAAACTGGGTACCAAACAGCTCGGTGTCACATGAGAGGCCTGGCTGGAGTCACAGTGGCCTGGGTTACTATTCTTAGAAGCAGGAATGTACACAGTGGCCTCATGGCGAGCTCCACAGCGCCTAACTGGAGGTCCTCATCGTTTTCTTTTTTTTGTGTGTCATGTTCCTTTTTCCCTCCCTGAAAACACCACCCAGTTTCTCTTTGGGTGGTGTTTTGGTTCTCTTTTGATTTGAAGTGACGCTTCCTCTGAGCAGACAGACCAGACGTAACGGATTCATTGATTTTTTTTTTTTCAAGAGCAGCAGGTAAGGATTCATTCGGTCACAGATGTTGCTGATGAGCTTGCAACAGGTTCATCAGCCCAACTTTCTCTTGAACTTCAGAGTTTGAAAATACAATATCCTAGTATTGCTGTTATTATTGCATGGCAGTGTCTTTGCTCTGTGTTTGATATTAGCTTCAGTACCAGCGTCAACTATATTCTCTCTGTAATGATTTAAATCATGAATGCTGGAAGGGTGAGAGCGTACATGAGTCAGACTGATTATATAATCCAGCTGGCACTCTTCCAAAGTTACTTAAATGGTTGTTACGATAATATTTTTGTATGAGAATACATTTTTGACTTTTATTTTTAATTTTACGGAGCACAAAAAAAACATGTCTTGTGAGAAATTTGTTAAAACATCATGAGCTCACCAGAGAGTGCTGTTGTATTCTTACTTAAAGTATTTAAAATTGCTAGTGTTAAAAATATCATTTACGCACTAGTATGAATACAAATTGCTCTGACCCATCCACTTTTAAATCTGTTAAAAACTTAGCTCTTTAAGTTAGCTTTTAATGTGTGAGTGTGCTTTTTTGTTTTGTTAGATTTCAGTTATTTTTTTTCTTTGTTTACTATCTTTTTGTTTTCGAATGTGCTATAGATAAAATATTTTATGGTTCAAATTTTAAATTCTTATACAGCATAATTAAATGATCTCTTGGTTCTGGAGTTCAGATTTAAGTGGAAACAGCCATTAATGTTATGTCAGTCACAATCATTGGTGTTTCATTATAAACAATGGAGTTCAGAGGTCCAAATATATCACATGGGCTGGGCCCTATAAGTGGACGTGAATCAGTAGCTGTCATGGGGATGATTAGAGGGCTCAGTGTTGCTAATAGCCCATCGAAATTCTTGCTCTTTAAATGGCAGGATCGTCACAAACCCTCCAGCTGGGAGACACAGACACAGAGAGGATTTTATATGAGATTTGGGGACAAACACAACACATGGAAAACATCAACAGAGATACACAGTCAAGAGAGAGAAAGAGAGAGGGGGAGATGCTAAAAGGGGTGTGGAGAGAAACCCAGATGGTCTGTTGACACAGCTCCGTTTATGTAAGTAACATTGGGCTGCTTGATAAGGGATATGTGGCCCAATGCTACATGGAAGCAACAAGATAATTTAGTAGAGGTATAAATAGAAATCAGTGAGTCAGTAATCCTCCCATTACAGACAGCTGCTCTGCCTGAGTTGGATAATAAATGAAAGGGTCCAACGTCAGATCCAGTTAGCCTGAGGGTAAAAGTAAAAGCTTGGGAAGATGTTACTGAAAGTGCACTAGACGTGACAAGATACTGTGCAGTGCACACAGAGTGGCTGTAGGTTAGATGAGATGAGATGAAACAACAAACAATATTTCAAAACAACATTTTAAAATAAAGTAATATTGGAAGTGTAACATGAATACATAAAAGTGTAATATATTATACATTTTTATCACACAATATGATAAAGAAAAGTATCTTATCAGTAGCAGTTATCTTAATTAGAATGTAGTGCAGTTTAATGTGGTTGAGATAATAAGTACAATTTGTTATCAGACCTGTTTTGCACTCAGTCGCTTTTATTTGCATTCCTTGAAAGTATGATCCATCATATGCATGAAAAATATAAAGCTAACATTCACATTTTTGGTGGATAACCTTTTTGGAGAGTAACAAAAACATCAGTTTCTTGTGTTTGGCCTGAGAATGGGGAAAAAACCTCTGTTGTTTGGCAAAAGCCTTGTGCTATAACATTGCTCTACCTATCATTACCACCTTTAAAACTTTGCGTTGATTTTGAACTTTTGTTGTTAAATGTTAAAAAAGATTAATTATATTGTATCTTTAAAACAGATTTGTTTCCTTTAAACAGCAGCATGCTAGCTGTCTGCCTAAGCTAACTGTCCACATCTGCTGGCTATAACTTACAGACATGTGGTTCTTCCTCAGATGAGTGAAAATTTTCTGTCATGGGAAGATGCAGAATGAGATACCATAAAATCCTCTAGCTTACCTCTGCCTTTGAAATATGTTTTTTGGATGACGATATCTCACAACTCCCAGTTGTCAGTAGAGCTTTTTAAACAAAGTGTACAGCATAATTTCATCAGTCTGCATGATTCATTCAAAAGGAACCACTAGTAACAAAACGGAGTCTCTGACTTTCCTTCTTCCCTCTTTCCACAGAATGGCATGCAGACCACAAGATGTTTTCTCTTTCAAAGACTCAGAACTTCCCTCTCACCTTCTTACCCAGCTCAACATCCTCCGTCAAGAGCGCATCCTGACAGATGTTCTGCTCTGCACAGAGCACCAGGAAATCCCCTGTCACAAGAACGTCCTGGTGTCCAGCAGCCCATACTTCCACGCCATGTTCTGCAGCAACTTTCTGGAGAGCAGTCAGGCCCGAGTGAATCTAAAGGGAGTCTCTTCTGAAGTCCTCACTGTAATTGTGGACTACGTCTACACAGGCTGCGTCACAATCACCATGGAGATTGTGCTGCCTCTCATGCAGGCGGCATCTATGCTTCACTACGGGAGTCTTTTTGAGGCCTGTTCCCGGTTCCTTCAGGAGCAGCTGAGTCCAGAAAACTGTCTTAGTATGATACGACTCTCTGAGATCCTGCACTGTGAGAGTTTGCGGGAAAGAGCGAAGGAGATGGCTGTGAGGTGTTTCTCTGATGTTGCTGCCACAGAGGACTTCAGTGAGTTGACTCTTCCTGAGCTCATGTGTTACCTCGAGGATGACCGGCTTTGTGCTGAGGAGGAGCAAGTGTTTGAAACCCTCCTTGCATGGATTCACCATGACCCGTTCACCAGGCGTGGTGCAATCCATGACCTCTTCAAGAAAGTCCGTCTTCGCTACATCCATCCTACTTACCTCTTCCAGTTCATCGCCAATGACCCATTGGTGCAGTCCTCTAGCCTTTGTACTGAGATCATCGATTCAGTGCGTCGCCTAATGCTTACAGTCAGCAGCAAGTGTAGCCAGGAGCTCAAGCCTCTTTGGACCACACCCCGTCGCTACACCTGCAGAGAAACACTAGTGGTTGTTGGAGGACGCAAAAACAACGAACAGACGTCCAGAGAAGCCCTGCTGTATGATGAGAGGACTCACCGTTGGGAGTGGTTGGCGAAGCTCCCTCTACGTCTCTACAAAGCTGCATACGTGTGCATCCATAGCATCCTCTATGTGCTTGGTGGACTCAGCCTCTGTATGTCTTCAGGTGACAGTTCAGTCAGCTCAACAGTCTACACACTCTCCCTCAAGACCAACCAGTGGCGCACAGCCGAGCCCATGCTGGAGCCTCGGTATGCACATCAAAGTGTGTCCTATCTGCACTTTATTTTTGTTTTAGGAGGGATTGGGGTGAACAAGAAAATCTCTCAGTCAGTAGAGAGGTATAACAGTATGTTTAACCAATGGGAGGAAATGGCACTAATGCCTACAGCCGTGTTGCATCCAGCTGTGGCAGCCAGCGACCAGAGGATCTATGTTTTTGGAGGGGAGGATGCCATGCAGAATCCAGTCAGGCTGATTCAGGTAGTAAGAGACACAACTGACACTGAAATCCATGTAATATTTTGTTGGCAGGCATTCCTTTAAGCTTAATTTATATAGATTCAGATATACAACAAGGGTTACAACTTCTAAGTCAACATAAGATCATTCTTTCAAGCTGCAGGCTGACGTCCTCTCGTTGTTTGTGGTGTCTCACCAGGTGTATCACATTTCTCGAAACACATGGTCGAGTCTAGAGACGAGAACAGTGAAGAATGTTTGTGCTCCTGCTGCTGTTATTGACGACAAGATCTACATCATAGGAGGTGAATGTTTTTTAAAGAAGTCGTTACGATTTTGACAGTTTCACGTTACTTTACAGAACACTGGGTTTACACATTAAATCGGCATTAAATGATCAGGGTGGCATTATGTCTTTCCACAGGCCACACCAACAAGGTGTGAGTCTGTCTCTCAAAACATTATTTCAAAGATGTCTAACTGAAAATCTAATCTCCAGGTTACACCAGGCGAATGATTGCCTACGACACCAAGGCCAACAAATTTGTGAAGTGTGAGAACCTGAAGGAGCGGCGCATGCATCACAGTGCTACAGTGATCAACAACAAGCTCTATGTCACCGGTGGACGCACCCTGAACAGCCAGGATGTTATCGAGGACTCAGACTGTTTTGAGTGTTATGACCCAAAGACAGACATTTGGACATCAAAAGGCTCTTTGCCTTACAAACTATTTGACCATGGATCCCTGCCGTTAGTCTGCGTAACCAACAGACCCAACCCACCGTGACTCACCATCCAGTCAGCCACTTTGCAAATTCTCTGTTACGTGTCCCTTACTGTTCTTTAGCCAAGACAGATTGGCCTCTAACTACACAAATGGGAAACCATTTCAAACTGGCTGCATTCCTTCACGCAGCTCGCTCTCTGCCACAGCTTAGCGGCATGTTAAGCCAGGCAGACTTTCACTGAATCAAAGGGGAGCTCAGATAAACAGCAGAGGTGTCATGTTTGAGGCACCTGGTGTTGAACTTAACTGTGAATCCAAGAGATGACAAGTGGCAGACACTCTTACATAACAAACAGCTGTCCAGGCACACATATTGCAAAAGCTCTTTCCACAGATGGCTGCACTTGTTTGATGGTAACTACTCGTGATAATTTCAAAGAAATGTATACACAGAGTAGCGAATCTTGGCAGCTACAGTGGACTTCCGTCTGCTATCTAACATTGGCTCATCTTGAAACTTGGGAAAGAGCTGGCAGCTTTTAAATTTGCACTTTATAGAAAATACATTCCTACTGGGTCCACCTGCCTTTATCAGAGTGCACTGCAGATGGTGATTGATTTAAGGATGCCCTTAAAATAAATTACAATGATAATATTCGCTCTTCCTCTTTCACTTTTAAATGACAGGAAGACATTTATGTGAGTTGTGGACAAAACAAGACATTTCAAGAAGTCAGCATGGGCTTCGGAAGACACCGATCAACATTATTCAGTATTTCTCTGATCAGCTGACAGTGAAAGTGGTTGTTTGTAACTCTCTAGTATGAGGATTTACTGATTCACAAAAACACCTACGTTACGAACATGAGAGCAGTTCAGTGGGGGTTTACACTGATTTTCTCCAAGAAAATGGCTTTGCAGGCAGTTGTGATGATCTGAGGACATGTGACAACACTGCCTTCAAGCACAAGTGTACGGTAGTAAGGCGATGCAATGACCTACTAAAGGCAACAGTGACTGAAATAGCAAGAAGGTTTTCAGGGTTTACAGCCTCTACAGCCTCCAGTATCTGCAGCATGTAGCTGTTTGGCACTGCCACTCGCCTCGCCATTATGGAACACACTTTTACTGGTATGATCTGTAACAAGTATTATAGTATTGGGCTTTTATCTAGTATTAATTTATTCTAATTAATGCTAATTAGAAAACTGTTGAATCTAGCATACTGTTCACCTAAGAGCATAATAAGTCATGTTTCAAAGTTTTCTGAAAATAATAAAAAATATTTTTTGAATTATATTTATTTTTAATAAGTTTTAAAATATTGTGTAAATATTATCTTTATAATCATTGTTAACTTATTTATTTCATTTAAATTTCCTTGACTTTGGCAATTATGCTAATATGCTATTGATAAGTTAGATTGTGAAATCTTTTGTTTGAACAAAAATACAATCAAATGCTCATCCAGATTTTCGGTCATTTGTCTGAGTCTGTCTTGAGATTCTCTCCTTTAGCATGATGTTGAAGGAATATAGCTGTCAAAATAAGAAATTGGGTTAGATTATCCAAGGTGTCTGAGTATCTGGTTATGTATCACCGATACATGATAAAGTATGTTTCTGCTCACTGCACGACTGATTTTCTCTAATGTCATATTTTGTTTTCTATTCATGATAAGCTTTTATTTTGAATAGTGCTTTTCTTTTTTTGTCCTTTAATGAAAAAAATTGTTTGTTTTTCTTCTTATAGCTTTCTTTGAGCCTGCATTGAATGACTTCATGTGGTAAAGACTTAAATGTGTTCATCTGGGACTGGCTGAGTCATGTTTACCCCATACTCAAGGGACATGTTCACTAGACACCAGGTGACACATTCCATTTATGCCACTACAGCGTCCTTAACAACTCTGCATCATAAAAGATAGAAAATAATGCACCCAGTGTGTCAGGAATGCATTATTTTGAACAGACTGACGACAAACATGTCTCAGCCTCCACCTTTTAGGCTGCATTCTTGGCATACAGATCGTCCGGCGAGAGGAGCTCTGTATGTAGGCTAAGTATTTTGTTACGGGGGGTTACTAAGAGGCTAAAACTTTGTGTGGTATGACAGACCTCTTGTAACTTAAAGAGTAGATACAGGCTCAGATTTCACACTGGCATTTTAATCCTGTCCTTGTAAGTGAAAACAGTTAAACTTGCTGATGAGAAATAACTATGGGATAATTTCATTAGCTGTCCAGACGGTTATTAAGTTACAACTCTTGTTAGAAAATGTTAACAGTTTTTTTTTCTGTCAAGGGATGCAGTCCAGGGTTTCCACTCTTATACTCTTTCTCTTGAACCATATTAGACTCATTTACTCACACTGTGGCCATATCCATAGTCCATCCGAAACCAAATTACAACAAACGGTTAAAAATCCGTTCCGTTATGTTTTAAGTTAGACATCTTTGATGGTCTGATGGCTACATCACACGCGCCTAGCATTAGCATTACTAGCTTACATTACCATTAGCTTAAAAACAGCTGAAAGCTCATAATAGTGTTGTAGGTTTTACATAATATCAATAAAGTTTAAACCATTTATTAATGTTATCTAGCCAGTCATTGTCTTTACCACTCAGTCTGTTGAGGGCAGATCCTGATACTGGCTAGTCTTAAGGCAGCAGGTATCAAATATGGTATTGTACTATAATATACTATCTTTATACTCCTGTGGTAGGGAAATATGACCAGTGTGTGAATTTTGAACAACTGAGTTGGACATGACAGATGATAAACTACCAACCTATTAGATGGACAAAACCAGTCATAAAAATGATGATAATAATAATAAACTTAATTTATGGAGCACTTTTCAAAAACAAGAGACAAAGTGTGTTACAAGGACAGTAAAGATGGAACTACTATCCCACTCCCATATAAAAATATTTGTGTTGACATTACTTGTTAACTAGTGCCACTTCATAACCAGCACTTGTGTATAAATCTGCATGGAGACTGCTGAGATGCCAAAGCATATGACAAACTAAATTCCCAAAACTTCTTACCCATTGGCAAGACAGAGCAGACAGAGTAACTCAGCTGAGTCAGATGTCATCTGCTCCACTCATTTAGCCAGAGCAGCATTTCAGAACAACAGCCAGTTCATCTTCTTATTGAGCTGTTGCCAAACACTCAGTTTATTGAGATGTTTACAGACTGTGTGTCTTTCCATAGAAACCAGTGTGTGAGGGTCACCCTTTAGGGAGGCTGAGGCCTGGCAGCTTATTTTCAGTGTCTGTTATAAACCCATCGATGGATAACATTTCATTTACAGGATTAATAAATTAGTTTACTGCAATTACAAAAAGAAGCATGGATTCTGCTTCTAATGTCATCTTAGCAGTGACATAAGTTTCTTTTGCACACATCTTGTTAATACAATACTGTTTAATTTTTATTCAGAATACTTATAATTCTGTGACATACACACTTTAGTCTAAATTTCCTCAAGACACAAAACCGTGCTATACATATGGTCCCATTTAAGTAAAAAAGGCTACAGTATCTAAGCAATTGGATAGTGTATAATTTGCAATCTTTCTTTTTTAAATAATCTGTTATCATAAAACTTTCACTGTAAAAAGACAATATAAAAATTAAATGATTTGCTAAAAAATGCTAAAAAAAAAAAAAAAAAAGTAAATTGAAGATGGGCAATGTTGGAATTTATTGACGTTTTAGCACTTGTAACAGGAATCATGTTTGCACAACAATCTCATAAGTAATGCTGCTCTATCTGCTAAATTAAATGTCATTTTAGTCGAGAAAAATAGATATAGTTTTAGACTGCAGTACACATCTTCCACCACCTGATGTCATGAAAATCACTAAATGATGTGAGGTACAGCAGGAGGGTCTTCCCTCACTGAACTATAGCATCCTCTGCTGCTTACAAGCAGTAATAATGAGAATTTATTTAAAAGCAGGGTTTTTTTTTTAAAGAATACAGATCAATGGTGAGAATCATCAGGATTTTATTAGAATTTCATTGATAAAAACAAACAAAGCACATTACAGCATGCCTACATTCCAACAAAGGTCGAAAATAAAACTGGTCACATGGATGTCTTCTTTTCTTGAACATAGTATCTTTTGTTTTGTTTTGTTTTTTTAAACTCATCTTGTTTATTTGGTTACAACTGTCACAAAATACACTAAATGAACGTGTGTGTGTGTGTGTCACATTTCTTTTGTTTGAAGCAAATCAGAGTTCATAAAGCATATTCAGAGATAGTTATACACTTCAAATGTCTACATTCAATTTAACGGGGTGCTTTGTTTCGGCTATTATTTCTTTCTAACCAGCAACCATTCTCACAAACAGTCATTCACAAGGAACCCTGGGAAATGGCACAATGGAACCCCCAAGAGATGAAAAAACAGATTTTGATAACTTTTGTTAATAATTAAGACAATAAACCCAACATAAACAATAAACTGTTCAAATAAAAGTGCGATTTTAGAGGAATATTTTAACACTGAGGAATTTATAAACTATACAGTAGAAATAAAATCTCCATTTCATGACAAACATAATTACACTAATAATGAATGTTTCAGATAAAGAAATTTAACAGGCAGAAATCTTTAAGCATAGTTAAATCATACTCCTACATAGTTAAGTTCTTTTTATATTAAATTTGAAACAGTAAAGATATACAGCATATACACATTGGTAACCCTACGTTTCTGTGCTTCTACTGCCCAGCTTGGAACATGAGAGGACCAGACGTTAAACCTTCGATTACCTTAAAAATGTCTCCAGTTGAGTTTATGACACATATGTACAGTAGGTCTGCAACTACAAAAGGCATTCAAAGAAAGAATTACATTTTGGCACCAGGCACAGAATTGAATATACATTAAAAACTTAACACCCACCATCAAATAATCTCACTTCTCACTCCGTCCCTACAGCATCATGAGAAAACAGTGTGAATGTGTTTAATTGGCTAGAAAAAATGAATGATGTAACATTTGGCATTATTGTTGCTGGAAGAAGACAGGAGGGCCGGGGAGTGGCGGAGATCTACCCCAACAGACCTGACAGCAGGATCTACAGTGCATTTTCTGTCAAAAGACAATCTGTTGTTTATCCTGAGTGCTAAAGTAAACAGGAGCTGGGAAACTGGATTAGAGATGGGCTTTTCTATTATTTACACATTTAATCACTGCAGCTTTCTTCTTTCTGCAAAATCTGATCTTGCTATTTTGTCAAACATTCATTATCTTACAGCGATTCACACAGTAGCCATTTTCCAAGTAGGCTCGAAGATGTCTAAAGTATCTGACAATTGTTATCAGTTATACACTTCTTGATAAATAAGCAAAAACCGGTGATGGTAAATTCAGAGTAAAATAAGGTCTCACTGAAGCGTAAAGTATATTTGACAGCTGATTAGCTATCTAGTGTGACAGCTAATGCTAGCTTTAAAGCAGTTATTAAATGACACATCAGTCGATATAAGGAAAGCTAGTTCACGTTTACTAGTTATATGTTCCAAGCTGGTATTGTGTTTGCTAGAAAAATAGCTAGGACTTCAAGCTTTCCTGATGTTCCATGTAAAATAATTCAACAGTAATATTACTTAAAGTAAACTTTCTGGCTGCCTGCAACTTATTTTTACATTACACAGCAGGAAAGGCTTTATTTCTAGCTAACGTAATCTCTGTTTGGAACAAATAACTACTTAACATACATACCAGCTAATGTTTTCAATGTTTTCATTTTATCTAAAACAAAAAGCAGGTATTAGTTATTTTCTAGAAGTGGCTAAGAAGTTATCTTATATGTTGTTTTATCCTGAAGTATCCAGATCTCCTCCCAGATTTTCTTTTTTTTTTTTTGTCTGTCTGTAGCTAATCAGTTTCAAAGCAGATTTATAATCTGAAAACAGAAGTGTGACAGTAAATCAGTGAGGCCAGAGGAAAATGCCCACCATGTAAATTCTGGTCCATAACAACATCTGCAGCTCTAGCTGTCCATGTAACCCAGTGTGTCCTGTTTTATCAATCTTAAACAAACATGGCTCTCCTTTGTAATCTGGCAGCTACTGTCCTGACCAGTCATGACCAAATATAGCGTGCCGACTTTTCCTGAGACGGGGTAAGGTACAAAAACCTTCACTAACTTTGGGGTGGGGTGGACCGGCTTTATCACCACAGTGAACCAATCCAAGAAGAATCTATATAAATAGGGCGGCTTGATATTCTTATAGGACGACTTAGCTCTAGGTGTGAACAAAACTGCACAAGGAGGTGCGCATTTCTACACTTCGCTGATGGCCCGTTCAGACGGCCTGAAGTTGACCGAGTTAGACGAGGACATGTAGAAGGATTGGGTTTTTCGATTTCGATTGAGACGGGCACGCTTTGTGGCGACGCACAGGCTACGCTTGCTGGAGGAGATGATCTCTGTGATGAACTTTTTGCAGTCTATGCAGATTTCCATGGTGACCCAGTCCTCAGTTAGCTCCTTGGGCAGCTCAGGCTCATCCTGTGAGCGGCCATCTTTGCTGCTGTGCTTAGAAAACCTAAGGACACGAAGAGAGGTGATGAAAAATGTGTCAAGAAGAGCACACAACTTTATATATAAATTTATATTAAGTGGCAACATACTTGTAAACACTTCTGCGCAGACTGTGTCTGCTTTGTCCGGACCCAAATGGGTTCTTTTCTGGATCAGCAGGGGCAGACGCTCCACTTGCCTCCTCTTTGGCCACAGCGCTTGGACCCAAAGAGTAGATTGGTAAGGTGGAGTAAGGCTTGGATGGCAGACGCATCTGAGGATAAAATATATAAAAATGGTAAAGAAAGATTGTTACACAGTATGTGAAGTTCTTCAAGTATTCATGAAGCTCACAACAGGTGTCAGGCAGGTATATAAAATATAGAGTGAGATCTCAAAAGTGTTTAATACAAACAGCAACTCACCTTTTTTGAGCACTGCGAGCACACAGGTCTGTGGGGATAAAACAAGAATTCTTAATGTGAACATGACAGCAGATATTTATGCTTGTAGCTGCTAGCATAGCTTGGAACTGCTGCTCGAAAGAAGGCATGAGGAGTGGCGACTGAAATTTCCTCATTCTTACCCTTGGAGTCAACAGTCTTGTTTACACTGGAGTGAAATCACTTGAGGAACCACAAAAAGCCTCATACAACTCTTTAAAGTACTGAGTAGTTCTCCTTGAGTTCTGTTTACTAAACAAGATTTTTAAAATTGAGTTTGCTGTTATAGTGACTTGATGTACCTTTTGCAGAACTGGCAGGTGTATGACCAAGTGAAGAGGGAGAATTTCTTGGTCCTACATGAGAAGCAAAGCTAGGGAGGAAAGAATGATACAAGGTGAGAAAAAGGAGCCACAAATATGTTTAGTTGAAAACTTAAAAAAAAAAACTCAAAAGGTGGTGTGTACCTTTCCTTTCTTGAGAGCTGTGTAGATTTCTTTGTACTGCTGAAACTTCTCCAGCTCTGCCTTGACCAGAACCTGTCTGATGTGCATCACCTCCTCCACTGTCAGAGCCAGACACTCCACCGGGTAACAGAACTCCTCCTGGAGGAGGAAAAAATACAACTAACCTTAAATATGAAGGTTTAGGAAATAACTGCCCATGAAGAGAGTAAAAGCATGACGTGACATTCCAGGTGCTAATGAGACTCACACCATGTGCATGAGGACATCAAATAAAAACATCTACTGCACACCACTTCACCGAATGATCAGGCATGCCATGAGATGACAAACATGAAAGCACCAGGCCTATATGATGCTCCCACTGTATGATAATGAAAAGAAACACAGAGCATGCTGGTTATGTAACACACCTAGCATGATGGTGGTCTGAAGCATTTGGCTTACTCAATTATTCCATCAAGTTGATTCCTGACCACAGGTCTGTGTTTCAAACTCACAGAAAACAACTTCAAGAAGTTACTTGATTTCTAAACTTGGAAGTCAGCTGACTTAACGTGAACAAGTCCCTCAAGTTCCATTTGATTATTGAAAAACACCAATGGACATGTTAAGGGTGACCAGGCAAAATTCAAGGTAAAATATTTCATAATTAATCTCATATCTTCTCTCAGGTATGAATTAGATGTGTGTACATTTCATGTGGGTACATCTGGACACTTCTCTGTTTCTTGTTCAAAATCAATATCTTGATCCTTCTGGTTTTGTTTTTCCTTCTTGAGCCCTTCTTGCGATCCAAACTCCTGGTGTGTGCAAACTTCTTTCTGTTGAAGTCACTGAAGTTCCACAGAGTCTTGACATTGATTTGAGAGAGGTCATACTCCTGTCTGCCATCCAGAAGAAACTTTAAGAGATTGCCAGTTGAAAATACACGGCTCCTTTTCAAGTTGCATATGATGCTTTGGATACCTCTGACAATAAGATTCATTTTGGGTAGCAAAGGAAGAACTCATGTCATGAACGAACACTTCTATGTGGAATGAAATGTATGCACATCTAATTTATACCTGAGTGAAGAAGAATTACATTTAAATTTATTATGTAACAAATCATGAAATATTTCATCCTGAATTTCATTATACTTTACTTATACTACTGCTGTTTTATTTTCCCAACAGTGCTTCCTCAAAGCCACTTGGCAAGACAAAAGCTTCAGCAGCCAGGAGATCCCTTAACCAGCCAGGGAAAGCATCTAGTTTTGTCTCAACTTAACCAAAATTTTTCTACAGAAATTTTCTCACCAATCATTTACTCTCAGTTAGCTTGGATAAGAAATAGTGGGACTAATATGTAAATGTACAGATCATTCCTCCTCTCCATTTTCCTTTTGACCTTTTTTGTGCAATCTTCAGTTACACGAATGTCCCTGAGATGAGATTCTGTTCCTAGTACATTTTTGTTGAATTGCATGTTATCTTCGATGGCTTCAGTATGCAAAGCTCTGTGCCTGAGATGATTCAGGTTGATGACATGCAGTGACAGTGACGTACCGAGCCCTGAGCCCCGCTGGCAGCTGCCACCTGACCAGCACACAGAGTGAACAGGAAATTAACACCGAGGCAGAACCTTATGTTATGTATATTACATTATAGTATACATAATCAGTGTGCCCACTAAAATCTAATACCAAAAGCTTAAAATTACATTTTTTTTGACAGAGGAAATTTCAAAAGGTTTGTACCATACTTTAAACCAAAACCTTGAACCAGAGCAGCTGAGTTTTCTAAAAACTTATTTGAATTTCCTCTGTATCTACTTCATGCTATCTTTTTTTTTTTTTTTTTTAAATTTCACGTGTCATGAACTTTAATTTTATAAGAGCTGAACTTCATAACAGGAAATCCCATGACAGAAAAATCATCTGACAGCCTCCCGTCTCACAAGGAGGAGAGTTCACTGAGGAGAGAAGGCAGCCGCCTTTATCTCATGATTTCATTTTTTCTGCTCCATTACAGACGCCAGCGATCAAAGCTGCTGTCCACTAATGATGCAAACCTGCATTTACACATCCCTGGAGAAATCCCCCCCACCTGTCTCCTCTGTATCAAAGCTGTACCACGTTTCCCTAGTGATACTAAAAATGCTGCTATGGAGCTAACTTTTAAACTAGCATTATGGTATTTATAAAGGTTACCTCAGCTCTTGGATCCGACCTCATCTGCTGCATTATATGAAATAGAAAACATCTTTAACCAAGAGTTTGCATCAAACAGCTGAACAGAATAAACATTTTAATGAGACATAATGTGAGTAAAGGAATTTGCAACAAAGATCTCACTGTTTTACATCACAAGGAATTACAACTACTACTATCAGCGAAGCATGCCTGAACATGTGCTCTTCTAACACAAAAAAGGAGCAACGTGACCTCTAGAAGAGAAATATTACAATAAGAAGACTATTCAAAATATATTTAGAATTTCAGAATTTTATTTTGATTTGGGTCGGGTGGTTGAATGTAGTGGTTCTGGTTTGGCCCAGAGGTCCGCTATCAAACTTGTGCGTGGTGAGAACGGACCTCTAAATCCCCTTCACACAGCAGCCTGTCCTGTGGTTTCAATTAGGTGCATCAACCTCACTGGAATCATACGACCAGCACAGAGTTACTCAGCGAACCAATGACCTCATGGAAAACAAATGTCCAGTCACAGGACCGGAAAATATTTAACAAATAAATAACTCTTTTTCCATATTTAGTCTGAGTTGATTAAAGCTCTAATCAACCAAACTGCTGTTCACATTCACTTGTAGAAAATTCTGATTTACAGTTTGAAGCAATATTTAAGAGGATGAATTATAGCTACATTAACCCTCTAATACATGAAATACGAAGGCCTGTGTCAAGCTTTTTCCTCAGGTGTTTTTATTCTTCTTAGGGCTTAAAAAAAAATGTTAGAATTTTTTTTTTTCTTCCAAAAACTGGAGAGAACGTGCCGACAACTTTCTGAAAAAATCCAGTGGACTACATGCGCCTGAGCATTCGACAAATTAAAGTATGAACTTAATGTAAAACTAAATTAATCGTTTTTTAGTAATTCCATGAATAAGTGTTTCTTTTTATGCTTTGCAGAACATTTTAACTTATTTTCACACATTTTAATTTTGTATTTTAAAGTTGATAAGCCTTTTAACCCCTGTTGCATGTCTGTAAATTTCTGAAAAAAAAAATCAAATATTTGAAATAAAAAATGAAAACTTTTTTTCTTGCCCAAGAAGAATAAAAACACTTCAGGAAAAAAATCTTGATAAAATGATTTTTCAATAGCTGTCCACAGCAGTGTCCACTATGAACCAGAGGGTTAAAGGAGAACTAGGTATGACAATTTAAAGGAGAGTGACTAGTGTCAAAAAAACTTCCTAAAAAGTTGACAAAAAAACAGAAAGAGTGTTAGCCAAACACATTTTCATTAACTCAGCCTAAATAATCCAAAAGCTATTTCCTGCATAGTTTACCTACCAAAGACTTGGAGCTCTGTCTGGAAGGAGGTGCAAATGAGCGGACACTCGTGGGGGCCTCCTTCTCTATGGAGTGTCTCCGCTGAGGAGACTGACGCTTGTCTGGCTGTGGAGTGGCAGAGATGGGCAGGAACTTTGGAGGAGCTGGAGACAACAAAGAAAAATGACATTGCATGACATTTACATACTAACATGAAGTCAGAATGAAAACTGAACAAATAGAATTTTGTATAAACAACTTCATGTTGGTCAAAAATATTTTTCACGTAAGCTCTTACCCTTCTTTCCTACGACAGATTCAGGTGATGTGTCGTCTATTAAAGACGTAGACATGCTGGAGCTGCTCCGTGTTGGTTCATCCTGTCAACAAAAACACAACGTAATGCAACAGCTTGAAATAAGTTTGAAAACTGCATGGCAGGAAAAGCCTAAGGCAGCTGTAATTCCCATGTTTGGAAAGGTTTGTTCAACTTTTTTCTTCCAATACGCCATGTTAATTACCATAGCCTTGAATTTCATTGCACTGAAATGGCAAGGATAAATAAATCATTAAGGTTCAGCCTAATTCTTGTGCAAACATTAATCTCCAATTAGCAGATACAACATAAAGATTATCCAACCATATAAACCAAATTAGATTATGGGGATGATATCTTACATCAGATTCAGAGCTGTCTAGCTCAGCCAGTGTCGGCGCTCTGAGCAGCCGCTTCCTCTGACTCAGTGGCTGTACACCAGCTTGGTTGGGTCCTGTGGAGCCACTGGCCAAAGACTGGGTACTGACAGCCAACTTCCTGGGTGCATCAGGAGTGTCTGTAGGTGGGGAGATAAAATTATGGTTATAAAAAGCTCATGTACTAGAAGTAAATCAAGCGTTCCCATGACCTCTCTCCTTATCTTTTTTTTAACAGCTGGCCATCGTGTCTCCGGTGTACACTATGGGTGTCTTTGTATTGTTACAGTATGATGCAGCAGAGTCCGTATACACACACCACATGGTGACCAAGATAAGCCTCAAACACATGCTTATGTAACAGACAGACAGTCTCTCCTTGAAAGAGTTTTGTTACAAACGGGGGGGGGGGCTGGTTTAAAACCCATGGGGTGTCGCTTTTTGAGAGTTTTACCTGTACTGCGGAATAAGTCCTGAGGAGTGCTGATGCTTTTCCCTGCACCTGTGAAGGATTTAAAGGAATAAACCTTCAGAAAAAGCGCCAAAAATTTAAACATTTCCATCCCTTAGACCACACAGGTACCATGGACGGGGAGGAAATGAAAGCAACAAACATCTGTCCAACCAGGTGTGAACTGTGGGGATGCGATGTGAAATTGTTTTTTTTTTTTTTTTGTTCACATGTGTGAAGCTGGAAAGCACAGCATGAAAGGGAAGTGGGAGGATGTGGCAGGGATGCAGAGTGAAACAAATGAGCGCAGCCACAGTGCAAAAGGTTAGTCCCGTACATCCATCTGGATCATCCCGGTCATTCTCTATTAAAGTGTAACGCTGCGTTCAGGCTGACATCTCCCATTCAACTCTTTCACTGAGGTGAGGCTGCTGACACAAGTGTTATGTAACTTTTCATATTCCACTGTGAGAGCGGATTAGGGTGACAAGCAGGGCTGACTGGCTGCAGGGACAGAGCGCTGATCTGTAATCTCACCCCACTGGCTATGACTCAATGGCCATCCCTCGTCACCTTAAGTACAGATATTCCCTTTTATAAGCTACTGTGTCCATTCAATGATTATATCATTCATAAATACAGAAAATCTGTGTTTTTTTCACTCTACTTAGCACCAAATGAGCTTGCACTGTGTCAACCCATCTTTTCCTCAGCTTCAGTGAGCGTGTGTAAACGACAGCCAGTCAGTGACAGGGGTGTGTCATACACAAACTTGTACGACACGAGTATGACATAAAGAAAAAAAGGGTGTGTCCGTGTGTTCTGTGCTTAAACAACAAACTAGCCTTAAAATAGCCTGGAATGAAACACGAGGAACAACAAAAGGAGCACGAACGATGACATGCAACTTTACCTGATGAGTCAAAACTGTAAGACATGCTAAGAGGTCGCATGACTGACAGAATCGCCCATGTTTTTTTTTGGGAGGGAAAAAAAAAAAAAGAAACGAAGAAGGAGAAAAGAAATCCATGGGAGTTAAAATGGATTGCAAAGTAAAAGAATCACTGTTTTCAAAAACATTCCTTTGGAGCAGATTCAGAGAACATCACAGTCTCCCATATGGACGATTATGTAAGAGTTGCCCCATTTTGGCCACTGAAATCTTTTCTCAAAAGATGCCTTGTGTACACAACACAAAGGCCCCGTATGGTACAGACTGACAGAATATTTGCTGTTTTAATCTGATTAAAGCCTTAAAGAGTTTAAAACTTAAACTGAATAAGAACAACACATCTGAAGGATTATCTACCTTAAACATGCAGCGTGCCTCATACAAATAAATAATACTGTTAATACTTAAGTTAAAGCTCCTGTGAAAGCCTTTGCTTCATGATTTCGGTAGTCCGTTTAAGTATTGATTCTTTTCTGACGTTATCCTGTTCATATGAAAGTTGTAACTGTAGAATATGTCACTCTTCATGGTAAAGGTCTTACTCAATTTTGTAGGCCATAAAAAAACATTAAGCAGCAAAGCATTAAAGGCGAACTGCAGTAAAGTAAATGTAGATACTAAAGTAAACAACAGCAAAGAATGAGTAAACACCAAAGGCATTTACATGAACAAAAGTGTAAATAAAGTCAAAACATTATGGACCTTATGGTACATTTATCTGTAACTGCAACGGTAACTTTAGCAGGTTTACAGCTGCTGCAAAAGTGATCCTTGTTTAAATACTACGACGCTCCTGATGAAGTGGATGGATCACTGCAGGAAGAGAGCTGTTCAAGTAATCATGACGGATGTGGTTAAGAATGTTTAAGTCATGGTTAATGGTTTTTGTCCATGTTAGGCTCATGCAGTCAGTTAACAGCCATGCTTTGAATGATCAGACAGGATTTCTTTAGATTATGCAAAACAGTTCAGTTAAAAGGCCAACACATGTGTGTGCGTGTGTAACTGTGAGCTGCTGACCCAGGCGTGATCTTCGGATTAAATCCGGTGAGACGGGCCGCAGCTTCCTCTCAGCTTTGATGTCTTCCAGGAGTCGCTCGTGGAGGCTTGGGGGACGTGGCCGCTGGGGTTTCAGCTTACGGGCAGCGACCTGTCATGACAACCAAGCAAGTGAGCCCTCAACTGCCATCACCATGGGGACCAAAAGGGAGATCTTTCCCATCAAATCTACCCGAGTAAGAGTGCCTGATTTGTTCTGCATGAAGTTCCTGAACTATTGTATTCCTAATCACATGCTGATGCGTGAAACTCGCATCAAGTCACATGCATGTGACTTAATGTTTCCCATCATTCACACTCAGGAATTTGGCATCTATCACAGACACCAGCGTCTTAGTGTAACAAGAGGAAAACAATATAAAATGTCAATTACTGGTACAAATAAGGTATTACCTGCCCTTGCGTAATGCTGTTACAGCTAAAACTGTAATAACTTGAAAGAATGAAAGCTGCATTACACAACATTGTGGAAGCATTTTCTAACAGTGTGTTACTGCATGTTACTCACAGGGTTGAGTGGTGGCCGCGATCGGATGAATTCAAGAATGATCTCATGAGCGCTCTTCTTCAGCCTCGGTGGGATGTCTCCATTCACCTAAAATCACAAAGCAATTTCCAATTTAAATGAAAGTCTAGGTTTAAAAAAAAAAAGCTGCACAAGAGGTTAAAGGTGAGCTTTCTAAAACATGGAGAAAAATGTTCTTATTATATTTCTTTTAGCTTATGGAGTAAAATTCCCACCATCACTTTCCGAAGCTTGTAGCGTTTGGAGCGGATGTCGTCCATCAGCATCTCATATGGTGTGAGCTGGTATTCGATGGGTAATGGGTTGTACTGGCGCTCCTTAACCTTCTTTAACTTCACACCATCCCGCAAGTCTCGCATCACCTGCACCCAGAACCGTGCCTGATGGAGTCAAAGAAAAAACAAAGTTGAGAGGACTTCCTGCTGATGATCGTTAAAAAAAAATAATCACAAAATAAGAAGAATTAGGGGCAGTAAGTAGATATTTGTTTTACCCAGTCTGCGTTTTGCAACTCATCCAGGTCCTTCGAAGGGTCCTCCTGAGTCTCACCTTCCATCTTTCGAAGGTTCTAGCAAGAAAATGGACAAAAATGAGGAAATATATCTAATGTCACTTCAGTTTTGTTCTTCATTAACATCAGTGCCGGAAATTACAAGGAGGTTCATGGCAAAACGCCCATATTTTAATAGCAGTTTGATAAATAAATTTAGGGATGTGTACATGATAATGTCAGTATTTGTTTTGTCCTATATTAACACTGTCACAAAAGGATGTCACGCTTGATCTGGATTACAAGATCAACCGGCAAGGATCACCTTCCTTGTTGACATAATTAGTTTTGAGTCCTTACTACAGTTTAACATGAATCAAATGCACATTAAAAATAGAAGACCGAAAAGACAAGATGCTTGTTTTGTACATCCACCACCTACAGAACGTTCACACTCTTCAGCCACAAACACTCTAAAATGCTTAACTTCTGACCCTGCCTTTGATTGGTAAATATCTAATATATTCAAGCTTTGGATTAAAAAACTATTTAAGTCTGATAAATTTAAATGACATGCAAAGTTAATCATGGATCAAAGATACAGACTTTCCTTCATCAGCTCAATAACACCTGCCTCTGTTGCTGAAACACAGTCACGCTTCTTATCCAGTTTTTCTTCTTTGAGTATCATTTTCTTCTTATTTCCCAGCTCTCAGAAAATACAAAATTAATTACCCATCTTTCCTATCCAGCACTTCTTCTTCCCTTTGTTTTAACCATGACACCAATTAACACCGCTCTTATCGTGTGATACTTTCAGTTTATTTCCAGACAGGCAGAACAGTCAGCAGGGAACACTACGAGGAGAAGCTGACAGACACTGACAGAAGTGAGGAAAACATCAACAGCATGGGAAACTCCATGAAAGGCTCATTGACTACCTTCCTAATGTGGAAGTATGCGTATTATCCTGTGTTACAGAGTGCTACAGGAAGTGCAAAGCTGCCCCTGAAGCCTGTAGCCCCCCCCCCCTCCATAAGCTACTTAAATTGCTTTAATAAGGTTAAACTTGATTCTATAACTGTTTATTACGTAAGACTGTTTACATGAATCATGCGTCCTGTGGAAGTCGCGACCAGCACCCACAAATGACTGCATACTTACTGTACACTAAAGCCGGCTGACGGGTCATGTGTCCTTTAAACCATAACTCAATCAGGAAGCACAAACATGAACTAATACATGAAGTTTTTTCATTGTCTGGGGGAGTACTTGAAAGGGATGGGCTGAATATATTCCCACAATCTTCATACAAGAATATGACTTTTATTCCAACGGTGTCAAATTTTTTTATTTATTTTATTTTTTATTTATTTATTTATTTATTTATTTCGGTCACGTCAGCACACATACAACATCATACATTGTCAATAGTTGAACAATTTGTACATGTCCGAAAGGGAAGACGGGAGAAGCAGAGCTTATCTAGTCCCGTCCCCTTCACCAATATTTAATATTTTGTCTCCTCTTTTCCACATATCATCAGATTATCATAAATTTGTATTTCATTTACAGAATTTGACATATTTCTTGGTTTCCAGTTCTTTGTTCCGCTTAAGGCCGCATCCAGTCCCTTGATCCACATAAGGCATGGTTCATGAGTGTTCTTGGATTAATTTGGTCTATTAAAGTACTCTTCATATTTGATGCATGTTAGATGCATGACAGCTGTGGAAAGGCTTGAATTTTTCATTTTGCACGCATGTAAACAGATCAGACCATACAGACCGCGGGCGTGTGCAGCACATCTCAAGTCTGTCTCAAACTGCTCAAATCTGTTGCTTATTTTGTTTTGTTTTGTTTTTAAGTACTCAACAACCACAGGTAAGCTATGCTTATGATTTATTAACATCATGCAATGGGAAATACAGTGATTCAGTAATTAACTCACTGGAAAAGTGAGGATGTGCCCTCTTTTAAGACATGGTGAGCAGAAATTACCAATCTGTTACATATTGAAAGGATCCAACTCAATGTTTCTCTCAACTTTGCAGCCTTTGACAAGATGTGGCAGCCATTTCTATCTTACCCATCAAGTAAGACCTCAACTTGTTATATATACGTATAAGAGTTGGCTTATGTGACGTACCTATAACTGATTAAAAGCCAGCTCTTTTCGGCTTCCAAATGGCTTCAGTTTTATTTGTAGCCTCATATTTTAGCCTAACCTGGCAAATATGAATGATTTGTGTATTGACAAACCCTTTTGCATTCAGTGTTTTTATAAGAAGCCTCATAATTGCCACATTTTGTGCATTTTTCCTAATACAAAAGCAGGCATTCTTGCTTTTGGAAGACTTTAGTCACACTTTTTGCACGAAAAAATAAAAAGATGATGATCCAGATGCTGCTTCGTTTGTGGGTGTCACTCATATTAACTTGTTTTCATGATGCGACACGCTCTCCTCCTCACTAATGTCTGCTGTCTCACTTTCTGAGGGGGGACAATATGCTTTACCTGACTGAGTGTAATGCTATGATCCTATATCCTCACATGTGATTGGCTGCATGGCTGCCACGCTGTCAATCAAAACAAAGTTCTGCTGAGAGCAGAGCCGAGCGACTGAGTGAGAGCTGAGCAACGAAAGGAAAAAAGTTGGGAGCCGGCTCTTCTGATTCACTACGAAGCATCGGCTCTTTGAGCATGACACATCACTACTGCCTGTGCAGCACAAGCTCTTAAGGGAACCCCTCATTAATCGTTCTCAATTACTCCAGCAGCACACTCAGAGAAATAAATCTATCAACAAGCTAGCACACAGGGTTGAAAACAGGGTGCCGGATCACGTCCACGTGTGCAGTGCATGTGCGAGTAGTGAGAACAATGTTGAGTTCTCAACTGCCCCGACAGGGAGGTCAGACAGGGACACACACAGTCTAAATTCTTCCAGACCATTAGGTTTTTATTGCTATTGTGGTGTTTCTCTGCCCCACTTTGAGGACTGGAATTGTCGAATTAAGATCTATTAAGGCAGGCTCTGTAATGCTGGGAATGGAAAACACCAAATTATTTACCACAACAGGAAGGTAAACCCCAGGTGAAGGAGATTTTGGTATTTTTCTGTATCTGTAGAATAATCATCAGATGTCAGATGTTTGAAGTGTGACTCATGGGCAAAACTCTGACTTTTTGGAAGCAGGGCGAGCAGATGGTGTTGTTTGTGTTTCCTACTGGCCGTGACTTACCCCCACCAGATTTATCATAAGCTCACAGATGTCACAAGCTGAAGTTTCTTACCTCTTTGGCACTCTTGATCTTCTCCAGAAAGGTGCGCAGCTCCTTCGTCTCGGCATACAGAGCACGACACACAGCCTGGTAATGATTAGGGGCGTCTGATGGGCTGGGCAGGTGGGAAGAACATATCTGTATATGAAAAAACAGAGGGAGTAGATTATATAAAACTGGTACTCATTGATAGAATAGAATTCAATTACAACCATTTAATGCGTCTAATCTATAGGCGTCAATTATGTATTTCAACTGGTAGGGGTGGTGTCTGGTGGAGCTTGTCTATCAATATCAGTCTTGATAACTACTGCAGATGGCAGCCGTGCTCTCTCTGGATGACAGATCAGCATAGATATGAGAAGAAGATGCAAGATGACAGAGACATAGTGAGACGGAAAAGTTCAGACAGCGCACACCCAAAGAGTGGTAGTTCGGAGAGAGTGAGAATGTTGCGATCATGAGAAAAGTCGACTGAGATCATGGAGAGGATCAAAGGACGGAGCTTCAGGGACGAGCACTCTCTAACAAAAGTGCTTTCTCCATTTTTTGCTGAGAAACAGGAAGAGAGATGAAAGAAGAGCGTCTACTCTCTTTTGGTAGTTTCAGATTTTACATAGTTATAGAACACAATATTCTGTGGGTCTTGAAAGAGCGGTCAAACTGAAAAAAGAGAAGTCGGTCTGAAAATGGCTGGCAGCGAATGAGTTAAGAAATTATGACACATCGAACTAAACGAGTGGGAAAAAAGCTCCGTCTTTTATAGCTTAAGAAAGATGAGTCATCAAGAAATGTCAGCTCTCTTTCCCACACCTCTACTAATTTTATACACCTTTTTTTACTGAAAGCATACACTGGAAATGCACACACTGTGACCATGCTGATGATTTACTACGATCCTGTCTTAGATTAGTGTATTAGCACTGGCATGCTAAGATATTCTAATAAAAGTAAACATTACGTACAGTTGTTGTCATTTGTTTGGAGTTATTTGGTCAAATCAACATTTTGGTGTTATTATTTGCTAGATTGAAAAGGAAAGTGAAAACAAAGTCATTATTGTCTATCCTCAAGGGAGTACGATTGTTCAAATAACATAATTTCAATCACAATTTCTATTTTCAATAGCTTTTGGGACATACATTCTGTACAGAGAAAACTTCATAGGGATCATCAGAATCAATAGGATTTAACCTCTGGGGAGCATGAATACCTAAATTACAATTTAATGAGCCAACAGTTCTTCAGATAGATCAGATTTGATCATCACTATCACCTGTGGTGCGATGGTATGCCTCAAAACAAAACTGTGTAACCCTAGACTTGGAACTGCATAAACCAGACGATCCTGTCAGAGCAACAATGTCTGTCTAGCATTACAAAAGAACCCTTTAAGGCTCTGACCCATAAGGTATTTGACTGCTCATGCTTTACTCTGGTTGGAAGCTTTTATTTTCATTACAATAGTAGCCAAAATATCTTCAGGGACTCAAAGGACAAACTAGACTAATGACATTTTTTTGGTAAGTTTTATGATGGGCTTGGCTCGCCGCAGGCATGTTTGACTCGGCAGAATGTGGCTTCATCCTCATTCTCTGGGAAGAGGTATTTCACAGGTAAGATGACACCCGAGCAGTGTGAGTCTTTACAATCACACTGAGAATCAAGCTGAATCGGTACTTCCCACTGTTTTGGTTAATAACAGAGAAGAAAATAAAACTGAAGGTAAACTAAGATTATTAAAAAAACATTTGGTTGAAAATTTTCTGCTTAGTTGATTTCCTCCTTTGTGTGAAATCTTTTGCTAGCTTAATGAATAATAATTAACGTCAAAGTGAACCAAAAGCAGTGGAGCCACTCTGCAGTTCGCTCTATTTAACTAAAGCATGCAACAACCCATTCACTGTCTAACTCATCCTGTCTTGTTTGGGTGCTTCACTGGCAAGTCCTGTCCTCTTTTGTCAGCATAACACGTCGCTAAACCTTCTCCTACCCCACCTATGTCTGTACGATAGACCACAAGAGTCAGGAAAAGAGGTCAAGAGTTATCTAATCTAGCCGTGTCATAACAGCAGTTTACACCGAAAAGAGTTATTGTTGAAAGGATTTGGGGCCAAGTTAGACACACACAGCATTTAACACGACTGACACTTGTGCTCCACTCAGGGATGATTATATGTACAGAGCAGCTTGTGAAAGTTTTTTAAACCTATTCCCCAAATACCAGCATGTTGACACAGCTATAATTACAAGCCTCATATTCAGAAATACTTCAGGGATTTGGTGTGTGACAGCCTCCATCAGGAGAGGGGAGTACATTTTAAGCTGAATTGATGACGGTGTGTTTTTACTGTTGAAAGATGTGTGAAAAGGAGCAAAAAATGTGTGAGAATTTGTGTTCAGCCCATTCAAGGTAAAGGTGGAAATGTTTCTAAATTAAGCTGCAAAATAAATCAATGCATCATTAGAATAAAATGAAAATTTGAAAGAAATTCAAATCTCTTCATTCATCACAACTAATTATTTCTTATAATCAAGCCATCAGTTACATGCAGATAAACTGGTGCAAATTAGGTGATGAAAAAAAACAAGGTTTGGATTTACTTAGCATTGCGTAAAACATGGAACATCTATGAGTTATAGCTAATTTATACTTCTATTTCTAATATTTCTCAACCACACTTCTTATTTGAAGCATAATATTAAAAAATTCTGCAGACCAAATTCAAAGCCAGAGAAAATTTGCAAACTTATCTGATAATTGCATGTGAAGACTCTACTTTTACATTTCCGAGAACCTACCATGATGATGTCTTTATAGCAGCGAATGCTTGTGACCGAACAAGTGCTGGTAGTGCAAACAAGCTCCTCTTCCTCCTCTCCTTCCTCCTCACACTCATCCTCCTCCTCTGTGGCTTCATAGCCTTCGTCGGGGCAAGAGTCGCTCTCCGTCTCCTGGATGTTGGTCATCATGTCGATGAGGCGCTCCAGCGGGGGGCTGAGTTCGCGCTCTTCACTTTCTTTAAGACCATAGTCCAGAGCTTTGTAGATCATCACACCGAGTGAGTCGATTACCTGTTGGGACAGACAAACAGATGGGATGTTGGAGGTCACGGAAAACAAAATGTTTTAAGTTTCATTTTTTAAACGCTAAAATAGTTTCTTTTGGAAAGACTTTTCTCTTACGGTTTCCCTCAAATTGAGTCACATTTTTATATATTTGTGTTCACCCAACATGAATCCTTCACTCTGACCATAAGAAAATCATTTAACTGAGGGAGCGCTCTGATTATTATGGCGTTTTTGTCCATCTGCTTATCAATTGTTGATGTATGATCTTGCAGTTTTGTGTACCAACATCATGTTCTGTCAAGCTAACAGATTATCCACTCTGTCTTTGTTTTTCATCATTGCTGTTCGTAAAAAGAAATGGCACATCTTCAAGGAACAGACCCAGTATCTTAGCACCTCTGGCTGAGCTGGATCAACACCTTTGAACTCACAATCACCTAAGCAGAGCACGTCACAGCTCTTGTACACAAACCCAAGATGAAATTAGGCCACAGTGCTACTTTGAACAATAAGGTATTGAGCACAATGTGAGGATAACTTTGTTTAAAAAAGTGTCATCCAACAACTCACTAAGACAAACTAGGACAACAAAGTTGTTCTTTCTCTGCAGCATGTTCTGCTGGCTTTGCTGTGACGTCCTGTCCTGACAGCTTTATCTAACCACATCTCTCAGCTGACCAAAAGTTTGGAATCATGATGAGATTAAACTTTCTACACAGGACAGTAGACCTGAAAAGCCTTTGGAAACATGAAGATGTACAAAGAAAGAAAAATTCACTTCAATCAGCTTTTGAAGAGGAAGATAAATACTAGCTATGTGACACTGAATCCAAATTTTGGATAGGAAGTGATAAAAGTGATTATAACAGCTCTTCAGAAATAAATTAATGTATTGGTCATGGGTCCTATCCAGAACTATCCACCTTTTTTCCTGACTGCCCATAATTCATAGCAGTTGCCTGTTTTGCTCTCCCGGTTAAATGTTTTGCTTACGTCGCCATGAAGAACACAAAGCTAATGATGTTAGCCTAGCTGTCATACTCACTCTAATAATTGGCTTTCAGAAGCAAAAAAGCAACAAAATAAACAAAAACCATAGACTGTATAATTAATGGACGTAGTCTCCACGACATCACCCATCTGTTTCTGAAACAGACTTTTGAAGCAAAACCGCCAGCGCGGCCATATTGGAAATGAGGCAGGCTCTGAGTCATCACAGTAACAGCCATAGGACGCTCCACAGTCACGTGATCTGAGCTGTGCCTCTGATTGGATGAACCGACTATCTTAATATTGTGGAATCTGCCGAGTTTGAAAAAAAAAATCACCCCCCGTACAGTGCGTGCCGTTAGTGAAATTAGCGATTCAGATGGGAGACATTCTTTGTACCAGGCTGTAAATGTGCTTATTTTGGCCGTGAAAACAGCTTTTTTTGGCTTGGTGTGTACACGACTTCCGGTACTTCCGGAGCCAGCCTCAAGCGGACACTCAAGGAACAGCAGACTTTAGCACTTCCGCATTTTCTCATATTTTCAGACCGGAGGTTGCCGCTTGCAAAAAACAGAGGTGGATTTATTGTGCGGATGTTTTAAAAACTTTACCCTGAGCCCTGTTTAGCATTAATGATTTCATGTGAGTTGTTTTAAGCTAGCTTGCCGGCGGCAGCAACCGGAAGTAGATAACTGCCGACAGAAGTCAACACACATAGGCTTCTGAAGAAACAGGTGAGATAAGGGTTAAGCTAGTGAGATGTAGAGCACAAGAGAAATGAAGACTCTTTTACTGTTTATGTCAATTTCTCATCTCTTTTGGTTTCTTTCTACATGAACCACTTAGGACAGCATATCAGTATCAAGGGCTCTGTATATAAAAATGAAGAAGACTTGACTTAAGTGTACCATTGAGTGTGACTATTTGTTTTCTATAATACCTATGATGACAGTTGTGTCAGGGTACAGCATCAGAAGCTGCACGGTTTGCTTAGGATTTGATGTGAAGATCCCTCAGCTGACTGATGTCTATTTGTTTACATCACATTATGATGATTAGATAACTTGTAATGGTGGCTTTACTTTTGCTGAGTTTTCAATGTACCATGAATTCCAGTGTTTTTACATAGTACAGTGGGACGGAACACCGAAAGAATCGACTTCCCATCACTGCCAAAAGCTAATCAACTAAAATGGTCGTTAAACTACTTCAAGTACATCTTTTAAAACAAACAAACAAACAAACAAGGCTATAAACATTAAAGCACAGCTTGTCCGGAAACAACAACAACAAACACCTAAAGCTACTCTAAACCAGCCTTGTTAATTTTAGCAGGAGTAAGTTAACTGTACATTATGTCCTTAAGCAGATAGGAATGATGAGACATTATTTGGTAAGGGAGGTGTCCTAATAAAACAGCAGGTTGTTGTGGGTGAAACTGGTGTTGCTGGGCATGGCTGCTAAACTTTTAGTGAGGTGCCAGGGAACAGCACCTGGCAGAGCAGTTAACAAAACTGATGGCTGTTTACAGAACATGTTTGGATTCAATAAATTTAGCTTCCGGGGAGAAAAATCATTAGACAAATGTTGTCTTCATGTTTGAATAAACTCGGAGGTGTTTTTGTGGGCTGGAACGGGAGCTTAATGAGAGGCAAAACTCTTCACTCCAAAGACGTGTCATTTCATTTTGAAATTTGTGCAGTTAGACACCAAAATTTCCTTTTAATTCGACTCCTTATTCAAGGTCTTCCTGTTTTTTTTCTTTTTTTGATTTCCCATCACTTGCTCATCACTCTTATTTTTTTATCCTTGGGAATGATCATGTTTGCAGCGTAGCACTGTTATCATTCATCTCTGTTTGCAGCTGATAATCCCACTAAGGCTAAAACAAATGCTCTATTCCTTAGTGTCTTGTTATGTAACCTTATAATCCATCTGTAGGACAACATGCGCTGCAAGGGAGGGAGATACTAGGGACTGCTGTAGTGATGAAAAGCACAAGAGGTTTCATTCATGGCGCAGAGCTTTACAATAAACCACAGAAACTTACAACTGCAAATCAAGCATGGAAACCATCACCACAATTATGTTTAGGATTTTCAAGATATCTGATGAATATTTTTTTCAGTACTAGCAGGACATTTATGATTTATCCAACAGTTATTGTTTGGAAACACTTTCCCTGCTAACACAAAACAGTGAGTCATAATCAGCTGTTTAATGTTTAACAGTTTCTAGCATGGAATAGCTTACGGCTCAATGCATCACTGATTAAAGCACTCTGTGAAATGATCTGGCTAAGTTACCCAAGGTTTGGGTGCACTGGAGAATAAATAATCGCTGCTTTGGTTTACTTGCCAACAATTCAGTTAAGTCCACACCTAAGAACAGAACAAGGCAGAGCCCCTTCACATTAAAAGAACTACTTAATTCAGTTCTTTCTCTCAGAAAAGGTAAAAAAAAAAAATTCTGAGTTTATTTTTGATGGTAAAATAAGAGACTGATATAAGGAAGGAGGAAAAATGAGGCTTGGTTTCCTGATTATCCATTCCAGTTTCATCGAAAGACTTACGATCAGAGGAATGAGGAAGATGAGACACAGTTTGGAGGGGGGTGGAGGAGAAAAAAAGGAATGGCCACAAACTTTGTTGACAAAAGATTGGGAAGGACAGACAGATAATCCACCGCTGGGATTCAGGCACAGCCAGATATGTTCGGCAGCAAACCACTAATTGAAACCAGGCCTCACCCTGGGTGAGGTGGAAGTCTGCCATGGAGGATGAAACAAGCATATGTTACTGTTGCTGAAGCCAACTACAGGTAACACAAAGGACATTTTCAATATGCCTTTTAGGGATGTCGTCTAAAATGTAGCATATCCGACACAGACTGAGGACATACTGTGTGCTAAACACAACTATTACAACCAGTTTGATATTCTACAAGAAATCAGAGAAGAAATTACTTCATTTTCCCTGAAGAGCAAATTTTCTCATGCTTCCAAACCGATAAAATCTCAACTCTAGCCCTGAAGTAAGAAATTCTTCAGATTTCTCTTTTTAAAACAACGACTTGTTTTAAACTGAAAAATCTCAATTTCCCATTAGAAGTACAGTCAGAGGCATCATCCTGAGAATCAATGACGAATACCACACGGCTGAACATTCCTCCTGTGAATAACTCTAGTCACCACAATGTTCTTAAGGAAACATCGTACGTCATAGCTAGAACTAGTTTTACAACAAGCATTAACGGGAAAATTTTTAATTGCATAATAGTGATTAACAACTGATGCATCGTAGAAAAAAAGTTCTTATGTCAGAAGAATTTCTTCATCTACAGAGGTCAGGGATAACATTAAGGATGAAAAAGGAGATATCCAGAGAATAAAGTCATTTGAGGGATAAAAAAAAAATTAAATTCTTAAATGTAAGAGAAAAAGTTATCTGATGAAAATAAAGTTGTAACTTCATGACAGAAAGGTCAGGCTGTGGTTAATCTTTATGTTAGAGAACATAAAGAGGAATATCAGAAGAGCAGTCCATCCCCTGCCCTGACAGTCGCAGCAGTGTGCCCCCCGTTGCCTGATAGCCTGTCCCTCACAGTCTTTTCAGAGTCCTAATAACTATGACGATGTGTTGCTGACGTCCTAAAGACTGAGTATTCAGTTGTTTATGAAACGTATATCAAAGTATAACTTCACAATATGCTCTATATTTCTCATTTTAGTGTGGGTAGCTGGTTGCTGTTCTGACCTCCTTCAAAATAAAAGCATCTAAAATAAATATAGCCTAAAATCTCTTAGACTGAAGGCTTTATTCTTACAAACTTACAACTTTATTTTCACAACGTTGGTTTTTATTGCGTTTTTGTGTGTAAATTTATGACTATTCTTATTCTTGACATCGCAAATTAGCTTTTCCCACAATGTGGCTCTGATACTGTATTTATCTCAAAAAGATATCCCACACATATTGAAAAATGTTGAGAAACTGTTATTCCCAACAACTTAAAGTCACACATGTCCAAAGAAAGTTGGTAGTTAGACCTGCTTTTGACTGTACATGTCAATATTCCCGTCTGTTATCTGTCTTGACTTCATTTCCTTCTTTTCTCAAATGTAAGTCATTTATAAACATTGTTGATACCTAAAGCTGGATTTATTTTTCTCGAGTCGTTTTTGTTGGTTTCTTTGTTTTTGGAACTGTTTTATTCATTTAACATTATAAGTATCTTTTTTAAATATATGTATATTTCTTTACTATTAGTATGTATCTTTGAAATGCTGTGACCACTTATTTGGTGCCAATTTGGTAGCAATGCTGCTGTATTGCTTGAAGGGAGAATTATGAATAAAGTGTTCAAAAAAACATGAAAACCCCAGAAAAAAATGAGACACTTACTTAATAATAAGTAATAATAACTATCTAAGTAAATCAGTACAGACCCCTTCTTGGACCCCAAGCTTCATGATACACTTGGTATCATTCTAATTTTACACAAATAACTCATTAAAATAAAACGATAACTGTGACACATTCAGAGCTGAATACTTACAGAAAACTGAGGAATGAATACTTATAAACAGCAAGAAACATAAATATAAACAAAAAATATATACACTGGCACACTGGGAGAAAATGAGGAGCCTCAGTGAGTATAAACATTACACAGACAGGCAAAGAATGAGCCGTTTGTGTTAAAGGGCACTGATTACAGCCACAGAAACACACAAGATAGGAAACAGACTTGTGTGTGTGCTGTTGCATATTCAACACAGATCATCATTTTTATAGGATTATTAAAGTCATGCTGGATTTCCCCTAATTAAATGTCAAACCATACTAAACTGAAATCAGATATACAACTCGTGAACTTTGACATTCAGATCAGATGATTAAGGATTTCTAAAGCTGAATAGAGCTCTGAGATAAAGCCACACTTGAGTGTTATTCTAAGCATGAAGTTCTTGAAAACTGAGCTGATGAACACTTGGTATGGCCTTGTATTTTCTACAAAATGACAAGTCTGAGTGAGATAATATTGTTTATCAGGGAGCAGATGTGCTCTTGTTAAGTCTCCAGCGCCTGTCCGGACAGAAATTTTGGCTTAAAATGATTACACTGTCGCCATTGCAGCCCACAAAGCAGACAGCCAAGCTGCCCTTAGCATCATCCGCAGCAGTAAAAGCAGAGCCATCGCAACGCAGACAGTTGCATAACCACCAGAGCTCAAAATCTGGAGGAGCGGATGCTCAGCCTCCTCCAATCTGCGGCATCACTAACAGAGTTCACAGTGGGACAGAGCCTGATGATGCACATTTGTCTCTTTTGGTCCGATAATGTCGAGTCGGCGTTCATCTGTGAGGTCAGCTGGAAATAGCTTAGGATGGAGGAATGCCTCTCTGAATTAAACAGCTATCACTGATCGGTGACATCACGAGTCATCATGTCAAGCTGACAGGCCGACTGAAGCAAACAGCTGCAATTTTCAAAAAAAAAAAAAAAAACCCAACATCTTTAGCTAGAACTCAAAACTTGGCAACCCTACAAATAATTTGCTACAACCACACAACACTATTTGGCAGATGCTCAAAAATACCCATCACATATATGTGATTACTTCATAAACTTGACATACTGAGGGGAAAATTCAACATATTGCTCAGGTCTGATAATAACAGAAGAAAAACGGAGATAAAAATAGAATGCACTGGCTCAAATAGCTCAAACAGCTCAATACAGTGTATAACTGTGGTTTTATGCAAGCTGTGAATTTCCCTGCATCAGCAGAAAGTAGGCCCGAGGTGGGGGATATGAGCTGCAGTGGTGCTTTAAAGTGAAGCTGTTATGTCACAAAAGTCGATTGATTGATCCGGATAAAAGCAGGATGTGACAACAAGGTCAGTAGTACATGGATGCACAGATCAAACAGAGGGCCAGTCAGTCACTACTGAGGATTTATGTTAAAGCTGCAATCAGCAAACAAGCATGTGGGACGACTTACAGTAAAAAACCTAAACACAGCAATCAAAATCAAATGTATAACTTCCATTTGAGAAAGCCTGTGCCTTTCAGGATGTCAGTTCTGATGTAACAGCTAACAGTGTATGGCATAGTCTTTGTAGAGACAGAGCTCATAGCCTGCAGTGACTGGTATAAGGGTAAATGGATGGGGGAGGACGCTTCACATGCAGACACATGCGGCCCCTGTTCAACCAGCTGCAGCGTGGAAGCCACGACTATACACAGTTTACATGCAAAAATATGCACAACTGTACTGAGTGTAAAACAAACAGCCAAACCCAACAAGCCTCCAACCATATGGGGAGGTTAAGGAGATCCAGTTTGAATCTTGAGTTTTACATTCAAAGAAAAAAAAAGGTGAGTGAGTCATATTTGACGGATAATCGAGTTTTATTTTCTAGAGGATAAGATATAACTCACAGACCCACTGCCATTTGTCCATTGATGAAACCCAGTCTATGAGGATCCATTTCAAAGTCAAAAGCTTTACCTCATGTGTGACGCTGGATTACTCAATGTTTTGGCCCAAACTTAGGATTTAGGGACCTGAGTAAACCTGGCAACCTGAAGACCTCTAATAGGATACTACATGTAATCTAACCTTAATCTTTAACTCAGGATAAACTGGGTTAAGCCTGTCTTGAAAGCTACGACAGGAGGAGCACGTCTCGTATAAAGTCCGAAACATTATACCATGACGCCAACAATGGAGCTCAAACTCATGACCTGCTGTGATCACGATAAATAAAGTGCTTCCTTGTTAGGTATTGTTGATGATTATCCTCGCACAGACTGTCTGGTGTATATTGGAAGTGGGTCAACGCAGCGCAAGCTAGTGATTAGCAGCAAAAGACTCAAGTGTGTAGGAAGCAGGAAAGTCGCACTGGCTGGTCTGCTGACTTGCCGATTAAACACAAACACACAGGACAAAATCCCAAGTGACAAGAGACTGCTGTAATCTGAGCACACATGAAAGCGTAAAAATCTGTTTGTTAGTCTCTGGTGAAGATTTTACTTTGAGCTGAATGCTAGATTGAATTTTATAGCATTGGTGATTATGTCAACATTTAGAGGGTTTGATGTTCCTTGTAGAATTTTGCATGCTTACATTTGTTATTGAGCTCTGAGGCTGGTGGCAAGTTATTTTTGAGATTTATTTATTCACAACAATCTTGAATCTACCATGAATTGCCAAAATTTTTAACGCAGCCTCCCAAAACATAGCACGATACTAAGCATAACAATACATGAGACAAAAGTTGATTTTTCAGCAAGGGTGACTAAAAGAAGATTGGAAAACAAGAAACTGACTGCTAGATTGAGGCTTCAGCTTCCAATCAGTGAAAATAAAAATATTCACAACTCTTAAAATATTTGTAACCCTGCTTTCGTGATGTGGTAGATTTAAGCGGTTAAAACAAACATTGCACATTGTGTAAGATGTTGTGCATTTTCAAAACAGTTCACAGGGTCCTAACACCTTGTTTTGGAGTAAAAGGGTGTGAGCAGCTCATAGCTGAACCATGGGATTTCATCATACGATTTCATCCATGCTCTGTCAGCTGAGGGGGAGGAATTCTATTCCCCTCTAAGCCATGCATAAAAACACACACAGGCTGTGCATGCCTTTGGTCACATGGACAACAAGGCAAACATGAAAGACCATCAGACTGCTCAGAGTTGACAGAGGAATCTCTGTGGGATTACTGTACGTACACATAATGCCGCTCTAGCAGATACTTCTCCTCCCAGTATTATTCACTGAACCACGCTCGACCAAACATTCTCTGACCACATGTCCTCTTCACGTGGTCTGATGAGAACGTCTGAGCGTATAATACTTCAGGAAGTGATGCATTTATGAATCAAAAGGCAAGAAGAACACAGATGGGCCCTATTTTAAGTGCACGTCTTTCAGCATTAGAGTGCAGCATGCACAATGAGTAGAGAGTAGAGTAAAAAGAACTGCTTGTGTAGAGCTCATTGCCAACTCAGTCATAGTTAGAGTGTTATAGGTCAGGGATCAATGTCTGCAACAAATAACTGGAAGGATGTCATGCATACTGATAAATTTGGATCTATAAAAAATATTAGTTTTCATGTACGCAGAATTTTGTGCAAATGCTGGATCAATAGCATAATAGAATTCATTACAGTTAATGAACTGAAAGAAAATATGTTATAACTTAACACTAAATGACCAATGAAAAGTCTGATGATAAAACTCACCTCTAATGACGTTGGGGCTGATCTGTATTTATCTGTAATGACAGGAGAGGGAGAGAGGGGGAGAGAGCGAGAGAGAGTAATTAACGCTCATAAATAGTAAATACTGTATGTATCTTTTCAACTGTACATGTGGTTATTCAAAACAGACAATCAGCAAGGCATCACACCCTGTGCATTATTCATGTGTGTGTATTGTTCACTGAGGGAAGACACATTTAAAGTGAACAGACAGTCATCACAGTGTTACAAGGCATCAAATATTAAATCTGGAGTGTAAAGGCAGAGGGAGACGAGAAGTAGAATTGCTTGTCTGTGCTGAAGAGGACTGTGAAATTAGCGGGTGAATAAATCATTATGTTTTCTTTGCATTCACTTCACGTTCCTCGGGGCAAATGGAGATGTTAAAACCTGCTACTGGATATGATATGACAGATCAAACACACAGGAGAGAATATATCTAACCATTGCTTACTCATATTATTTTTACAACAAGTAAAAATAATATAAATGGCCTTTCCACTAATCACTGCATCAGTTGAAGCAGTGTGAAAACCTTGTACTTTCCTTTTCTCCTATCGGACAAAAGATAGAGCAAGCATTCAAGCTTTCACAATCTTATCTCTTGATCCAAGCTTTTCAAACACACCTGTACTTCTACATTTTTATTCAAGAGCTTAAAAGTTCACTGTGAACTTTTCTTTCCCTCATTTTTTTTTTGTTTCAAACTCTGTAACTGAAGAGCATTACGTTTTTCTATAAAGCTTGGTTTTAACTTTTAAAAGATTATCACTAGTAAAGAGTGATTGTAGCCTGTCTTAAGGTGGCTGCCAGTAAGAATAACACCAGGGTTGAAAGTACAAATAGTGATACATCTGTAGATACTTTGGACTGATATGTCATCACCGTGACTGTCAGTGTGATAGGTATAGTAGTTTCAACCTAACAGTAAAGAAAATGATGATTAATGTTCAGTTTAGCAGGAACACTGATTGTTTATGCTGCATGAAGACATGCACATGAAATTTTTGTTTATGAGCTCAGTTCTGTGCAGGTCACCCCTGCTACCAGACAAGTAAAGAAAATAAAGTCATCCAGCAGCACTTGTCTCTGAGAAACACTGGCTCCTCTGTTTGTCCCAGCCGAGGAGAGACGGCTTGGCCGGGGCCCTTGTTTTTCTCCTTGGGTAAGTTAAGTCACAGAGCAGACATATTTGGAGCAGTGCGCAGAGTCACCCGGACAAACCTATTCACAGAAATGTCAACCCCTGACTCTCACATTCTTATTCTGAACCCATTACTGGCCTTAAAAAAATAATAATAATACAAAAGAGAAAAATTCTTATTCGAACCCATTCCATCAAATTATTAATAAAGAAAAATTGATACAAGGCCAGAAAAAAACAGGCACTCACCCACCTAGGGGCAACATCTTATTTCATTTTCTTCAAAACTTACAACAAAAAGTAAGGGATTTGGTAGATTATTTCATGCTTCGTGACAATAAATATAAATAAATATGCCCTTGAAGACCCAGCTTATTTACCTTTAAAATGGTACCGCATTTGTAAGGAACATGCATTTGTGGAATAAGCAGCAAAGCCAAGTATGTGGGGTTGCACCCATAAAAAAAAATTGCCAAATCTTCTCTGCCAATGCCAAACAGCTTATTCTTCTTTTGGCACTGACTCTTGTTTTGAGCTTCTGGTTCACCCAGATGCTGCCAGTCTGGTGCCAGTGGTCTTACAAAACATCCTACTCGAGCGAAACTTCCTACCGGAGGCTGGATTGACAGCCATATCTGCCGATCTATGCTACCGCGTCCGAAAACACTACAGTGCGCTTTCTGTTTGTCTTCTCTAGATGTACACATTCTAGTAAAAAAAAATTACCCCTTCAGAATATGTGTAGTTCTGTGTAGTTATAAGCAGTTAGTTCTTTCAAATGAGGTAAAACCATTAAGACTGACTCGCAGGATTATTCCAAACAGAACTTTTACTGATGATATAAAATGAGGTGTCACACTGTGTGACTCACCTAGTCCACAGATTAACACCATGCTTTGACAGTTATGACAGGATGAAACAAGCCAATAATCATTTGTTGTGTCAGTCAAAAAGTCAAATAAGACTCAGAATAAGGCTAGAATTAGGCATGGGCCTAAAGATAAAGATAAAATCGAAAACACTAATTACTCACTCTTTTCAACAGCACTTATGTTAGGTAGGACAAATCTCTAGTCACGTGCGCTGAATCCCCAAGAAATGACGTATTTGTGTTGTGCGCAGGCACACTAGGCCTCTGTAGGACGTCTTGACGGGTAGGATGGAATTCCAGAACACCGGACTGGAAGAACCTCTGATTATTGACCCACGGTGTTCAGATGGTGTCTGCCCAAAGAACTGGCACACAACACATGACTGAAGTGGACAAGGCCCCTGGGATAGAGCTACTTTAGACTGGTGTTTTTGTGCCAAGTTCAGCTCGAAGAATGTCTCCTCTTCCATGGTTCTTCAAAAACAAACTGATAATTTTTTCCTACAGATTTAAAGGGGAAATTTTGCAGCTTAAATATAGGCTGTTCTATATTGATGGTGCACAGATTTAACAGTTTTTTAAAACATAAATTCATTGATTATTTATCATTATTATATTTTCAAGCAGCTTTAGTGTGCAGCTGTGTAAAATTTGCCAACAGCAGTGATGATTACAATTTCTACATCAACTCAACAGCACTGATTTCTGCCTTAAACAGCCACTTTAATATACATTCAACTCGATATAAACACACATATCTCATACTTAACAGCCTCACTTAGAATACTGCATGCACCAAATTCCCCTGTGCTGCATCGGAGGTATGAATCACTGTAGATCTTGGGGTAAACAAGTGTCTCATCCTAATGCAGCATCCCTCCTCTAAACAACATGCAGAGTGTGTAAATACTTCGGTTCCCGCGCTAGAACTGATTTGACAGCAGCAGGAAAAGCAGCGTACAGCTTGAATCAATTCAGACGAAAATAACATCTTGCTTCTTATTAGCATGATTCTCTTTTCTGAGAATCCCTCCTTGTTGTTTGCTACATTTTTTTTTTTTTTTTGCTTTCTAAATACAGAAACAAATTATGATTACAGACAACATCTTAAAAGAAGCTGTAAGAAGAGGAGAGTGCAGCCAGCTTAGTGTTGGAGATGTGGGTGATGGCCAAATCATGCAATCTGGCCACTGCCTCATGCAGGCTATACACATGGACTGAACGAGCACTGATTTTCTGCTGTTTGGGTCGAACCTCTTGGAGTAGCTGCCAAGCTGCCAAGCTTAATAATAAGCCACACGTCTCTCTCATCGCCACGCCTAATAAGAAGAATCAGGACAGGCCAAGCTGTCCCCAAAATACCTCCGATGGTAGCCAAAGGAGCTGCAAAGGACTCTTCCCATAATCTCCACACTCATCTGCACACAGACTCCTAAAGTCTGAGCTTCCGATGATCATGTTTGTTCTTTTCTTGACAGTGCCAAGGCTGACAGCAGCACCACTGGCTGAATGTGTTTATTTTGAGAGTGTAATTTCCCACACACAGCAAACACAGCATCTTGGTTAAATATGCTGTGATGAAGGAGAGATGGATCAAATAGAGAGGGAAAGAGATATTGATCTGGATGAAGGGGTTAAACCAGGGGGAGGGAATGAAAAAAATGTTGGATAATAAGTTCCCAAGAGAGAGAAGGCCTAACCTTATTGCCTGAGGCTGTGCTGACAGACGCACCTCCTCCTCCCACACCCCGCCTCACCTCTCACATATTAATGGAATGCAGTTTAAAGGTTTTGAGACATGGTACACGCTGAAAACACCCAGACAGGTGTGCTTGATGAAGACTTGCTGGAAGTTCTTTTGAATATAAATTTCCTTTGGTTGAATAGATCACTACTTGTAAGGACTTGTCATTTTAATAGTGTGGATTTTTTTTTTTTTTAAGTATTTTGTCAGATTTACCAAGTAAACCCTAAGTTTGAGATTAATAGTTATTTTTCAAGTAGCTGATTGCTGTAAACTTGTCTGAAAGTGTAAATTTAATCATTTATATCTCAAAAGACAGCAGTTATTCAGCTTATTTGTTTAAGTTCATTAACAATCTATTCCTGCTTGTGAGGCCAGATTACTTGCTCACTATAACATTGATTTGGGCTGGTATGATAATCAATACAAGATCCACAGTGGGATCTATTAGGTGTCATAAAACTTTGACTTGGGGTCAGACTTCTTCTTCTTCTTTAACTATTCAACGTAATATAGAAGAAGTCACTAAAAACGAGCAAAAATCTCCTTTACAGAAGGATGACATTCTAGCATTTTCTTTAAAATTTTAGATTTCAGGGAGGCCTGAAAAAAGGTAAACAGCAAAAAAAAACCATCCACCACACTTCAGTGGAACTGGTTTACCCTGCCCATGTGGAGGCAAGCCTGCACCTTAATATTTTTACCAACCCCAACCCCCAGGTGCTCGCATATTAATCTGTGCCTTCACTTTAATGCAACACCAACATTTTGGGCTGAGTCATTCGTGTTTTTATGCACGGTAGCCTTGATTTTGGCTTTAATGCCTTGCTCTGGACTGGGCCCAAGGTGCTCTGCAGCTTGAATGCATCACATGGTTCATTGTTTACTGTGGCGAACTGACCGCTGCACGAGCATGATTTCAGGTGCAAAATCCCATAGCAGCCATTCTGCAGCAGCCCAGCTATATAACACACCCGTGTTTTATAAGGGGGAATGTAAGCCATATTAATGGCGTAAATATGGGATTTTGAGGAAGAACAAAGCCCCTTTGTCAATAATCGACAACACAGATTGCTTGGTTTGTAATCCCCAGCAGCTATTCAGTGATCAGTGATGTTTTTCTTAAACAAGCATCGTCTGCTGGTAAACAAATTCACCACATGGCTAGAAACAGAAAGCAATAACAATATGGCCTCTTTGTAAGGATGCTCCATTGGTTTGGCCTGTAAGTGATGTGGAGGGGAATAATTCATGGCTGCCACTCGTTTAGCTGCGCAGTTACTCAATCAAGACCCACGTCAGAGTAAAATCCCGACACCTTCCTGGTCTCAAGTCGTTTACCTGTGCCGTCTTCAAAGTGCAGTGTAACAGTTCCGTCTCTCCAGATCCTTACATCCCCGGGTCCCTCAATCCTCCTCGGATAAACAGCAGCCGAGGCACCGGCAGCAGACTTGGAGCCTTTTCTCCGCTGTGTTTGCGCTAGAGTTCGACAACATTGGTAGCACACTGCCCAAGCTTGCTCCTCGTTAATCGGCTGGCTGTACAGAGTTAGGATATCTTCCAGTGAGAGGTCAACGGCTCCCTCGCCGCTGTCCACGCCGTCCCCGGTGTTCATATCAGCGACGAAATCCCTCAGAATGGTCGGCGAAGTAAGCATCCCGTCGTCGGTCCCCGGTCGCTTTGCCATCTTCAATCCATTGTACTCACATTACAGAGGACAAAAAAATGATGAAATATGCTAAATGAAAATATTAAAGTCGCTCAGTTTCTTAGTATCAGACGTCAACCCTCAGTCAGCTGTTTAATCTCCGGTGTGAACGACGAACACCAACGGTTTGAGGAGCACCAACGGATCCCTAACAGAGGTATTCCGCGTGGTCTCAACGCCCGCAGGTTAACTGCGCATGACAAATGGGTTTGAATTTTGAGCTGCAAGCGGAAGAAAAAAAATCATTAAATAAAAATAAAAAAGAATGTTAATTTCCTAAGGTTAAAAAAAAATCTACACTTAGGATTTTTGGTGTTTTAAATAGCTAATGAGATTTAAAAAAAACCAAAAACTTATTCGCTGAGATATAAAAAAGGAACCCCTGAAATACTCCCTAGCTTTCCTAGTGATAAACAGTAATTTTTCATGTTTTCTTGAGATTTCAACTTAATCATCTGGTTAAATGAGATATCTGCTTATTAAGCATAAGGAAAAAGTTATTGCATCGTTCCTTTTTTTAACCAAGTCAACCATGCAAAATGCTTAAAATGTGTTTAAAACAATCGTTGATAATATTACAGTACAGTCTTGTAATTAACAGATGTAATTTAGTAACTCTATGATAAATACTAGATATAAATACATTAGCTATTCCTGATATTCAAAGACAACTAGTTTCTCATGTCATACTTCTTTGGATTTCAGAATATAAGACGCTGAAAATATATGAAGAAAAAATAAATAAATTCTGTGTTAAAAATCTACACATGATAGGCTCCAGCCACCCGTGACCCTGAACAGGAGAAGCGGTATAGAAAATGGATGGATGGATGGAAATCTACACATACGTTGGTTTATCATTATAGCACTAGACAAGCAACAGTTTTTCACAAGCAGTAAATGTGAGGTCAGACTCTGAATTCACAAACAACACACTTCTGAGAGATTGCCATTTAATTAGACTCCAGCAAAACTAACTTAAGCATCCATTAAGTGGTTCTCTGTAAGTGGTTGCTGCAGTTGCCATTAGCAATCCTCCTGAGGTCTTTAGTTAGTAAGATCCCAGCTGGTAGACATTGCCCTCTGCTGGCCATAAACCTCTGTGTCTTGGTCACTGTTTGCGATCCCAAACTTCGCCTGTTTCTAAGCACTGAAAAAGGCAAAAGGATTTACATCACAGAACTTGTTTTTGCTAAAGACTGGACGAATACAAAGCTAAATCTATTTGAGATTAATACATGCAGATAAGAGTAAGCAACACAAATAACACATCATATAACAAAAGAGAAGTTGTAGGAGACCTAAAGACAACATATTTCAAAACAGATTAAAAAGATTCCCAAATTAAAAACAGAAGCAGTTAAACTTAACATGAATTTTAGGCACATGCGGGTGTGTGTGGGTTTTTTTTTTTCATCTTGCAAAGACTGGAAGCCACTATCTCCAGCCCTCAAGCATCCACACGTCCAAATCTCAGCTTCAATACAGTACTTCAGGGTCTTTGACCGAGATTCAACAGCATAATCATTGGCTTCCACACATCTGTTTTCCATTCACAACAAAAGGAATATATTTTCACAAAGAACTGAAGCAAACTTTTCAGGAAGGCCCCACGCAGACGACATTGGATGTGCAGCTTGTGATTATCATGTGCATATGAAACGGTCTGTTCTAGTTTTCTTGTAAAAGTAGCTCAACACAGTGAAACATTCCCTGACTGGCACCGTAACAATGGCGGAGAAAAGCATGGTGGAGAGTGTGAACACAGTTTATGGCTCTTCTCTCTTGCTTCACACATGCATTTTGCAATGGCACAACAAAGATGCAGCATCCCAAGGCCTTTGGATGGAGACATGTGCAGGTGCTTTTTGTTTTAAATCACTGAGATTGAGAGTCACTCGCAAACTTCGTCCACATGCTTTCTATAAAGCACCATCTGTTTTCTGATGACTCTGCTCACAGCTCCATCCATCCTCCGCTTCCTCACAGCATCCTGGTGTGTCTTCATCTTTCATCACACACATTTTCTGGTTCAGCATCTCCGCTGCTGTTGATACTGGCAGGTTGCCCATCCTTTGACAATGCACAAGCCTCCTTTGATGCCTTCCTTTTGGGGTCTCGAGTGGTCTGCTGTGGAGAAATGTAAGGTTTTAACAGTCAAGAACTTTTCCAGGATAGAAAACAAGTCAGCTGAGCCATGAGAGCTAAATAAAATAAAAGTGTTGAGGTTGAGAGTTTTGATGAGAAATAGCCTTGAGGCCATAACGGACATTATGTCTATATATTTAACAGGTTATGATATTTAAATATAAAGCAGATTTTGTTTTGCTGGTACCTCAAACTGCAAATAAATCATACTTTGCACATCTGTTTCACAAAACAGGTGTGTCGGCAGGGTATACTTGTAATTTTTTAAGGTCGTGACTGAAAAACATTTCAAGTCCTCAAAGTATGGTGGCCCTGAGAGCTCACAGCACTGGAACTTAGGAAAGCAAATGTAAAAGATAAAACAAAAGCAAATAAGGAAAACATCTGCATCAATTTGACAACACATGTACAGCATTTAGAAAACATGCTACAAAGACCACAACATACATTAGAAAAACGTGTTGTAAATAGACCGCAACACAACAGATGTGTTTCCAGAGGACACTTAAAAGTGACGCACACGTCCCGAAATGCTTTTTGATATGGATTTTGAGTTACCCTATTAAGGTTTTCTTTCCGTCAGTGGTGTTGGAAAATGAGATTGTAACATAGTGATCGCATGATTCAGATATTAGCATATTGGCTACTAACGGACATGTGCATCACTTTTAGGTGTCCTCTGGATACTCTTCCATTGTGTTGCGGTCAATTTGCAGCGTGTTGTTCTAATGTGTTGTTTTGTGGTCTTTGCGGCACGTTTTCTAAATGCTCCACAGGTGTTGTCAAATTGATGTAGATGTTTTCTTGATTTGCTTGTGTTTTGTCTTTTTGCATGTGTTCTCTTAAGGTGCAGTGCTGTGAGCTTCCAGGGCCACCGTATCAAAGAACTAAGAAGGTAAGAAGACCTATGTTGCCACTCTACTGGGTAACTTTTGAGATTAAAACCAAGAAAATAGCATCTGCTGGACAATTAAACGTTGGTACTTAAAGTAGATACGATTAAACAGAAATAATGATAGCTGAAATTTATTTGCATATGCACACGTACTTCACACCACCTGAGCATAAGTCAGTGCCCCAGTTGGGCCACCCCAGTCAGAAAAGTCTGGGTACACCCTTGGCTGCAGTATTTTTGTCCTGTACCTGCAACTTTAATGTTGCTTTCTGGCTAAATGCTCATTATAATGCAAGCTTCAGTGTTACAGGGCCAATTCAGGTGAAATATAATCAGAAATGCTCAGTCAGCACAAAATATAATGTAAGCTGCTGCAGAATAGGGTGCTTTTCCAGCAAATTCTTCTGAACAGCCTTGCGTGAACACGACAGGTAGTGTAAGAAAACGGGTAAGGTATGTAGTGTTACTTGTATGAGCGCAAAGACAGGCTGCTCGTGTTCCTCTTCAGCAGTGAGCTGTGCCCACACATGCTACCCTGAGCTACCTACATCTGTCAAGGATCTCCTGGGTCTCCTCTGGAGGTTGGAGCCAGTAGATGTGAGGGCCTGCTTCCCACACTGAGTGCCTGTGTTCACCATCCTTTTCTCCCTCAGACTGGCCTCCAGAGCTTTACCTGTGGCGAAAGATACAAGCCTGGTTCAAACAAAAGCATAGCGTTATGCTATCTTCCTTGAATAAGAGGACAGTGTTAGCTGGACGGTGCAAATCTGCCATGTCAGGGTGCTGACAGCTGTTTTGATTGGTGTATTGTAGTCGTAGTATTCCTGCATTTTTAAAAAGCTTTTGGAAGCAATAGGCCTAAGATATATGCAATGAAGCGTCTAGTACTATAATTGAAGTCAGACCAGGCTTACTGTTGGCCACTGGCAGAGAGGTCTCTACGTCCGTATTTGTAAGCCACGTCGATTCCGTTTCTCTGGTCCAGCTCTCATGATACCTCGGCTCGATGATCGCGTCCGCCCGACTCCCTCCACAACCCATCGGGGAAAAAAGTCATCAACGGCCGGGGACACGGGCTGAACACGGCTCGGTGTGTCTCAGAGCATTTTCCCAGGTTCTCTACTGCAGCTCCATCCGTGTATCCCTCTCCATCATATACCAGCGGAGGAGCTGGAGGATGCTGCTGCTCTGCACAGGTAGCAGATAAGCAGCATTAACACACACCGTGGCTATCTGCGTCACCCAGAGGCGAGCTTGGGAGTTAAAACTACATCCAGTCTGATTGCTGATTGGCTGGAGGGAGAATCAACACGAGCTAGTGTCATTATCACCACCATCATCATGCATGTATGGACTTAAAACAATCACAACCATGGATAACACTTGATAACCAAGACCACCAATAAGCTTATTCAGTTAAAGTACACAATATGGTGAAATAATATTTTGCAACATATTTTGATACTGTTTGCATTGATGAGGGCACAAAAGTCAACAATTTTTTAAGGACACATTTTTCAATTCATTACAGCTGTTTTAATTAGACCTAGGTGTCACCATGTATGGAAGCCTAGAATGGACAAACACCTATACCTTTAACTACCCAGTTTCTCAGTGATTTCACTTTTTTTATTTTTTTTTTATTTTTTTTTATTTTTTTTTGTGAAATGGCAGTTCATCTTACTTTGAATTTCAAGATAAAGCTGGTGTCCTTGTGTTAGCTCCCTCAGCATACCACACTAGCATTGCTTACAATAATGAGGCAAATGAAATTTATTTATGTTAGCTTTGTGCTTTGGCAGCATATAGTATAAGAGATAGTTATTTTATACCAAGTTGTGATATCAAGAAAACAACTGACACGATTATATGGGGTTTTTTTTTTTAACTTAAAAGTAATTAAGGGTTGGCCTTTTACAACGATGTCGAGCATCCTTTATTGGATGAGCATGACAAGTTCTACGTATTGAAATATTTCACAACACTTAGAATAGTGGAGAAACAAAGTCATGTAAAATCATTTATATAGTTTTTTTGAAAAGTGAAAGCCGGTTTTACCTCATCTTAAAAAATTATGAGCTGAAAAGCTGAAAGAAAAGACTCAAGTCTATAAAGGTTTGGGAAAAAGACTGTGATGTGCGGGTTATTTATACATCTACACTACTCACAATAAGTTAGTGATATTATGAGGTCCTTAGTGGATTTAAAATATGCTTAAAAGACAAGAGTAAATAATATTAAAAAGTTTCTTTAAAAATTAAAGCATGGAGTGCAGATGGCCTTGTGGTTAAGGTCATGCTCCATATGGCAAAAGCTCTTGAGTGGGCAGCCTGGGTTAAAGTCCGGCCTGTGGCTACCGTCCCGCATATTACTCACATCGTTCACCCTGTTTCCTACTCCATCCACTGTCCTGTCCTCTCTGATTAAAGGCATACATTTATAAGCCACATAAAAATCTGCTTTAATCCCTGTTTAGTAGCTGAACCAGTTAATGTTTTAGTGCTGGCTAAATATTTTAAGTGTTGATGTAATAAAGCAGACAGAAAAAAAATCCCTGAAGCAAACTTTTCACGTAAACACTGAAACTATACTTTACAGAATTTTCTCTGCGATCAAAAAGTAAAATTCAAGTATTGTCCACATAGAGTATTTATTTTTCACATTTATTATACATATGTGGTTAGATTTTCATTTATACTGACGATACAGTATTTGCACATAGAACTATCATTATTTTCCTCAAACTGCATCATGTACAGAAATTATAGGAGCACACCATAAGCAAACATTTTGCTTCTTTTTACTGTAAAATGACTTTTCTCAGAGTGTCACAGGATTATAGCGAGAGTGGGATTAACATCTACTTGTAAACAGACGTTCCTTACACAGAGCTAAAAACACAGCACTTTCAAGAACCGAACAAACAAAAAACACATTCACTGATTTTAGAGGCTTTAAATAAATACTATATTGAACATACATTTATTTTTCCCCATTTCCCCCCATGTGTGACAGGGTTTGTTGCTTTGATTTAAGTGTGATGACAGTAGAAAGAAACACTTAAGCATGTCTCAAGGAAATGTCGGCCTTTCTGGTGGACGTAAACAGGGAATAAATTCACTTTTACAGCATGAAACAAGAAGATGCAGCAAAGAAAAGGGTCCCATGTTTATCAAGTCTGTTAGAGCATAAACTCTGATCTTTAAGCAACCTGAGCTTTCTTAAAAACCCCTGAAGGACTGTCTAATCCAAATCAACATGATAAACATAGACCCGGGAATGTACCAGGAAAAAGGCAGGAAAAGACAAAAGGTGGAAAATCAAGGTGGAAGTGGAAATAAATTAAAGCTTGGGGATGTGAGACTGTCACATCGGAGCACGACTCCACAGAGATGATCATGATGATGGCAGTGTGTCTAGACTTTGAAGTCCAGCAGGTTGCAGTCGATCTTATAGTAAACGTAGGGGTAATACTCCTGCTGGCTCAGGTTCAGCCCGGGGATGTCCATAGAGGCCTGCAGGAACATGAAAGGACAAAATAACTGAAGAATTATAACACTTTATTTACATTTTTGTCACAACCTTATTATTACAAATACAGCTGTCAAAAATTAATCTCAGGTAAAATCACATTAACTCAGATTAAATGCACTCTGATGTCAAGTGATCAGTTACACATCAACCACAGCAGCTGTGGCGATATTATAATTGGCTTTTCAATTTTTAGTGATGTCATTTTCTGTCTTTATTGAATAGGACGGCTGAAGAGAGAGAAGTGGTAGCGATGTCGTGCAGCAAAAGGTCATGGTTGGGAGTCGTGACAACCTGCGCCTCTAAATAGCTGTTCATTTTACTATTTCATCCAGCACCATCAGCAATCAAGGGAGAGAAAATCACTCCTGATTTAGTAAGGAGTCTCCTTCATTTGGACCCATTCTTTCTCTGTACTCCTGAGAATTTCTCACAATAATCTTATTTAATGTTGAAATGAGTGTTTCTTAACTTTTATGTGGGATATGCATCCTAAGACCAGGATGCAAAACTTTTTACAGTACATAGATCATGATTTCTGTTTTTCACTACGTACCATGGTTAGACTTAAATGTTCATGGCTACTTCATCATGATCTGTTACAGCAGACGGGTGGGAGGATTTAGTGCACCAAAGAAGACATGGATTAAAAAGGTTGCCATGCTGTGCCCTTCTTGTGTAGCAAAGATTTGATGAGACCTATCTGATGTCTGAGCTTTTACAGTTCTAAAAACGGATTAGTGTCATTTATACATGTTGTATCGGGCATATTTGCATGTGTGTTTGCTTATGACAAATATTTATGTCTATACTCATGACAGTTAGACTCAGTTAGGGAAAATTCTCTGAAAATTAATTCATAACACCATTTAAAAATAATGACAGCATTCATAATTAGACATGTTTGCATGCATGTATGCTTACAACAAACCAAAATGTTTAATATTCATTCATTCATTCATCTTCTATACCGATTATCCTGTTCAGGGTTGTTAATCCATGTTTATGCTGTTAATATGAATTTCCTGTTATTCCCATTAATTTCCTAAAATTCCAACGGAAAGTTTCTAACTTTGAAAATTCCCAGAATTTGAAACCCTTGTGAGCAGTCAAGAAAAAAAAACATGTTTTGAAGGCTTATGTCACCCTGAGGACACAATAAATCAGAGACCTCGGTCTTCCAGATGGACCTGGTAATTATAAAACAACACAACTTGGCCCAACTCTCCAGATGAAATGGTGTGAGATACAGGTACTCACATCAATGATAGCAGCACTGCTGTCCAGATGTTTGTACAGGTCGTACAGCACCTCCCTCAGCTTCTTCATGTTCTTCTTGTTAGGCTGCAGCAGCATGGCCTGGAAGTTCACTGGCAGCCCGTATCTGTGTCACAAAACAATGTTTCAGCATCATCTACACAAGACTTTTAAAGCATTAAACAAACAGACGGATTCATTCACTTTTTGTTATTGAAATATGAATTTTTTTCCTATATGCCGTTTACTGGCTTACCTCAATACTGATTCCACAAACACACGCAGAGCCTTTATGTGAATCCAGGCGATGAAGGCTTCACTAAAGTTTACTTTCAGCCATCGTACCAAGGGCCCCTGATCAGATAGAATGAACTTGTCAGCTTGAATTCCTATTTTCTTAGGTTTGTAGGATGTTAATAAATGATTAATAATTTAGTAATCCTGCAAATTAAACACTAAATCAACCCTTCTTTCCCACTTAGTCTCTTTTAATTGATAAAAACAAGGAGAGAGCAGACATACAAACTGTTTCTTCTTGTCAGTGGACAAACGTGTCATCTCCTCTTTGTCTGCCTTCATCTCCTCCTCATTGTACTGAAAATCACGAACTGTAAACCTAGGGGGTCAAGGCACACAGCAGAGAGCAAGCAATCAGCTGGCAGAACGCACACACCCACTCATGCTCAAGAGCTCCCTAAAAACAGGCTACATAGAAAAACACATGTACATACAACAAACACAATGAGATGTGCTAATTGGAGAGACTGTGGTGTGCTCACAAATTGCATCCATTGTTGAATTTTTTTTCTCTTTTTAGAACATGAAAGTTCCTCTCTACGAACAGGCATCCACTTCTATGCCTGCGGTTGAGGTTAATAAATAATAAATAATTGAAAACACAAAGACCATCTGCAGTTATAAACACTCCATCAAAAGGCTAATATGGGGCGCGGCTCAAGCTGGACTCACAAATAAATCTGTAAATAAATGTTCACTCTCATTAGGTTTGATACTTCAGTTCTAACAGATCATAACACATCATTGTGGGAAATCTGTAACAGAATTATTTACTTGTTTTCTCTGGCCTTGTGCTTGAAGTCATCAATAGCCTTCCTGAAGAGGGTCACGCTGAACAAACCGCTGTCATTGTCCTCAAAAAGCAGCCTGGTGGAGAGACACATTAGAAAATATATTATTATACACACTTTGATTTCATGGAAATCTATGTCTGAACAAAAAAAGATATTTTCACCTTCAGACACCCCTAGTACATGTAATCAGTTAAATAAGCCTTATCAATACCAGCAGCAACATGTGAGGGTTAGCTGATCTGAGGAAGACTAAACCAACAAACTCTACAGTCATTACTGGCTCAGCCTGAAATTACTTTGCACATATTTGTAGAACCAATTGTCACCTACATGAAAATATCTGGTTCAACAATGGCCAAAGAAATGGATTTGTGGTTTGGCAATAACTCTAAAAGGTTTGGTTGTTCTCTGATGGCTTAGCTTGACTCATAAACAAATTTTGTGTCAAATCTTACGCTCTCGAATTCACATATCCTAACCCCCGGACCTAAAAGTTCACTAGCAGATGTGTCTGAGTGCTCTCATGCTTTGCATCATGGAGCACTACAATGATTTTCAGAGTGTGAACTCTGGTTCTCGAATACTGATGTGAAAACGTAAGGAGAAAGGGAGCAAAAACAGAGGAAGAGCTACTCGCTCAGTTTTCACTGTTACAGCTGGAACAAAGTGGCCATTTCTAAGACTGTTTATAACAGAATGAAGATAAACTGGAATAATAAATGAATAAAATGTAAGAAAAATACTTGTAAAAGGTTCACTGTTACAATTGATGTTGAGAACTGTGAACGCATAAATGATAAAAAAGGCAAAAATAAATATCATCAACAGGGGCCTCCATAGCTTTGTGATTTTAGACAAAACAAAGAAAAACACAATCAGCTTCCAATTTAATTTCAATTTAATTTCAATTTCCAAGTCCTGTCTTCCCTAAATCAATTCTTGATATAAATGTGAATCAGTCATAAACTTGCATTTGGTCACTAAAAAAAGATTTTTTTTTTAATTCAGTAATTTATTTATATTGTGTAAATACTTTTGAGCACATTTAATAAATGCAGCAACACAAAGATCTTTCACTGGCTTCCAGTGACCTGTTTAGAGGTCGACTGAGGATTTTGCTACACATTTGTTCTGGAAGCACAGTTTGCCAGGTCACCTCATAACACTGGGACGCATCCTTCAAGCTAACAGCTCATTTTATCCATACCCATTGTCAAAGGTTTTGGGAAACAGTAGGGGGTTACAATCTAAGGGGAAAATCTAACTTAAAAACTTGCAGGATGTGAACAACACTGAGGGGCTTTTGTGTCTCGGTACGTGGGGTAAAATTATGGAATGGGCTAACACAGGGGTTGGAGCAATGTTCAAACATTATGCAATTTAAAAAGCTGTACAAAACAATAATATTCACCAGGTACAGGGTTGCAGAGAGGATATAATATTCATCAAGGGTTATTAATTGCATTTTTTTTAATTTTATTTACAGGATGTTTGCTTTTATTGTTTGTTTTTTGACTAACAATAATTGTAAATATAGAGAAATATAATACATTATTTAATATATGCACATCATAGTAATACTGAATCATAATTATTAGCATAAAGGAAGCTTATTAGCAATGTGTTATTAACTGATGGTGAAGGGGTGGGGCTTAACAAGTTTTTATATCTGCCCACTCCTTTTTCGAATGTCTGTTTCAAATTTTTAATTTTTTGTTTAATTTTGTTTAAATTTTGTGTGGATACACATTTAATTTTTTTTTTCAAATCAAATCAAAGGTCAATAACATCTTCTGTGTTGGTCCAATATTGTTAGATTATCCCCTTTTTTCTTCAGAAGCTGATGGGTGTTGACTTCCGCCTGCACTTATTGACTTCCGGTTGCTGCTGCCGGCAAGCGAGCTCAAAACAACTCGCGTGAAATCATTAATGCTAGACAGGATTCAGTGTTAACTTTTTTTAAAACATCTGCACTATGACTCCACCTCCGATTTTTGTTCATTTTGTCACTTTCTTGCTTTTAAAAGCCAGTTATTAGAGCGAGTATGACTGCTAGGCTGCAGTTTTGTGGTCTCCATGGCGATGCAAACAAAACGTTCAACTGGAAGAACAAAACCAGCAATCGTGGTGAACTATGGGTAGTCAGGAAAAAGGTGGATAGTCACAGAAGAGATTCCCAGAATGCTGTCTGCACTGAGCGACTGGACTGCATGACCTCCTCCTGGGCCTGATCATTCATGGATTCAGCTAAAAGTTAACTGACTGTCCGTGTTCTTACTTGGTGGAGCGTGGCACAACCATCTCTGCCAGGGTTTCATACGTCTTCTGCCAGTCAGCATAACCTGTCCTGAGGAAGGAAAGCAAAACAACAGTCTAGTATGTTTGTTGATGAAATAAATTGTTTTTTCAGTCATCTTTTTTTACATCAGTTAAGTTTATATGTATCTGAGGCTTAAACGGGTCGTGAAGTCAGTTATACGTGATTTATCCAAAGATCTAAAGGGTAAATTTGCACATTCAGAGAAACCAAAGTAAACAGTGACTCAGCAGATACAGTTCAACCAGATCCTCACTGTGTCTCAGCAATGCTATTTGGGGAAACTGGCCCCCCTCTTAAAAATCTCAATTGTTCTAATGAACATTATTACATATGGCGCTTCTTCTATCAAAAAAAGACTATACGACGTAATCTACGCTGGTTTCTAAGTTGATTAACAGAACTGTGAAACTTCTGCACTTCACTATGCGCTCCAATTTAATTATTCACCAGGTGTATTTTGTAGCTTTTGTCAGGGGGCAACCTCCATCATACCCTCCAAAGATGACCTGATGTGAGATCTTGAAAATGACCCCCTCACTGAGGGAACACTGCACGCATAGACGCTGATGTGTGTGGACTTACTTTGGGACAACCACCAGCATGGTAATCAGGTACTCTGAGTCCAGCACAAAGTCCTCTTTCTTCACTATGTCAGCCAGACTCCTGGTCAGCAGGCTCCCCCTAACGAACAACAGACAGTTCAATTTTATTTGCATCATGACTCCAAATAAGTGTATTTTCGACGTACCATAAAAATTCAACCAAACTGATATAAATGTGTCATATTTTTGTGCAGGAGAAGATCCAGCACTGAAATACAAGCTCAACACAATCATGTATCATCAAGCTAAAACAGTGATCCTATTTGACTTTAAACAATGTTCATGCTATCAGATTACACACATCACACACACATATATTTGTAGACATAGATATGATTATGTTTATTATGATGTTACTCACGCATTCTTCCTCTCCAGGTTCTGCAGGTTTCCCTTCAGGTTGTTGTAAGCTGAAGCTCTAGCTTTCAGGTCATTGTCTATCTGAGTTGCTTGCTAGAAAGAAAATACGGGAGGATGAATCCTGCCAGTTTCATATTTCTGCACCTGACATGTAATACATAATAACCTCTGCTGAAGTACTGGAGTGAAGGTGAATTGAAATTGTCTGTATGATATGTACTTTTTTTATATGATACAACAGGCTGATTTGGATAAAATGTCGGCAGATAATAAGGATACTAATCAAACATTACACTGACATACCTTGGAGATGATCTCAGAGATATTTTTCAGCGACTGTTTGATTGGATATTTCGCCATGTCCCATTGAAATCTCGTGATATAGGTAACCAGGTCCACTGTTGAGAGTAAAAGAAGAGATTAAAGACTTCAATAATAATCAGCCCATGTCCACTGGCTTGTATTGTGCCTTCTCATGATTAAATATCTTAGGACACAGTCAAATATCAGTCAAAGTCTCATAAGATACATGACTTTGCTTCCTCACATCTCACTTTACAACTATCAAATCTTAAACTGAGTAAGTTTCCAATAATCACATGTGACACTGTGTTGGCTGATTACCTCCATTAGCAAGTAGGTTCTCTTGGACTTTGTCTCGGCTGTCCTCCAAGACATCAGCCATGTACTGAGCCACCTTCTTCACCACACTTAAACACAACACAGGAAATAAACACGAAATAATCCATTTATGTTGTACTAAAAAATGTACCAGTAGATTTGGAAGTTTTTAAGATTACCTTTCCACAAAAGTGTCAAGTTTAGCCAGTTCATCCGAGAGACCAACTAAGACATCTAGAGTTCCGACCTGTTACAAATAACAACAAAAAAACAACAACAGTGAATATTAACTAGCGTATCACATACGAATTGATTCCCAGTTGTGACCATAGACTGTATATTGAATGGACGGCGTGACTCCACCTTTTACCATTGTATGGTTCAGAGAGTCTGAGAAAATCTGAGTGGGAGACAATTTTTTTTTTCTTATGATCGTCTAATCTCTTCTTAACTCTCCTTCCTGATGTATTTTATTATTCCCGAAAAAACTACACAAGACCGGCAGCTGTCAATCATCATTAAATCGATAACTAATAAAAAATAAACTTTTCAGGAAAAAAAGAGGACCTGAACACAACGCAGCCCAATAATATCTAAATATCACCACAGCATGAAGATGTGAGAAACATTTCTATGAGGTGTATTAATATTTTAAAGTTTGACCACAGCCCATCCGGAATGAACTAAGAGGCAGAGTTTTTGACCTATACTGCAGCCGATCACGGGGGTGGGGGGCAGTTTTTGTGGCTACCTCATGTTTGAGAGAACATCCAATTTTTTTTTTTACAGTCTATGGTTATGACAAATGCTGATGAATGTTATGCGAGACCTTAAGATCAGGGATGTTGAACTTGTTGTTCACAGAGAGGTTGTTGGTGCGTGTGGTTGCCACCATCAGTTTGTCCCAAGTCTGCTGGCATGTCTTCTCCCCTGGAGCCGAGATCAACCAGAATTCTGTCATGGCTGCTTGTTAGATGCTTGTTCCCCTGCCCTTTAATCTCAGTAGGTCACTGTAAGAGAATGATCAGAGGGGGAAAATGATTGTACAGTGTGTCAGAGTTTAATAAATGGTTGTTTTTTTTTCAGAAAAATACTTTTAAACTGTTTTTACCATGGTGCCTTTTCTAACTCTATGTCAAGTGTTAGAAGACTGTTTTAGGGTCATTATGCCTTTTAACATCATTTAGACATTGATTTGTCAGGCTTGTGAAAATTTTCTCCAGTTATTTAAAAAACAAACAAAAACTTCAACAAAACTAAAATGGGTTGCATTTTCTTTAAGTTATGGTTTGACAACATTTTTTATCGAAGGTTCACACTTTTCCTGCTAATCACTTCATTTTTATGCATAGGCTAAAAAAATACTGTTTCTTTACAACACTTGCCCATATTTGTTGTTACTGGTTGTTTTGGCTGTTGATTTACAAGCAAATTCATAAATTTCATGATATCATAATCATATATATCGTATGATAGTATGACACTTGCATTAGTGCTGAATGAAAGGTTGTAGTTAAGGCTTTTTTTAAAAGAGTATTTTTCCACTAGTGCATGAAAGACACAGCCTAAAGGTGTGATTGGCAGAGGATGATTCAGACTCATGATACAAAGCTTCTTGTTCCTCTTTGGAGTGCTATTTTGCCACAAAAACATCAACTTCCTCACATCTTAAAGTGTAAAATATGGAAACTGCTCGTACGCATCCACTGGATGATTGCATCAGTAAGCACAGTGGAAAGGGACAGGTCTCCATGTCTGCTGATTGTCTGTCATATGATCAGTTTCTGGGTTGTAAAGGGCATGCTAAAAACCTATACGTTCTCTTCATTTAATACCAAGGGCATGTCGTGGCTAAATCTGTTCTGTTAGGTTAGGTTTACTTTAGTATATATTCTATGATTAAAAAACAGCATCAGACATTAAAATAAAGCTGATATGTTGGTGGTCAAATGTATTCAGTGTTAACGTTAGCTTGCTGCTGACACTAGCTTGTTTGCAACGCAGCTTTGCGCCGTCACGACATCATTCATCAGTATATTTATGAACTTACCGATATATAAAAAGGCCTCAGTGCTCGGTCCACGTAACGTATTTCAGTTAATTGGTCTCAATTTTCCGTACATAGCGCAGATGATAGAAGGTTTTCGACTCAACAGTCCTTCAACAGTGCATCTCACTCACAGTCAGCTGATCAGAGCAGAAGGCCCGCGCCTGCGCAGAGGCTACTGCGCATTAGGCTGCCTTTACGTGACGGAGGGCTCCTCGTTGACTTCAGACTTAAAGAAATGTTGTCCTCTATGCAAAGAAGCGTGGTTTGACACTATTAAAGCGTCTGCAACAGTGATTTAATTAATTTTAAAAAAACATTGCCCAAACGAAACACCTGAACACCACATGTGCGGTAGAGCTTATTTACCCAGCATGGAAGGAGTAAGCTAGCAGGCAGAAAAGGGATAATTAACATTATAAATGTAATTAATGTAATAATGTCAATTAATGTAACGGGCAGAGCTTGCTCAAAGTTAAGTTAGTTTATATTTGTTGAAATTACTCGTGCAGGTAAGTGTTCAAACTAGCTCATTGGGGTGAATAAAAGCTAAAAAAAAGAAATAGCAGGCAAAAGTTTGGTGAGAGTTTGTAGTTAGGAAAAAACTGGTAAGTGTCTGATTTGATTTATATGAAAGCCCAAGGGGACTTCCATTATTAATTTCTTTGACACTTTTGATGAGTTATTGTTTTATAGAGATTTCAGGTTACCAAATGGTTACTTCGATGGATTTTAATACAAGCTATTTAAATAATTGCTATTAAGTGATTACCTTTATAGTATCACTGGAATTTACTGGTTAAAGCTACAATTTACCGGGTTAAATTGCGATTTCTATGTTTCTTTTGTACTCGAATGCAGCACGAATGTTTGTTTTGCACAGTAGGAAAGGTGCGTCTCAATGTTTCCCTCTTCTGGAAAGATTAAGCAACTACATTTATTAAAAGGGACTTCATTTGCGTTGTGTGACATAGCTGTCGTTTAATTCATCAGCAATCCCCATTAGTTTTTTAAGACTCCCCCGGTAATAGTTTAAAAAAAAACTGTTAATATTATCAATAATCTTGTGTTTCTCTGAAATCTAACCATAAAGGTTGGTAACTTCGGTTCCGCACCCAGCAACATAGTTAGCATTGAAAGTTTTGAATTCAATGAGACTCTAGCTAACTTGTTTGGTTTTTTTTTTTTTTTTTAAATAAAACCAAATAATTTTTTTTTGGACTGTTGAAGGGCAAAGGAAAAGAATAAAACAAAATTGTACAGTAAATTATAGGTGGGTCTCTGTTACTGCTTGACTCCAATAAGGGTGTGATGGGTGTGAAGGACTATTTTGAACAAACTTGAAATTGTGCAACACCTTAAAGAAAGTGGGATAAAAGATCAGTTATCCTTGAATGACACATTGAATAACTGAAATGAAATCTTTGGCCATTTCTTTTTCTTTTGTCTGTCATACACAGAAGTATAGGTATATCTGTCCTAAACTAAACCTTATATATGATGGGTCACTTATACTAAATTAACGTTTGTGGAATTTTTTCTCATTTTTACTTTAGGATTGAGGTAATGCTGGGTGTATGGATAACTGTTTATTTATACTGTAAATTGTTCATAACTTTTGCCTCTGGCTGAAAATTGAGTTTCCTTGCTGAGTACAGTGAAATTCCTTTAACTACGCTTAATGGAAGAGAAGTAAGAAAATAAATTAGCTCCTGTCCTTATGGACCCTGATACGAACTTTAAGACATTACTTTGCATTTCAAGTTGTGTTGCAATGTTTACAGAAAATTGGTAATACTTTCAACCAGACAGTGTTATATATTTTCTAGTCTACTATTTGAATCAAATTTTAATCTTGCTTAACAACAACCACACTATTATTATAAGTAAATCTGTTTTGCTTTATCTGAATCCAAAAGAAACCAAATTTAACTGTAAAATTCATACAATGGATCTAACAGAAGCACTGAAACGATACAGTGGATGTTAATGATTGACAGAATACTGGTTCGTTTGTTGTTCTGTACACCTTGTTTTGGTTGTTATCTGTTACACCATTTAGCACTGTGGCTTAAATTATAGTACACCCAGTCCCTTCACAAATAAACATTCACTAGACAGTTCTACTCAGAATTAGAACACGGTTTAACCATACAACTCTATTTTTCAGAACTGAGGAGTGCTTGGCTCAATTTGATGAGCTAGTCCTGTGGTGTGTACCTCAGGGTGATTCTCATGACTGTACAGCATTAAACTTTACATTTCATTCAGTCACCATCTCTTCTCTTAGTGAGGAAGAGCAGCATGCTGAGAACGTTTAGGCTATCAGTGTCTGAGTGTTTCTGTATGTGACTCTTCTTGTTGTTGAGAACCCAGTGTTTACTAGGCCACATTGTTAATGAACTCTGTCGCTGTCATAAAACAAAGCTATGGGACAGCCAGGCAGCTACTGAAACACAGATAAAGGTCATGCTGTATATTGCACCAGGGCTCCGGTTTACCAAGAAAAGTCATACGACTAAAGTGGCTGCAGGCTGAGTTTTGTACTCATCAAGCCAGACATTCAGCCAGAGTTGTACTGAACTCCTGACCACCGTGCTTAATGAGATGAAATTTGCCAGCCAAATTAAATTCCTCCCAGGAAACTGAATTGCATGAAACATTCAATTATCACAGCTAAGTGAGTGTGACAAAGGCTTAACGACTAATCAACAAAATATTCAATAAGCTCTTGAACCTCAGTAATCCCCAGATTCCATGAGACATGAGCAGACACACTGAAAGTTTGTTTGAAATGTGGAAGTTTGTCATAACATTGTATCAAATTGATTCCATCTATCCACAGCTCAGAGTTGATTTCTGAAAGGTTATGAAAGCCGTAAGAACATTAAAGTGATAGTTTGTTTTTTTGCACTTGGAGGGATTTTGACTCAGTGACCTTAAAACGTTCAAGCCACAAGGCCTGCTTTCATTCCAAAGTTCTGTAATATGTTTATGAAAAGTTTTATATCCCTTTTACAATTGTTATCATGCTGCCTGGGTGCTTATATCAAAGAGGAAACAGATAACCCCTACAGAAGGAAAACAATGTCACAGAAATAATTGTCAGCAGATTGTTGATCCATGCATTCAGTGATATCATTGAAAATATGTGTTCGCCAACAATTCTGTGCATATTTTAAAAAGATAATATAGATCAGTTTAGTGTTTTGGGTTTTTTACAAATTTTCCTAAAGCTTAGTATTTTCAACCATAAACCAAGTATAAGTTTTTATATATATATATATATATATATATATATATATATATATATATATATATATATATATATATATATATATATATATATATATATATCCGTTATGTTTAAAAAGCTTAATAATGAAACTCTTGTGGGATGATTAACAAAAAATAAGTACGTACTCATATGTTTTTGTGAAAAATCTCGACATCAGGGGTCTGGGTCACAGTAGACGGTGTTGTACGACATCAAGTTTTCCTAAACTGTGTCATGTAAACAAGAACAGTAGAGGTCTTGAACTGGTTGACTGAAACGAGAGGCCATCTACGGAAAGTTTACGGTTACGTAACGTCACAGAACTACAGCGGCCTGTCTGATTTTCGGAAATGCATATTTGGTATGTTCTCAAAAATACCGAAAGCTCATTGGTTGAACTGAACCCTTGGGTCCCGCCCACAGACCGTTGATTACCTTTTTCCACTTCCCCTGCTCGGCTCCAGTAGTTCTCCACCCATCGGCCGATAGAGAAGACGCAGTTCAACAGACGCTTGTCCTTCATCTAAACATATGGCAAAAACAGCCGTCTTTCTTTCTTTCATCGTTGTGCCCACTACTCTTTAAAAATTCCGCCGAAAAAGAGAAGACGATTTTCCAAAACATTCTGGCCGTTATCTCACGTAAGTAGAGCTTCGGTATGGGTTCCTTGGATTCAGCAGGCGGACGTAACATGGCGGGCTGGTCTTTCTGCCTTCTTGCCGCACATGACAGACCGATTCATTGAATTCTGTGTATTTGGCTTATCTGATGTTAGATGTTTTGATTCCAATGAATTACGAAGCTATGTTACCGCCTGGTTTGAATGTTTGCCCTTTTACTGTGTCAGAGATCGTATTTTGGTTAGTTTTTCTTTTTTCGAAACAAAATGCATTGCGAACGTAAGCTTCTTCATCGACGTGCTGTCGGCAGCCAGCTCAACAGTAGCAGCTCTCGCGCTGCCTGGGATATCAGATCAGCGTGTTTCCTCGCGATGGCGTTTGTTGTGTTGACTGCAGCTTGCAGCTTCACGTTAACGTGCTTAAAAGTGACAGTTTTTGACGTGTGTGTGGTTTAAGTTTTCGCTGGTTTTTGTTGTGACGCAATGCAATAATGTATCCGCTTTCCTAAATAAGTCATGCTTACGTCGCTTTTAATGTTACTTTCAAACAACTGCGAGCTCATGACGTGATCTTGTTCAGAAATAGTCTAGTAAGGTAAAGAGTGTTTCATAAATAATACAGTAGGTGTTTGTTATGCTAAACCACGTAAACTGCCGCGAGAGTTGCTTAACATCGATTTTCTTATTTTTTTTTATCAGTGACAAAAAGTTAATACTATAAATAACCTCACTTAACTTTGTAATTACACAGTAATTAAAATGACTGATCAGGTGATTTTGCTTATGGCATACATGCTGCTTGCGATCCTCTCATGTAGTCCTTCTCATGTATCGTTATCTTACGTCATGTATATATCTTCTCCTGCAGGGCTCCCCTGTCTCTGCACAGGTGTATGAGCGCTACCAAGAGGGCCTAGGGGCGGCTCTTTACCGGGAGCACTTTGACTTCAACGCTGAGCCACCTTGGGATCCTAGCTGATAGCGGGACAGGTCCATCTCCTGACTTGTCCATGTGAGTGACTCAGTTTCTGGTACACACAGAGAAGCCTGCCCGCTTTCACAAACACCTGTGACAAAGTCCAAGACCGCTGTGTTCTAATTGGTGTACTTGCCAAAAAATTGGTTACACTGTCGTTTCTGTCATCATTAGTGTTGAACAAGCTTACAGTTTTCACATTTTTAATCAAACAAGAAAAGTGAGATTCTTTTCCTCACTTTTAATTATAATGAAAAAAGAAAAGTTATTTGCACAGCTGTTTTCAAAGAGAAAATCGGTCTTTGCAGAGGCTCTTCTGCCCTTTCCATGTGATATCAGTTTGATGAGCTTAATTTCAGCACTTAAAAAGCATCCTAAAATGTTTATAATATTAAAGATGTTTTTATTTTCTTCCTTTTTCCAGTTTGTTGCATACCGGCAGGACCCATTGGCTCAGTCGTGACCCTTGATTTGCTTATCTGATCTTTATGATTGTCGGCCTAGCGGAATACGGTTGAGATGAAAGGACTCACTGACAAACCCAGCTACATCATTGAACTCCTGGAGGGAGGAGTGACTCTCGAAGATGTCATTGATGGACACATCTATGAACAGACTCTGGTCAGTTCAGCATTCAGACTTATGATACTTTTGTTTCTCAGCTGAGGAATTTACTTTACTTACATATCACTGTGACAAGCATCTAAATCGTTTTGACGAGGATGGTTTTTATTTTGGGAAATTTGCCTTTTGACATCCTTTAAGTCTCCTGACACATTTAAGCTTTTGGTTCGTGTTTGCAGTCTGGTGTTATCCGTTTCACCAGTTGCTTTGTGCACTAAGTGCAGCCTCCTGTGTTCTCAGGTGGAGAAGAGTGCATTTGTGGTGGGAGACCTTGGTGCCCTGATGCAGCAGCATGTGTGCTGGCAGAGCGTGGTGCCACAGCTGCAGCCCTACTACCCAGTCAGGTGCAACAGCAGCCCGGCTGTCATTGAGGTTCTAGCCTCCTTGGGTCTGGGTTTCATTTGCACCAGCAAGGTAAGAAAGTATGAATTCCCCTGATACTTTTGGGGTAGTTGCACTCAAAAGCACTCACTTAATTACTTGAATTATCTTTCCAACTTTTGTTATACACCCGGTACTGTTGATTTCTTATTCTTTGCCTAATGCTGTCCTCTTTCCCACAGACTGAAGCTAGCTTGGTGCTGGAGCATGGTGTCCCACCTGAAAACATCATTCTGTCGGGTGTTTGCAAGCAGCTGGCACACATCAAGCATGCTGCCAAGAATAACATCCAGCATCTTGTGTGTGAGAATGAGGCAGAGTTGTCCAAGATTTCCCGCCTGCACCCAAATGCAAAGTGAGTAGAGGAATTTAATGAAAGAATAGTTTTTCACATGTTACTTTGTTTTACTTAGATGTCTTTAAAAGTGAAGCCTGACAGGTTTATGTTGTTTTCATGGGCATAATTGCTATTTTGTTATTGTTTTTCACTTTTTGATACCCTGCTGATGTTTGATCTGTTTGTAGGTTGCTGCTGCAGTTAAGCACTAAGGCCCATGCAGCAGAGACCAGCATGGCCTTCGGATTCTCTCTGAAGAGCTGCCGGCACCTGCTGGAAGCCGCCAAGGAGCTGGGGGTCCAAGTAGTTGGGGTGACTTTTCAAATTCCCAGCTCCTGCCAGGACCTGCAGGAAGCCTACACCCACGCACTGTCAGATGCCCGCTGTGTGTTTGACATGGGGGTGAGTGTTGTCTGGAAACTATCAGTCATTATGAAATGAATAATAAGCTGACTTTCTGAACAAATTACTTGGAATTTTTGAAGTATAACATTAGACTTTTTGCTGTGTCTTCTCAGGCGGATTTGGGCTTTAACATGAACATCCTGGACATTGGTGGTGGATTTACTGGCTCAGAGTTTCAGCTCAAACAGGTAAATGGCTCCTACATGATTAACATCACCAGGTGGTGTGTCTCTTAGTAAATTTAACGTTACATGATTACCTCTCACAGGTGTTGCAAAATATAGAAATCTACTGTATTACTACAGAATGACCGCTTTTGAAGTTATGCACATTTTTTAGAATACCTGGGAATAAAAACTCTAAACACATATTTTCTGTGTTCGATCTCTGCAGGTTGAGTCTGCAGTCAGGCCGCTGCTGGATGCATACTTCAGCCCACTGACTGGTGTTCAAGTGTTGGCCCAGCCAGGCAGCTTCTACGTGGCCTCTGCATTCAGTCTAGCTGTCAACGTGATCAGCAAAAAGGTGGTGACCCCCCAGTGGGACGGCCTCCCTCAAAGTGAGTCATGACTTCTTTTTGTCCTTTAAAATCCACTTAATCTGATAGCAGTACCTTTTGTGTCATCATCCAAACTCTGAGTCACTGCAGATGATAATATCCAGTCCTATTAAAAAAAAACAAAAGGTTTATGTTCACACTTTTCACAAACAAGTCTTACATAATCACAACAGATCAAATCGCAGCTGTAAATAATACAGTTTGTTCTTTATTTCTGACATTGTCGCCCACTCTATTTACACAGGCCAGAACAATGAAGACACAGAGTTCCTGTACTACATGAATGAGGGTGTTTATGGTCCATTCAGCCGCAAGCTGCTGGGAAACGCCATTGCTGCCCCATCTGTACACAAGGTTAGTAGGTCTCCACCCAAGAGAGTCCGCCCCATTCAGGGCTGAAAGAAACATCTGATAGCATCTGAGGTTGAATGTGAAAAAGAGGTCATGCATTATGAGTGTTTGAGGGAGCAAAGCCAAAAGTACTTTGGAAGAAGAATCACATTGCCCAATACAAAGACCCCAGACGACTTTGGAATATTTAACGCAAAAAAAAAATTCAAGATTGTTTTCTTCTAAGAAGTGACTTTAGCCACAGATTTAATGCTGACCCACAAATATCTGTTTGGTACTCAGTAATCTCAACCATCCTGACCCATAAGGGACTCCTAATGATAAATGTCTGCTTTAATGCCCTGTTTACTCATTAGTAATGAAATAAATCAAAGTTAGATAAGATCAACAAAACAGTGGCATGGTCTGCAGACTGTAATCCTCCTGTGAGTATTAACTGATATTTCTGATCTCCCCAATGTTTCTCTGCAGCATGTGCTAAGTGCTGAAGAGGCAGTGTTTCCCAGCAGTCTGTGGGGCCCGTCCCTGGACCAGCTGGACTGTGTTGTGGAGCGCTGCCTGTTACCGGAGCTCAGCGTCGGGGACTGGCTTCTCTTCTCCAACATGGGGGCTTGCGGCATGGAGGAGTTAAGCTCCTCCCAGCTGCCAATCTACTACACTGTCTCCACCTGTGACTGGTGAGTTAGCGTGTCAGACATTTATCACTTGAGCACAACGACTTTTTAAAAAAAAAAGAACTGATCCTGAAACTTGTGGTATCCACAGGTACGAAATGCAGGAGGCCGGTGTGGCTCTGGACAGCGCCATGAAGAATTTCTCCATGGTCCAGTACAGTGCGTAACTACCCTCTGCCCCTGTGCCATACTGCATCGCACAGATCCTCTCTAGCCTCTGTTGTCCCAACGTGAGAGGAGGGGTTAGTGAGGCATTTGGGACAGGGGCTAAATGTGGTCAACATTCCAGCCACCTCGGAAAATGCAGTGTGTCTGTTTGAATCTTCCAGGAATTCGTCATTTTTACCTCTCAAAATTATTAAAAGTTGTTCAATACCTCAACTGTCTAAAATCTAATCCGGAAGATAATCTTCTTGTGTTGCTCCTCCCTCTCGAGGACTCTGAATACCTGTCAGCTTAAAGAACTCTAGCCCAAGCTCAAATGACATTATGCAACAAAATGGACGACTCTTTGGAGATGGGACCCCTCAACATGTTTGGGGTGGTTTTTATTTCCTAAATCAAATTCAGTTTACAAAATGTACAATTGATTTAAATCATATTCTCTATTGATTACCTGTTGACAGTGTAAATCCTGTGTCTGATCAACTCCAATACATTTGTCTGTAGATGATTTTTGAAGTGTTTTAAAAAAATCCATGCCTCATGTGGATTCTCAACTGCAGACGATTCACTTTGCGTAGTTTAAATGAAATTAAGACAATGATGTAACCTCTTTCTTTATTGCAGCTCACCTCAATGCATTTTTATTTATTGGATTCTGATACGGGGGCATATTTAAAGCTCCATCTTTAAGTGTGTTTTGCCCAGGTGTTATGCTGTGGCCCATCTAACAGTGTTTCCTGAAAAGATGTTGATGTGTTTTTTAACGCTACATGGATTAAGTGTGCTGTGATTTCCATTTGTGACCTCAGTGGTTTCCCTTTATTCGAAAGGCATGATACACCCCGATGCACTCCTTGCCTCTCATAGAGAGCGGTCAATCTGGTTAAAAATGCACCAAATCCTTTTTGTAGGTTAAACAATACAATACTGTAAGGTAAAATAGCAAAGGCCCCTGTTTTTCAGATTCTTGTTCAGAGATCTGGGAACAAAAAAACCCTCAAATTTCACGTACGGATCAGTGCGTGGCTCATGTGGATTTTCATGTTTGTATCTCTCAAATGAAAGACCTGTTAGTTGTACACAGACCTCTCTGAGGCAGTGCAAACATAAAGCCAGACCTTTCCTCATGCTTCTCTGAGGTAATGAGGAAAATAATGAAATAATGCACAGTCTCATGTACAGATAAATGTATCATGTTTAATAATATTAAAGGTGACCTGACTTAACTGCAGTTTTTGAAGAATCCTGCCCTCATGTGTTACAACTGAATAATGTATTGATTACTTGCTTGTCTAAGGCACTAATGGACCATAGCCTGTTTTTGACTGTAAATTGTGCTTGTTAAAGTAATGAAAGTGATTAATTTAATACATTTCTGACTGAAATCACATCTGTTGTCTGTGTGTCATCATTTGGTGTTTTGGATGTATTGGGATTGTTGGCTGGTACAGTTCTGAAACTAAACAGAAGAGTTTTGAATGATTTGAAAACACTGTGTCTCAGTATTGGAATGAAAAATCCAAAAAGAATTAAAAATGTAAATGGGTATACAACAGGGTAGCAGATATATACACAGCCTTATGTTTGACCAGGATTGAACACTAAAAAATATTTGATGCTGCTATGAAAAAACAGACATCCAGCTTATTGACCTTAAAAGCAAAAACATTTTTGTACCACAGACTTTAGTTTCAGTTTTATTAAGAGCTCAACAAACAACAGTAATCGCAATAAGGCTATCGGCGCTTATCTTGTTTGCTATCTCTAATGTAGACTTGCTTGATCTGGAGTTTGAAAATTATAATTATTAGGGATGCACGATATATCGGCATTAATATCGGTATCGGCAGATGTTTGTCATTTTTAACATACTGGCATCGGTCCAATAAGTAAAACTGGGTCGATATTAACAACTGATGTTTATATCCGTCTAGTTCAGGCATTACCAAATGGCGAACCGCGGTCTGGGTCTGGACCAAGACACCATTGGTAAATTACGAGGGGATTTTAAATTTGACGAAACATTGTTATTTCCGTCGGCACAGCTTTTACAGCATTTACTATTTTGGTAGAGCAGCACTGGAAACGTACGGACCAATTGCATTCGAGTTAAGCCACCCAATGTGATGCTTCTCAGCCAATGAAAGTTTTCTATATCAGGCTGTAAATACTGCTGCTCCGCATGCGGGTGAAAGTTTAGAAGCCGGGGGCAGAAGAAAGGACGATGGAGAGAACAATAAAGAAAACAACACCGAATGAGAGGACGAAGAGACAAATGAACTGGAGTTAGAGAGAATAACATCCACAAATTTCACAGTCTAAGAAAAGAAAAGTGGACCAACTCAATTATGTCCATTTTTACCTTTCAGAGCACAAAATCACTGTCTGATGCTCAAAGACCGCACACAAGTACTAAAAAAACTTTTTTGATTTATTTTCTCTTAGTTTTAAATACAGCCCTTTCTGTTCACTTAAATGTTTGACCACCATAAATATTGTGAAATATATGTTAATTTAACATTACCAAAAAATAATATAACGTTTTACACAGTATGATGTTCAGGAGCCTTGATACAATACATGTTTTCTGACTGGACCTCTTTGAGTTTTAATTGAATAACCCTGGTCTAGCTGCTGTTCGTGTATGTGTCGGGAGGGGGGGTTGCCATGAATACTGGTCAGTTTTCTAAGGTTACTTTGTCAGGATATTATTTTGGTCTATGATCCTTTTTGTAATTCATGATCCAGACTTTCTCACAGGAGTTTTGTGAGTCTGAGAGTTTAATTACACACTCGCTTTAAGTTGTGAAGGTTGAGAAAGAAACACTGTTGGTTACTTTTGTTTATGGTAGCCCTGTAATGTTCTTATCTGAAAGTGAAACACCCTTTGAAAATAAAGGAAGACTTTAAAAAATTCAGTTTTCAGTCTGTACAAACTTTTATCATCTCAGAAACTTTAATTTTTTTTAACATATATCGATATCGGTAAATATCAGTTATCAACCATAAAAGAAATATTAACATCAGATATCGGTAGCGGCCAAAATGTCCATGTGGGTGCATCCTTAATAATCATGGATTATAGGCAGAGTGTGTTCAGAAATCAGTACCATATTTCACAGTTTTACACATTTCTCACACTGAACCCCACAAACTGAAGGGAAGATCAATGTGTGGAATACCAAAAACAGTTGTTTTTTTGCCCCCTGGAGAAATATGCTAAGACATGAGAAAAAGGCATTTTAATTAAAGGGGAATATTTCTAAGAGGAGCTGCTCTAGCTTTATTTTGATGTCATGATTTAAGTGTTTGTAAGATTTGTGAAGAATCAAACCTTGTTTCTGCCCTTCGTAAGAAGCGATTAGTATATATTAATAAGACTGAAAGTAAAACCAATAGCTGAAAACTGAAAGGACTGCAAAGTGGCGCAATGGTTAGTGCTGCAGCCTCAACAAAAAGGTCACAAGTTCGAATCCTGGTTCACCCAGTGACCCTTCTGTGCAGAGTTTGCATGTTCTCTCTGTGCATGCGTGGGCCTCTAGCTTCCTCCCACAGTCCAAAAACATGCTCACCAGGTTAACTGGTGATTCTAAATTGCCCGTAGGTGCGAGAGCTTGAAAGGTTGTCTGTCTCTGTGTGTCAGCACTGTGATTGACTGGTGAACAGTGCAGGGGTGTACCTGCCTCTCGCCCTAAAACAGCTGGGATAGGCTCCAGCCACTTGTGACCCTGACCAGGATAAGTGGTATAGAAGATGAAGATAAATTGAATGGTGAATATTACCATGGTCAAAAAGCATGTCACTGAGTGCTCAGTGAATTTAAAGGTGGTGAAGGTAATAGATGTGTTACTGCATGATAGAGACTGTTGAGAATTCTGTTTGTTCATTCTGTTTACAGATTAAAGTCTGGAATCAGTTTGATCACACAGAACTTTATATTAATAAAATCGGCACAGTAGCTATTGAAACTGTTCTTTTGCCAGTTTCAGTATTATTTTGGTCTGAAAGCACTTCTTTCGCCATAACTGGACTACTCGTGCCTCTTTTTGGTTGGGCATGAGTTAAAAGTCAGAAAATAAAAGTTGATCTTTACTTTGGTTAAGAGATTGCGTTTTATTTGAAGATTTAGATTTGTATTTTATTTAGTTGTCCTGGCTTGTATCTTTTGGATGTAACTTCATTTCTGTAGCTAGTTTTAATTTGCAGTGCAATCAAGTACAGCAAAACTAGTCATCACACGTTCACCTCGTGGTTTTGCTGCCTGCCCAGGAAAATAAATCCACACCTCTTACCTAACGTTGAAAAGGCCACAATGGTAGATTTGAGCACGCTCATTAAAACTGCATTTGAATTTTTCATCATTTGTCTATCATACTGCTGGGTAACACAGACCTTTGAAAGATATCTCCATTGGGCATGTTATAGAGAAAAAAATAGTGTAAGACTAATTACTGCACAAATTGATGTAACAGAGGAACTGTATTAACATCTCGAGGCAATAAATTACCGATAGACAGCTAACGATTCAGTTCGATAAGTCACCTGGTTAAGTGTAAGATATTGGTAACGTAAAAACTTTAAGGTCAACACTAAGTTTCGTAACTTTGGAATTAAGGCCGTTGATTTGACTGATGGCAGACCTGATCTTAATTCGAAATAGTTATATAAAAGGCCTTGTCAAGAGGTGGCTTACGATTAACTAAAGTAGAGAGAGAGAGAGAGTGATCAAGTTGTTGATCACCTGTAAAAAGATTTAAATCAACCGTTAATGTAATTATTGCTTCATATAAAAAAAAATCAAAAAAAGTTAGCTATCGTTGTCAGCGACTTTGAGCAGGACGTTAGCCGTGAAGGCTTAATCGTAAACATTTATCATGCTAATAAAGAAAATCCTAAAATTTTAGGGTATGCTAGCTCAAAACATCAACACCTACAATTCAGCTTCTCTTTTCATCAAAAAGGTGGTTTATTCTGATTGGATGAGTAAAGTAGCATGATATGACGTCACAACCCAAGAACCACCCATTTAGCTCATTTTCTCGACACCCCATTGGTTGGCATTGGTCATGTACCACGTGACTGCCAGTGAGAGTCGCTGTTGCCACGCCCCCATGACTAGCTATATGTTGTAAAATACAATAGTCCAATCAACAAGTCAAGTGTTTCACAAAATTCAAAGGCAAAGTTATCAAATCTGTCACCTGGACCTCTGAAACGACAGGAAACACTGATAGTTACAGAAAAGAGGATGATTTAGGTTTTGGACAAAGAACTTTCCTATTGGTCAATTTGTTCTGTATGCAAATGAGGCCTGCTACGTCAGATCCTGAACTTGAGCGCCATTTTTTCCTCAACAGGGGAAGAAAGGGACAAAAGCTGGACCAAAATCAACTTATATTTACTATCCTCACCTTTCACATTACGCTTCCTCTTTTATACAGCGGTGCATCTAGAGAGAGGAGGCTGTTCGGATGAGTGTCTGTGTGCAGCTCGGGCAGCGGATGCAGCTTATCAACGCACACAGTTGAGGGCCGGCGGAAGTGAAAAACGTTAGCCCCGTTGGAGGTGGCACAGCGACAACTAACGTTAACCTACGCTGAAAATACGACGAGGTAAATAACACTGAAGAGGCTGTGGGCATCCTCAAGTATGAAGACGCAGCGTGGCCGGCTTAGTGACCCGGCTCGTCGCTGTCAGCGTGCCGCGGGGAGCTGTTTAAAGACTCCAGTGTGGGCTCCACACACACAGAGCAATATTAGCATGAATGGCAGTTGAGAAAACTAGAAGGTTGTTACTTTGTTGATGGTTCAACAGAAAATGTTCATTTAAAACTCGCTGAAAAAGTTTTACATCTCAGGAAATGACATATATTCGCGTGCATAGATTTTGAGGGCGGCACACTGAGGTGAAATTATTTATTATACAACAAATGTAACCTTACGATTGTTTTCATGCAGACATTTATGAACATCCATGCTGTAATTTCTCTTACATGGTAACTCTGTGCACTTTATTTCTTTGGTACGTCATCCTTTATATTCAGTGTTCTTGCAAGACCTGTTTTTAACTGTTATAAACGGCAAATTGAGGACATTTAATCACTATCTTTCTCAATAGAAACAGATTGTCAGGCTAATGTATATATAGATTAGCCATATATGGCTTGTTTACATTTTCCAGGCACACCTATCCGCTGATTTTTACTTATCTATCCTTAAAAATACACACCGTTTTATTGTTTGCTATTCATGTGAAAGTTTTTACTTTTCACAAAATGGAATCAAATTTTGTGTTCTGGATTTAATACTTAGAGTATGAGGTCTATTGTTTCTAAGTGCTGCAACAGAACACAAATTATATAATTGACCAGCTTTTGAAAAACAGTAACTTATTTACTTATTCTTTATAACCATGGATAAAATATGTGAATTATCTCGTCAAGTTTAAAAGTGACCAAAGTGATGTCCGTTTCGCAATCCCAAGTCTAACTAACAGTTGAAATTCCTTGATAGTACAATAGATAATATTATAGTTGAATTGAAGAAGCTTGAACTGTGACCGAATTGATAAATTTATTTTTTTATCTGTGTTTGAATTGATTTTGCAGCTCTTTTTTTTGTTAACCAGTGTTAGTGCACCCATTAAAATTTTAAATTGCTTCTTTTTAAAGGAACAATGTATCAGCTTCCGGTTGGGAATATCGAGAAGATCCGAAAGGCTCGCAAGGCAGTGAAGAACATCCTGACTGAGATCGGCCTAGAAGACTGCAAAACTCTGCTAAAGGTAAGTTTTAATGGGAAATGTTTGAATATACTTTCTTATCATTACAATGTAAACCAGCATGAAGTTTTTTTAAACACATAATGGACTGAACATCAAATATACCCATGTACAAGTATAAGACTAACTCAAGAAAAAAAAGTCTGATTAAAAAAAACCTAAAACAGGAAAACATATACCATATAAGACATGGTACTGCACCCTGGATAAGAATCTCTCGAGCTGTCTGCAGCACAACATGAAGATGCAAATGTTAAAAGGTCAACTGAATTTGATTCTGTGGACTGTTTGGATTTGTTTTGATATTTCAGCTCTGTAGCAATAGAGGGGATTTTCCAACCAGTCTCACTGTTTGTACATATAATACCAGTAATTATTTTGTGCTGAAAGGTGGTTGTCTTAATTCTAGAAATAACAAATGTAAGAATAGCATCTTAAAGCAAATCGAATTAAGATTGATATGATCACTCCTTTATTCAAGGATGTATGTATTTGTTGTAATATAGTATTTAATGTCTACTAAATGTTTAGTCCTTAATTAGTATTTTATCCAAACCTTTCTTATAGCAACATTATGAGTAAGAGATGCAGTAAAACACATGAACTGCTGGCAGTGTGCAGTTTTTGAGTAGTTAAGGCCAATGTATTTTAACCAGAAAGACTTTGTTGAATCTGTTCATGAGTCTTTGTACGAGTTATGGATAATTCTGAGGTATCTTTGTTGTTGTTGTTGTTGTTGTAGCACTGTTGCTTTACATTATGATTTACATTTTGGCTGAAGTAAATAGTAGGTATGCAACCAATTGCAAACTCATGATTGGGACAATTCTTCGAATTGGCAAAAAATGTGTATATAGTTTCATTACTTTTCACCTATTCATTATCTGTGCACCTTAAAGCGGGGCTTTATACCAATGTTGTAAGCACCAAGGTTCGATGTGTTTAAAGGACCACACTTCATACAGATATCTCTTTGAAGAATCTCTCCTTTCTTCCTCAGGCATTGTGAAAACTATGAACACAAATACAAAACAACTCATGCTCTGCTTATATTAACATAATACACAATAGTAAAACATAAGCAATTACTGTGTGCGCCTGTAAAACCATGTGCATAAAAAAAACTGGTTGGACCTGTGAGTCTATCTCCATCTCATCTCTTTGTTTCTGACTAACACACACAGGGGTCACACTTTGACCAAACATCCGGTCATGAAATATAACCTTTGACCTCATGAATTTAAATACTCATGCTATTTATTACTTTCTAATGCTCTAAATAAACTTCTAATTAATATGAAACTGCAAAATGATACATTTATGAATTCATATACAACATTAATTTGTCTCTTACAATGATGTTATTACACAGTTACAGATGTTATTAAACAAAAGCCTAAAAAGCTGCTATTCAACAAGACAATGTTACTTCATATGGACAGTCTGAACACTAAATTATTGAAAAAAAAATACTCTCAGCAGAACAGGTGAATCATGTGGCTCAAATCAGATATCAACTTAACTTCTAGTCACTTTCTCCATGGGTTTATGGGTTTATGGGTCACCGCTTCAGCTGCACAGATTTTGGGAGTCAAACAGTGCATTGATATCGTTCCCACTCTCACAGCAGGGTTGGTGTGAGTGCAGATGTGATTCATCTCTAATGAGCACTCAGGAGGGGGAGAGAACTAACTCAGTGCAAATAATGTTGATTTCAGTGAACACGGAAGCTGTTTGTCTCATAACATCATCTGTAAACGTCTATGTACTGGTGTCTTTTGCTGCTTCCTTGTTGAGCCTGTAACAACTTTCTCAGAGCAGCAACATGCTTCATTGATGTTGTTTGTAGGGATTTAGCTGATAAATTGTCTGTAGACTAACCTGTGGGGGTGGTCTAAACAGATCAAGGTCCAATTGTAATTTGTTGTACCTCTAAATGGAGTTATCCCTCTAAGTATAAGATTACAGTTTAACACAATTTTGGTTCTTGCTCATGCTAAGCTTATGTTTTGCATTGCAGGATCTGAACGAAAACTCAGAGAAAACCACAGATGAAGAGGATCCTTTTCAGGAAACTGAATGGTTTGATTTCACCGATGGATACAATGCCCGACAATTTAAAAAGGTAAATATGTTGAAGACTTTCATCAATACTCTCCGTTAACCAACAGATATCGTCCTGCTTTGTTTTTTAAAAGCTCAACATGTAACTGAGCTTTTAGTATACAAATTCTTGTTAAGGGGAGAGTTAGGATTACAGATAGTTCTGTATAAATAGGTTAATATGAATGTTAAATACCCATAAGTGTAGTGAGTTGAGTTTATTGGTATAAACAGATTCTCTCTCTCTCTTTCTTTCCATTTAGTGGCCTTATCGGTCGCAAACTTTGTGCTGTAACCTGTGCAAGTACTCTACTAAAAACATCTACAACTTCAGGACCCACGTCTCCCGCTGCCATAAGTATGTGCAGTCTTACTGCGCGCTCACACCCTGTTCTCAGTGCCTCTTCATTGGCCACCCAAAGGTGGTCAAGAAGCACATGATGTTTTTCCACGCCAAACTCGCCAACCATATACAAACCACGAGTGAAGTGTCTGCACAGAGCCATCGTGGGAATGAGCGGTACCAGTGCAGGAAATGTGGATTCCAAGCCTCTTCGATCTTTGTGATGAAGAAGCATATTATTCTCAAGCACCTGGAGAGGATGGCAGAACAGTACATCGGTTACAGATTACACCTTCAAGGCACCACGTCTGTAAAAGTGCACTGCTGCAAGGTGTGTAGGGTGAACACTGGGACCCTAGACCAAATGTTGCACCACATGCTGGTGGAGCCAACACACTATTCAGTCAGCACACAAGTACAGAGCTTAATTTATGAGAACAAGAACTTTACCATCAAATCAACTCCGAATGGAAACGGCTTGTTTGTGACATTCCCGAGCATCGCTCCCAAACCACAAACGACTCAAATGTTTAACAGCAAGTCCTTGGTGTTGCCAAGTAACGGTCAACCTGCTGGTACTGTAGTGACGTTGCAGCAACTACCAGGATCTACAAATAGTACAACTCTGATCTGTGCCCCAGGAACCAACCAAGCTTTCTTACCCCCACAGGCATCAGCGCTGGTGCAGCTAGCTAGTGCTGAGGCTAAAGGTCTGCTCCAGCCTGGGGCCACCATCGCCCTCAGAAGTGCTTTGCCCCAAGGACCGTCCATGGTCCAACTCCCAGCGGTGTCTAATATGTCTCTCAAACCTGCACCAATGGCTTTAGCATCTCCTCCTCAGCCGCAACAGACTCCTCAAGCACAGCAAATCCTACTGCCACCAGGACTGCAGGCCAACATGGCCACTGTCCCTGGCGCTGTAACTAAACCCGCTATGGCAACACAAAATGCACCAATGAACCAAATCACCCTGCAAGGTACCATGCTGACTTCACAGTCTCTGCTGAGTCACCTGATCCCAACTGGCAACAGAGTAAATGGCATGCCCACATATACTTTCGCTCCGCTGCAAGTAGCAGTGCCGGGCTCTCAGAGTGCAAACACCCCTCTCAAACAAATCGACCAAACGAGTAACTCGTCACCACAAACTAAGAAATGGATTACCTGCCCCCTGTGCAATGAACTTTTCCCTTCCAATGTCTTTGACATCCACACAGAAGTCGCACACCAGACAAAATCCTCCTCAGCCAAGTCAGAAAGCGTCGCGGCACGAGCAGCCTTCTTGAAGAAAATGCCGGACAAAACCATTAAATGTCTAACGTGTAAAATTCTGCTATCAGAAAAAAGTGTCTTCCAACACCTGCTCCATGGCCTGAACTGTTTGTACTGCTCTGCTTTGTTCTTTTCAATCAGACAGCTCACAGAGCATGTTAAACTACACAATCCCACAAGCAAGGCATACTGTGATTTCCTGAGACAGAAGTACAGGGTCTACTCAAAAGGTTCTGGTGGAATCCTGTTCCCTTACTTTGATGTCCACACCACAGCTCCTAAAGAAGTCTTAGGAGACATTGAGGTAAACCTCGCCTTGGTCACAAACACCCTTGACTTGATCTTCTTCAAGTTGCAGCCCATCAGTCAGCCAGACATTTGCCCCGCACCCGTGAAATTCAACAGCACATACTGTCCCTTCTGCGATGAAAAGTTTCAGAGTGAATCCCAACATCTTCAGCACCTAAAAGAAAAACATTTTGTAGCACCAACCATTCATGCCATCCTAAAGACAGAGGCTTTCAAGTGCATATACTGCAACGGTGTGTACACAGGAAAGGTTACCCAGCAGGCTGTGATGCTTCACATCCAGCGATGCCGCTGTTCACCAAAACCACCTCAGCCACCTCAACCACCTCATCCACCGCCCCTTAAACCTATAGTAGCACCACAGGCACCACCAAAACCAGCTCCACAGCTCAGCCAGCCGTCCGGACTCTACTTCCTCCAAGTGCCACAAGGGCTAACTGTGAAACAAGCTCTGGCTCCAGCTCGCGTGATTCCAGCTGCTGCCCCTCCGGCCAGGCCTCCAGAGTCTGAAGCAGAGAAGCAGTCCAAGCAGCGTCTAGAGGCGGCGTTGAGGGAGGTCATTGTGGCTAATAAACGAGAGCGAGAAGAAAGGGCAGCCATGCGAAAGAGGCGAGAGCAGGAGAGATTGTTGCCCCCGCCAGAGCCCGTGATTCAGAGCGACCCTACGGTGAAGCTGGCGCTGGAGCCCACCTCTGTGGAGCGCCGCTGCAGCGAGGAGCGCAGAGACTTCATATCCAAATACTTTAACGTGAACCCTTACGCGACCAAACCCGAGACTGAGGAGCTGTGCAGGAGGCTTTCGGTCACCAAAGCAGAGCTGGCTGCACTCTTCAGCAAGAAGCGCAGCAAATGTATGAAGAGTCTGAAGAGGAACACGGCCGCCATTTTCCTGGGATTCAACATGACAGAACTGAGCAAAGTCAAGCACAATCTCCTCATCCCAGAACCACAAACTGTAGACACAGCAGATTCCGACGAGAATCCAGAGCAGCCTGAAGACTCGGCAGAACCGATGGAAAAGAGTGAAGATGGACCAGAACCAATGGAGGAAAGCGGGAAAGACAAAGTTACAGGTGGAGAACAGGTGGAGCCGATGGAATGTGTGTAATAAATATGAGAATAATACGTATACAGGTGTTCTTAATTCAAACAGAATAAAACCCTGATACTTCAACGGCGGCCTCTTGTGTTGGTAGTTACTAGAGAAGTTCATTATGCAGTGCGCAAAGTGTATCCAATCATACAAGTTACCTGTAAGTGAGGGCAGTTAGTTCATGTAGCCTTCATGAATAGTGCTTTGTTTATCAGTATGCTCTCAGTGGTTTATATTCTGGTTTCTACATTCATGCAAAACCACGTTACAATGCTCTACAACCCAGATTCAATACAGATGTGTTGTCTCTAGGTCAGTGTCGAGACTGTTGAGCTGAAACAGTATTTAGCCATCATAATCCCTTGTTCTCGAATAGCTACTGACTTCAACTTAAGCACTGGTTTGCTTCAACTAGCTACTTTTTGCACCCTTTATTTAAGCCCATGTGTACAAAATTGTGTGTATCTATTGTTTGTTGGCTAATAATCAGACTAAAGTGCACTCTTGGACCTTACCATGAATCACTATTATATTATGTTTTCTTTCATGAGTGTTTTTTTTCTACCTTTTTGGACATATTTCTGTTGTTACGACTTTGATATTTTGCTTTTTCACTTTTTTTTCATCCTAGATCTTACAGAGGATTTTGATGAATGTTGACTTTAAAGCTAAATTCGGGATTTGATGGTTCAAAAGTTTGCAATTTCAGGTTTTGGGAGTTAAAAAACAGCTAAAGTTTTCAAACCATGATGCCTGCATGAGCATTTATCTAATTAGATTAACTGAGTTGTGGCATTGTGAGATCTACATATTTGCATCAACTTGTGGAAAAAATGATCTTGACAACAAAAGAAGTTCTTGGGTGTTAACACGGATATCTTGACAGCTGTTTGTTTTTGTACTGTATGTGTGTTTTCTATGATTCCAAGAATATGAACAACTTCAAGAAGGGTACGCGTTCTCATTCTGTCCAAAGCCACTGTGTTGTAAAAAAAAATAAATAAAGTGGTTTCCTTTTATGATTAATTCATTTTCAAGTGTTCATTTCCTAATAAAAAAAAAAGTATATTTCAAACCATGCTGTGTGAAAGCAACAAGATGTATGTTTATTTTTCTGTGGAACTGAGCTGGAAATCAATAAAACTCAATGCAACGCTTAAATCAGCATGAATAGAAAATAACACAAAGAAGGCAAAGAATCTTAAACCTGAACAGTTTTTGATATTATGTATTTTTTTATTTCAGATGTGCATTTGTCAACATACATTTCAAAAGAAGTGCTTAATGCTAGTTCAATCATAGTGGAAATGCTGGGCCCAGCCAAACGTGTCTCAAGTACATGGATTTTTTACTAAAGAGCAACATGGTGATGCATATTCAAGTTTAAAGCCAAGGGAGTTAGTCTTGATCTTTAAAAGTTTTATACAAAAGGTCTAGCAAAAACAAGTCACCTGTTGTACTGCTGTTTTCGTGGTTTATGATCCTTTAACTGTTACATAACTGCAATAATTAAAAGTGAAATAGCACCAGAAGCTAAGAATTGACCATGAGTAGAAAAACAAACAAACCATGTAATGAGCTGTACTGTTGACACTGGAGAAGTTTTGTTTGATTTAATTCTGCTCCTCTTCTTCTCAGGGCAACATCTAAAGAGTTTGTATTGAGGTTCTTTGTCAGTCACTGTTCCCAAAGTCAAGACTTTTTACTTCATAACAGATCTGATTTGATCAAGAATAGAAGGACCACTGTAGTTGTTTGTTTGGATAGCGTCCAGCCTCTTCAAGTACTCCACTGGGAGTCCGTTTTGCTCCGCACCCAGACACACTACCTGTAGGAGAAAGACAAAAGGTGGATGGATATAAATAAGACTGTTGATTATGCCATAAAATAGTTCCTGTGTGTTGTTTGTGATAGTGTGTAAGTGTACACACCTCTTTGTACTGGGGAGAGGGAGGACAGGGGTGAAAATTGTTCATCTGGTAAGTCCTACATAACATCACCCCTTCATCAGTCTCCACTGAAACCTCCAGAGGAGAGTACTGCCCCTGGCCCACCCCTTCTTGTCTGAGGTGAAGAAAATGAAAAACAAAGTTGGGTTAAAACGACAAACATTAACAGGTAGGGGGATCAACACCTGGGCATTGATGCGACTCACTCGTCTAAACTTGTAAGGTTTTCGTTGCTCAAAGTCCAGATCACCCCCCAAACGTCGCTGCCTGGATGAGACTGGATTGTGGCCACTCCTCCATGCCACATGTTGTCCACATGTTGCTCCCACAGGCCAAAGTTCAACTCATAGTCCTGTCCAAAACACACAGAAACAGGTGGTGGTGAAAGGGGAAGAGGACAAAAGGCTGTGTACAGTGATGAGGCTTTAAACAAAATGTCTTTTATTGCACTGTGACGTAAAGAAGGGTGCTATGTTTGTGTTCTCAATAGTGTCCACTGTGAGCTGTGTTTGCTATTACTCATCACAGCGTTACCAAACAGGACTGGGCTCAGGCCCTGTTGTTACAGCTGAGTCTAAAGAGGTGGTGCTAAAGCTACACCGACCTCGTATTGGACGCCTGGAAGTACAGACACATTAGAGAGAAATAACATTTTTTTTTTTCACTTTTGAGATTACAATAAGCTTTAAAGCAGCCCAAGTATCAGAAACTAGACGGTCCTACGTAGTTCATTTCCACTCTGTATCAACAACAGAGCACGTTCACAGGCATCATGCTGCGTTCAAGATGTGCATGGTTTACAAGAGCATTGTGCTCATAGACAGTATTGGGGGTGTGCTTGTGCTTTTTATGATATTAATAATCCCAAATAATAATAACAATAATAGTAACATTTTAAGTTGTTATCAACGTTTTTTAAAATCATTTATTCAGTACAGACACTCGTTCTGTCGGTAAATGTGGTTTTAAGATTGAATAAGTACAACACCACCCCGTTCGCTTATTAACACACAACACACACAATGTTGCTCATGAAATATTGGGTAAAATGTCCAAAAAGTATTCATATATTTTTGTAAAGCAGAAGTACTATGGACAATTTAATTACCTTCAATCGACCGGTTGTGAAAAATGTCGCCGATGGGTTTGCAAGCTGCAGTCTTTCCTTCAGCAAGTTGCTCCCAAATGCGAAATACATAAAGCGATCCTTGGCAGCATCAGACATCTTTTGGTATATCCTAGAGACATAAGAGCACAGCTAAAGCCTATTTGCTGATATTTGTTTTCTACTAGAGCTGCCACAGCTCTTGTTAGTGGTGGTTTATGGTGCAGGAATTATCCGGCTGAAATTTAAAGCTACAGTGAGTCATATTCCGGTAGTTGGAAGCTGGAGAGGTATGGGTCCGTGTTACGCTTTTAAAAACAACAACAACAACAACATTAATTTATCATTGAAACACACAGATAATGAATCTGCTATGTGATTGCCAAAATGTAATCATATCAATGGTATTATCATTATTCATTAATTATTATTGTATAGTAGTGGCTGTGCCATAAAAGAATGAATATTTTTTGAATTACTTCCGGTTCCATGTTTAAGTTCCTGTCAGAAAGCCTTCAAGTTATTGCAGTATTTATGGACAACATAAACAGTCAATAAACCAAAATTAGATGTTCAAAAGTCAGCATTATTTGATAAAAATCATCTACTTAAAAATGTGCATCATTTGTTCTTGTGATAAAATCAAAAATCATGTTTAGATGATTTCACTGAAAATATACTGTTAAAATGTAAAAAAGGCCCACTGATTGAAAGACATTTTACTGGTAAATTCACAATAGTGATTTAATTTGCATTTTCTTGTACTTTTTTTTTTTACGTTTTAAGTTTCAGGCTTCAAAACAACCAGTTATGCTCAAAATAAAAGGCGTCATGGCTCAGTGGATGTTAGTCACTTCCATGCCTGTGTAAATATAACACCATATTTTAAATTTCTTTTAATGCGACAAATTACACCTGACATCCCAAAATATCACTGCAAAAGTAATTTGGCCTCAACCTTTTTTTGAAGTTTACAAAGACACCATCTTGGGTCCTATATATTTTGACTGACACAGAGCTATTTTTGTTATTTCTTGGTTTTAAAAACAAAAGTAGTCCTACATATTTTACCCGTTTGGTAAGAGTATTTTCTAAATAAAATCAAACGCATATTAAGATGAACTATCCGATGATGTAATTTTGGCTATGAAATATTAAAATACAAATTAATGTGTTAGGCAAGTAACGCTAATGGTAATGTGACTATGATCAGACTTGCCAAATTAAATATGGAACCTAAAATAAAATGCAATAGTCCAGAAGGGTTCATTTGGTCCAACACCATAAAATATACCATAACATACTGTATTACGACTTGCAGTTGAAACATAGAGGGATTAAACTAAAGTTTCCCCCCAATTAGTTAAAGTAAAAATTTTTAACGCAAATTCTCTATCCAGCCACATAATTACACATTTTGAGGTCAAAATAAACTTTGCCAAAGGTTGAAATAATGCAGAGTCAAGTGTATCCTCAACAAGGATTTTAATGTACAAAAAAAGAAAAAACAAAACAGGAAAAACATGAAAATTCACAAAACGCTCCCTCTGAGGTAAGAAAAAAAAAATCCTGTACAATCAGCGGCATGGTTGCAAGCAAATGCAAAACCAGGTGATCATCTCCTTGGCCCGCCTCGTCCTCGTCCCCTTCCTCTGCCGCGCCCTCGTCCTCTTCCTCGTCCCCGTCCAGCCACTTAAAAAAAGAAGAAAAAAAAGGGAAGAATAGAGAGTGAGAAACAAACGTTCTGGGAAACCGTACATGTGAGAGAGTTTAGGGAGTACACAGCAAAACTTGTTGACACTTAAACCACACCCTTGTTTTACTTACAGTCTCCAAAAATCAAGTTTTGTAACCAGTAACTGATCAAGCTGTCCTGTCATCCCAAAACGAACGCTCGCCGGCCAAACCAAAACGTACTTAACATTTCCATAGACCTTTATCAAACCATGTGCTGATATACATTATCTTGATGCCGTTTTGCACTTTACTCACCTGCTTCCCTCTTCTTGGACTTGATCTTTGGCTCGATGTCAACCAGTAAGGTGTCCAGTGGGAGACTGTCGGGAAGAATGAAGTAGCGGATATTGTTGCCGCGGATGCTCAGTGATTCCAGCTGAGTGGGCTCCCTGTTTTTCAGAGTCATCTTCACCGCTTTCAGGTGGGTGTTCATGCTCACGTCAACACCTGAAGGAGAGACGAAGAGATACGACCAATAAAAACCTGAACATCAGAGGAAACGTGAATCCTGCTTTGGAAAGCTTAAAGAGATAAATGACATGGGATGAGAGTTTTGCAGTCAGATAATCTGCTCACTGAAGTGTCAGTTTCAGCTCTCGTGATGGTCAAAATTTCAGAAACTGTAATTCGGAACATTTAAAAACACTTTCTTGTAGCTTAAATCTGAACATCTGAGACGCAGTGACACAGGAGTCCTTAGGAGTAACTGACCGGCGCCAGAACATTTTGTTAGCCGACTTCTTTTTGTTTGGCTGTAGAGCAAGACAATTGATAGGGAGATGCCGTGGGCCTGTACTCTGAACACTTTCCATCACCTTTGGCTCACTAGTTCCAACACATGAAATCACACTAAGCTGTCACCTAACTCTGGTAATCAAATACACAAGTTAACTAAGAGCACATTCACACATCCTGTTAGCAAAGCAACATATCAAAGAGCCTGGGGCAAAAATATATGGATTAATATGAAGAGGTTTAAAAAAATAAATAAATAAAACCATTCAAAACACAAAGACAGGACAGCTGGGAGATAACTAGGACTGCAGTAATGGACAAAGCTTGGGTGTACTACAGTGGCTGAGGTATGCAAGGCATCTTTAAAATCTGCACACTGAAGACAGATTCAAAACTTTACAAGACTTCAAATTACTCTAAATATAAAGACAGAAGACTAGAGAAAGGTTACAATCACTGAAACTCAGGACTACAATCTACAAGCCAGTGTGCAAAAGTGCTACAACACCAACAGGAGAAAGTAAATACCACCATAAGCATGACTAAAAATAACAAAACAGATTAAAGTCTAGGAAAACTAAAACAAACAAGCTTTAATCTGTCCAGGTGTTTCAGGTAAGATGACATGATTATCTTCAAACAACTTGACTTACAGCTGGACTTACAAGGTGTTTTTTTCCATCTTGAATGTATTAATGTTTGATGACTCAAGAGGAGTAGACAAGAGAAAACGCATAAAAGTACCAATTCTGACAGAAAAGGATGATTCAACTGTTAAAACATTCAGCTGTTTCCTGAAACTTAATTCAATTTGGGAAAAAAAGAACTTAAAAACTGCAGTGCAGGTTGATTTACAGCAGGACGGGTGTATGGTGCAGCATCAGCTTTAGCTGGACTACTCCATGATGATAACAAACCACTTTGTCCGTCTACAAGAACGTGTGTGCATGTGATTTTGGATTAAACTCACTCTTAAAGACACCATACTGCACTCTATGTGGGGATGAGCTCCTCAAACACATTTGCTTACCTGTGATGGTGCCGTGCACCTGGGTGCCATTCTTCAGTTCAATGGTAACCGTCTCATGGCTGAGCTTCATCAAAAACCTGCAAGTATCATGAAATCAGATTGTGGTGTGAACACATCGGTATTTGAGCTCACTCTGATGTTTCATGCACAAGTTACTGTAAGCATCTTTGGTACTGTGTTCAGACAAGTCCGAGGTTAGCTATCAAGCTAACGTCTGCTACTGGAAGCTATCAGCAATGACAGAAGTAGAAGCGAGAGAGGCCAAGACAGCAAACCCTCAAACATGGGCAAGGAAATGATCCCAGAAGAGAAATACATTGTATAAAGGAAATTGTGTCGCATAATGTTGATGAATGAAATGCTAACTAAACTTTGCAGAGCCAGACCGAAGGCCTGTGTATATGCTAGCATTGAAGTCGATCGGTTAAATCTAGTTTTTGCTCCAATATAAGATTAAAAACGATTGAATTTCCAGATATAATCCTACATATTTGATCAAAGCATCCACTGCATGTAAGCATGTTTCTTTCGTGTAATTTCAGTCTTGTGCCCGTTGTTGTAGCATCGGAGAGCTTCCATTCATTTCATTCACAGCTTCCCGCTCGTTTACATCTACATCCATCCATCAGTTTCAATGCGCTTGTACTACTTTTCTTGAATAAACTCAATAAATACGTATATTTTTTGTAACATTACCTGACTAGTTTCATGATGGTGGCGGACAGTAGAGTAAAATCCTCCACTTAAGAAAAAATTACAGCGCTCGAGTGAAGAATCCACAGGCCGCTGTTGTATGATGTACGTTTTCGCCGCAGCACGAAATCGACGTCATTTAAAATGCGCCGGTGAGGGAACAAAATTAACAACAGCGCCGCCCCACGGTCGCGTGATAATGCACAAGTCGGAGAAAGGGGATTTTAGCAAGCAAATCAACAAAAAGCTGTATGTTCGAATTAAAAAAATAATAATTCGGCTCCAATGTTTCAACGCAAGCAGGAAACACAGATATGTAAATATATTTTTAAGTTTTAACAAACAAATTCAGAACTTTTGGTGGAAAACACAAAATTATTCCGAGAATGACAAACTAAAGCCCCTCAGATTTGTTTACACTCAGTTTACACTATCCCCAGTAGATGGTGCTAGAGAACTGTTATTTGAGTATTATACGCTATCAAATTGTTGATTAGCTTAGTGCACCTAGACATGATAACAAGTTTTATCTTGCATTAAACGTTAAAATACATATATTTTATGTTCATTATCTTAGGCGAGAATAATATTACCTTTTAATTTAAGTACTGACTTCGATAACTTTACCCTTTTCATTACCTAAGTTAATTTATCTTTTTCTTTTTTTTAATTTCAGTGTTATTACTTTGAATTTAATCTGTTATTACTTTCATCCATAATTATTTTCTTTATTTTTAATCTTTATGCGTTTGATTATGGATCTATAGATTTGTTATTTCCAAGTGCTTTTAACCCATCCTATTTTCAGTTGATGTGACATTGTCCTCTTCATCCAAAAACCCTCCCTTTCTTTTCCCCTTGTGCCATTATCTTTATGCTGAATGTTCAACTCACGCTATTACTGCTTATCTCTTCCTGCCTAATGTTTATCTTGTTGTCCCCTTGATTAACTGCCATGCTTTTATCTGTCAAAGCAACAAACATTTCTTTTTAAAGATGCAGTATAGATAATTAAGTTCTGAATAACCCAAAACAAGATCTATTCCCAACACCACCAGTGTTTAAACTATTGTTTCAAGTATGAAGTTTACCTCTTATCTTTTTTTTATTTACTCCGTCTTTCAAAAATCCCCCCAAAGTGTAGAAAGAAAAACTCTTAGCAGCACACTTTCAGCTCTTTTTATTGAGAGTAAACTTTGCACTGAGACTTTCATTTACAGTTCTGGCTGCACATCAAACCTCCTTTATGGACCCACTGGGAATGTATCAAGTATAATCTATGAGAGTGCAATTTCATTTCTTTCTGAAGTGGTTGGCTGAGGGATCTTCAAAGTAAAAACATTTAATATGGAGCACAAAATTGCACACCATAAATTAAAAACTAAATCAGAAAAACAAACAAAACAAACAAAAAAAATAGAAAAGAAAAATAAATTAATAATATTAAAAGCCTCACTCATCAGTCCCCTCTATTTGACACCCCGTTTGATAAGTTAAACGCAATAAAATCATGCTTGTGCAAATGAAAAGACCACAAAGAATTGGTGTTTTCAGTGTGTCCTGGTTCAACAATGCTGCTGAAACTTAAAGTTTGTAGTCCTGTTAACACACCGATTCTCAGGGACCAAAGTCTGAAACATCTGGGGCGTGACATCTCAGAAGGCGGTGGTTATGAACTGTCTTCATCAGCACCTACAGACTGTCCAGCACCTTCACAGCTCAATGATAAACACAGAGAGGAGTAAAAAGAGTTCAGATCACTTTAACCAACCGTCAAACTGTATCAGCAATCAGAAACGCATTTTTGATTGCATATCAAATCCTGCATGATTGGATACTTTGATGAAGAAGAAGGAGAAATTTCAACAAACCCAGTTCAATTTTCTGACAGGATTTCTCTACATGCGTTTGGTCTATCAGCAAAGAATGCTTAAAACACTCCAATAGTTATCATCTCAATCCCCAAAGCACCAAATCATATTTCAAACACAGCGGGCAGTGTTTAACTCTCTTGTAAACATTACAGCCGGGCAACAAAGTTTGGCTCAACAACAATAAAAGGGGGGGAAAAAATGAAGTCTAAATCCTCTTAGTGTTCACATGAAGCAGTTGATGATTAAACTTGAAATTCAAAATAGAATAAATTAAGTCTTTTATGCAGCTTCAAACAGGTTTTGATCCAGTACAGAAAAAAGAATCTCAGGATTTCAGGCAAAGTGAGATAAGTTTGGGGGTGTAAGAAAAAAACAAAACTAAAATGCATCAAAAACCTCTGTGTGTGTGTGCGCGTGTGTGTATGGCCGTGTGTATTCTATTATCTCTGATAAACAGCTCTTCCTTCATGTGCTTCAATAGTAATGACACTAATAAATAGGAACAGAAACACAAACAAAAAGGCACACAGACCAAATGACTGGTCTTAACTTGAACAAAAAACTTCTCTCTTTATGAAGGAATGAAAAAAAGAATAAATTACAGTAAAAACCCACGCAGCTCCTGTCCATCTTCAGCTCTCTGTTCTAACCATCAGTAGTGGATAAACGCTACGATTCAAACAAACCATGTTTTTTTTTTTTCAGTGTGCTCTGATTGCTTTTGCTGAGAGACAAAATCAGATTCACTGAGAATATACGCGTCTTATTGAATCAGTGAACAAATGCAACAGGTGTTTGCAAATCCTTAGTTTAATATTAACCTGGTGAGCAGGTTTCTTCCTCCTCACTGCGACACCACTCAGGGGACAAAAAGGACGTGGAGTGTCCGTTATAGAAGTTATAGTGTCATTTCAAATCGATAAAAATACAGTAGATTTCTCCCTATTAAATTTACCGGTGACCAAAATATTGAAGTTCGTTTCCATGTGCACCTGAAAATATTTTACTTTTTCCAGGGACTCCGTAGTACGGTGATCAGAATCACCAGATTACATTTTTATTTCTTCCATCTGGGAAAAATATGTGTAATGAATGAAAATAATTTCACGATTTGTTGATTCTTATCGGCTGATCGTGTTCTCATTATTTAAACTAGATTAGTCTGTCTAATTTAATAAGTTCAATAAATGTTTTCAAAGGTCATTCTTACTCATCATGTCTAACTCCTTTAAAAATGTCCTTTTCTGGTCATTCCTTTGACAACGAGCTTACGGAAACGCTGGGATACACTGCAAAAACTGACATCCAAGCAAGGGTGTTTTGTCGTATTTAAAGTTAGAATTGCCTTATTATACTTGATATGAGCCACATTCAACAGACAAGTCCAGGAACGTGTTTTATGTCAAGATATTAAAAGACAAAAATAAGGCCAGAATTAACAAGTAAAAAAATCTGCCAGTGGGGTCAGAAATATTTACTTGTCAAGTTTAGAATAATGTCTAAACAGAAGAAACGTTCACTTTACTTGTTACAAACAATTCAGAGCTGATTCTTGTCTTTAAATATCTTTAAATGAGACATGTTTCTGGACTGGTCTGGAGAAGGAGGCTCATATTAAGTCTAAAAAGACATTTTTACTAAAAAATAAGACAAAAGCACTTCCTAAGATTTCATTTTTTTGCAGTGTACTTGTTCTTTTAAAGGTTGCATATTGAAAACGAAAATTTACAGAACACTTCAGTTAACACCTCAATTCTATGGCCCTTCTCATGTAGTATTTCAGTCATGTTGAGGATAAAAGAACTGTTTTGAACGTTTTAGGAGATAAGATTATCTCTCACGTAATTTGGATGAAAACTTGAATCTCATAAAGGTGGAAAGTTATTTTGAAATGGTTGCAGGGTGAGTGGCAAGACAAGCACCTATGATGATAGACAGTTTCCAGTTCTCTCTAACTCTCCAGGTGCTTCTCTGTAAACCAGGCTGACCTCTGACCCCTCTGTGTATGAAAACCTCTCCTCTTTGTGGTGTAACGGAGCAATCGCTGTTGGATATAATGTTGTTCTGACATTTACAGGTGAGCAGTTGTTCCTTTCAGTCTAGGACAAATCAGTAGCTCTCTCAATCACAGCAGGCACAGTGTGCATGAAGGTCCAAAAATCAGAATCAGGCCCTCTGATTGTACAGTACGCTAAACCAGCTCCGAGATTACAGTTATCATTGGATTTGGCTCTGGGAGCTGTGAACAGGCTCGCAGCTGGGTCACTTTGTTGTGGCTAAAAGGAGGCAAGTTCGGCTTTCAGCATGATCAGCACCAAAACTTCACCCTGGATGAACTGAGGAGACCAACACAGCAGGAGGAGGAAGAGGAGGAGTAGGCAGGGGGGGAATAAATAAAAAAGAAAACAAAAACGTGCAGCATTTATGAATCATGGTATCAGTAGCTTTCCATTGATGTTCTCTGTTTAACACACTCATTTGTTCCAAAGAAGAGTTTGTCTGCTGGTATCAGAGCAGACAAAAGCACTTTAAAAAACTGCCTATGACATCATCTTGACTGGACAAAGTCCGCAGGTCTTAATGTCCTCTCTACGTACAGTATAATACACACAGTAAACACCTGACTCCCCAAGACACACACACACACACACACACACACACACACACACACACACACACACACACCTTCCACTGAGGCATCAACTCTACATTTTCCATCAGTGCTGCTTTCTCCTCTCTAGTATTCTCATCTCTCTCTCTCTCTCTCTCTCTCTCTCTCTCTCTCTCTCTCTCTCTCTTCTTGTACTTTGTTCGTCCTTCTGTCCATGAAGCTTTGCTGCCTTCACACCAGGTGCACTTGCTCCTCCCACTCCTCAGGTGATTGGTCCCCCTCGAGCTGAAGTATGAGGTCTAAGTCTCTCTCTGTGGCTGGGGCAGTGTGTGCGGGACTGTTTCCGCGATGGGAGTGCGGGCACGGGTGTGTGTGCGCTTCGTCCAGCGACAGGTCAGCCACACACCCTGCATCCGCACCCTCCTCGCCAACCTCTCTGCTTTCCAGCTCCAGGGTGCTCGGCCTCAACGTTTTGGGTCCTTCTGAGCCTGCTGCACCTTGATGGGGACTCGCCGGCCCTCCCTCCGCCTCTGGCTCGCCCTCCAGGGGCTGCCAGACAGGAGCAGGGGTTGGGTCTCTGGAGGTTTGGCTCTCTGTCTCAGTCTCAGTGTGCGTGTCAGGAGAGGAGTCGGATTCTGTGGTGGGTGGGGAGGGGATGAGGGCGAGGCTCTGCGGGTTGTTCTGGGGGTTGATGTTGTTGTTGAACCAGGCCATGATGTTGTCCAGCAGCTGGGCACTGGCGGTGGGGTCCAGGGCTTCCAGACTCTGAGGATCACTGGGGGTGAAAGGGCCCCCAGGTGGAATCACCGGGGAAAGCAGAAGCTCCGGCTCGAGCTCTGGAGATGGGAGGCACAACTGGGCGGGCGGCTGGGGGTCTGGTTTGGTTGGGCGTTCTAGAGCGCAGGTGGTGGTACGCTCCTGAGTGTAAGGGCTACTGTGTTCCGGGCGCGGGGTGTGAGAGCTGTCTGGTCTTGGTGGGCCGTTGTACGTGGCTGCTTGCTCCCGGGTGTAGGAACTCTGATGGGCAGGGATTTGGGTGCGTTCAAGTGCACAGGAGGCAGCGTGCTCAGCCTCAGCTAAATGAGCACTGGAGTGGCAACAGCTCTGTGGGTCTGTGATGGCGATGTGGTCGAGCACGTATGGAGCGGTCAGTACACTCTGATCCGGTCTATGGCTGCAGTCGCTCATCGTTGGCGCGATGCTGTACGGGGTGGCGAGTGAACCGTGGTTGTATGTGTGGTGTGAGCACAGCTGCTCCTGCGTGTGTGTGTCCAGGTCGTAAGGAGTGGTTATGTTCCCCAGTTTCATAAGGCTGTCTCCCAACTCCAGCAGCTCCGCACTGAGAGAGGGAGGCGGGGGAGGGAGGGGGAGAGAGTTCGACGCGGGAGGCTGAGCGGTGGAGTCTGTCCTGTTAGGGGGTCGGGGAGGATCCAGGAGAGAGGTGGGGAAGGATGGGCCTCTGGCGCCAGGAGGGCCGTCAGTGCTGAGAGAGTGCAAAGTGACACTGGCCAAGTCTGCTGCAGGCCCCGCCCTCCTCTCCTGACCTCTGTCCAGTCCACAGACGAGCTCCACACGTCCCTCCATCCCCCTCTCCAGGCCGCCCTCCAGGCTCAGCTCTCTGCGAGACTCCTGCAGGGACAGCTGGATGGCGAGGAGGATGTTTGGGTCGTCTTCATCCAGCGAGCCCAGTGCTCTCCTGCGACCTTCGCCTCTCTCTGGAACTTCTGGAAAACAAAAGCAACCACTTGAAGAAGAACAGCTTTGCAGGGCTTGACGTCTATTGATTCCAGTGATCAATGTGTCCGTGTGCCTCCACCAAACAAGAATGATGGAGCTATAACTTTAAACCCCATTTGCTGTTGTCAGGTGTAATGACAGGTTAGAATTATAAGTGTAGGCAAAGAAAGGAGCAGAGTTAGGATCAAGTGTACAAATATGACGCTATAAATAACCTTGAGTTTATGGTTTGGTTCAGTATTTGAATGAGAACAGAGCTCAGTTTAAAATGCCTCTGCGCTGTGTGGATTCTGTGCACTCCTTTCTGCCTTTTGGGTGTCGTGTTTGTATCGAAAGGCTCACAAAATATGGTGTGATGATACGCTCCAAGGTTTTATTGTGCAGACCTGTGTTGTCACTCCTCCTGCTGGTCTCTGGCGTGTTGCTGCTGCTTCTGAGGTTGTGCAGACTCAGCATGTCTCCTCTGCGCCGCGGTCTGTGTCTGCGTCGGTACTGAATGTCAGCATAATCCTGCAAAGAGTGATTCAAGCAGCGTTATTACAAAGCCAACCCTAAAAGCTGCGTCGTAAGTACAGTCAAAATCTCAGGCTGAGAAATGTGAGCTTTGCACATGCGAATGCAAAGGATGCTGGGTAGTAAAGTATGATGCGCTCGTTACCTGTGACTGTCTGTCTCTTTGATCTCCTGCTGCCAGCATAGAGTGACGACTCCCCATCTTAACACACACAAGCAAACTAAGTCAGCTGTAGCCGGAGTCGTGCATTAGATGACTAAGTGCAGGTTTAGAAACAGCATTCAATAAAGCCACAACGTTAGCGGAACCAAAAAAGAGTTAGCGATTAAATGTAAAAGAAAAAGTTTGTTTACCTCAGGTGAGGCGAAACCAAGGTACTCCCAATCCCATGATCCTCCAGGGTAACTGGAACAAACACAAACACAAGAACGTGTCACAGTGAAATCCTTATTCCAGCTCTTACGTTTAAGTAGCTTAAAGTAGTTTTTACTTTGTTTTTCTCAACAGACAAGAAATAAAACTATGCAATGAATGATTTCTCATGTGTTTCTCATACGTTCTGCGTGGAGGCTCTGGGGAATCATTGGGAGCGACGCCACGGGCCACAGACGCTAGGAATTCTTGCCTCTTCTGCTGCACCAGGCGGGCGGCGCTGATTATCTTGTGGCAGGGAGTCCTCAGGTACGGCCGGTTTACCTTCTGGGCCAGATCCTCCACGACCATCTCCAGATCCGTCTGGGAGGAAAATAACAAAGAGACACAACAAAGACCAGTGTCAAAAACTTACATCTGTTTAGAGCAGGGGTTGGCAACTAAAGGGCCACATGAGAAACCTGAATTGTGTCAGAGGGACACACCAACAAAATGCTCAATATAACGTTTTTCCTCTTTGAAAAATGCACTTACTTATATTTTGATTAGCTGCTGCTGGTAACCAGAAGAATAAGGATATTCAGTAAATATGTGAAAATGTGTAGGTCAGATAGGTAAATACTCCTTTACAATTTGAATGTTTTTCACTTCATTTTACCTCTTCAGTGAGAAAAATCTAGTCCAGGCTGTAAATGTGCTTATTCTGGCTGTGAAAGCGTCTTTTTTGGCTAGGTGTGTACGCGACTTCCGGTGCTTCCAGAGCCAGCCTCAAGCAGATGCTTGAGGAACAGCAGACTTTAGCACTTCCGCATTGTCTCATATTTTCAGACCGGGGGTTACCGCTTGATCGACATACACACACCACAGGAAAGTGTTCTATTACCTGCATGAGCTCAAATATCTCTTTCTGAGTGCTGCCTTGCTGCAGGAAGAAGCCGTAAGGATAAGAGCACTTCAGCACACGGCGCGTCTTCAGGAGCTCGCACACACCATCCTCAATGAAACGCGTGTCTGGGGGTGTGCCTTCACCTGAGGCAGAAAAAAAGAACTTTCAGTTACAATCTCTGCATAGCAAAACATTTCATGAAGTTAGAACTGAACCCTCTGACAGTCAGCTGAATAAAATGAACCCAGATTGAAAAAGAGACTCACGGCAAATGAAGGCTCTGCTCAGCTGCTCCATCTTTTCTTTTGCCGTTTTCAGCAGTTTCTGCTCCAACTAATGTCAATGAAGAAAAACACGCGTCCAATATTTCACGATCATCAGAAAATCAGCTGTGCACTGTCGTAAATGTTTGTTTGTGTGTGTGTGCAAAGGAGTGGATTACCTTGTAACTGTGTTCATGGTTTTTGAAGCGGGTGTAATAGTGCATAAATCGGTCCAGCTCCTGAAAACTTTTGTGCTTCTTTTCTGCCTGTAATGAAAGGATAAAACTCCATTTTCAAATAGCCTCGGGCTGTGTGTGCTTGTGAGCGCACAGAAATCTCTGAGGTAAAGCGACTCCTCGTGCATCATCAGAAAGCTGACTGAGCTGTTCTCACTTGAGCAGTAACATTGTGTTTGTATATTCTGTGTGTATTATTTTTCTACCTCTACAGTCATCTCCTTGGACTGCTCCTCGAGCTGTTGGATGACCTCGTAGCGAGTGCAGCGGTAATAGCCTCCTGTTGACGAGCTGTGCTTCTTCCACTCCTCCAGACAGATCCAACAGAAGTCATATTTACACTACAAAGACAGAGAGACAGAGAGTTAATTTTGTAATCCTTTCTTAAATACAGCACACAACGAAATAAAAATAAAGGCTTATTCATAGTCAGTGATCAGACAAACAGCTGACAGAGAGATTCATGTGAAAACCTTGGCACACTGCATATGGTTGCAGCCCTCGTTCTTCTGAATGGGCGACTTGCAGTTGGCACATGGTTTGGAGTTGGTCAGCAGCCACAGGCAGTTAGCAGCATCCTCATAGGCTTCACCCACACCTGCCACTGTGGAAAACACACACAAAAGAACACACACACACACACATTAGCAACATCTCAACTGTGGGACACCTGCTCTGCACGTTCACCCCCCAGCACACACGTTTGGCAAATATCAATGACCTGAACACCTGTCACCACGTTATAAAATACATGAGGACACATCCTGGTAGGCCGTCTTCACAGCTGCTGTTAACAGGCTTGTTGTGGTGCCAGATCACTGAGCCGAGACTAAAACCATCCCCAGGGACACTGAAAAACTCCTGTTAACATTTAGGTCACAGCAAGAGACTCACACTCCTCAGGCTTCATCTCTGTCACTTTCTGGAGCCAGTTCCTCCACATCTGACAGTCGCACGGCTCGTGGGCATCGCCAAGGCACTCCCTGCAGACAAAGAGGGTGACAAACAGGGATTCTGGTATTTTATTACATAAATCAGACGAAAAAAAACACAGATTCTAGTGACAAACATTTTTGTTGAAGGGTGGAACGCAACAGTTGCAGTGAATCATGAAGCGTACCAGCAGAAGAGGTGACCCTTGCCACAATCGACAGCCGGGGAGGGCAGCAAAGGGAAACTCTGAGGGTCACTGTCTCCGGGGCCCGGTCGGGTGAGCCGCACAGCTCGCTCACAGCGTGCTGCAGGACACCAGCGGATGGCAGGATTGTTCTCCACAAATGCCTGCAATATAAGAGGAAATGAATACAAATCCACGGAGGAAACTTATCCAAAGGAAATTCATACAAACATGCAACAAAAGCACAAACAATGGCGGTAGGAAAGCATCCTATCATAAAAACTAAGATCTGTATGACCTGAATGTGTTTACCTTGATGTCAAACTGCAGATAACGCTGGTCCATCTCTCTGGACACCACACTCTCGATCACGTGCACAGGAACCAGCTGATAGCACTCGTACGCTGGACAGAAGATGTTGTGCGCGTCTCCCTCCTGAATCTTCACATTGAGAAACCTGAGACAAACATGAAGATGTAAACAATCTGACTCTCTGAAATAAGTGCTGACATTTACACACACACATAGGAACACAGGCGGTTTTTACCCTTCCCAGCATGCTCTGCAGAACTCGTGTCCACAAGACATGTCCACCGGATCCTCAAACACTGAGATGGAGCAGAGACAGATCCCACACTGCAGGGAGAGAGGAGATGAATAATGACTTTTCAGAGGTTATCTAAAGCCCGGATCTCGTGGGGTCAGTTTTACCTGAGGACCTGAGGGTAATCTGTAATAATTGTGGACGACGTCTGTGTTTTTAATCCCGTATGAATCGACCATGTCTGTAATTTGTAAAGTAAAAATAAATAGGTCCTCTGATAATACTAATCCAGTCTGAATCGGCATCTCTGTAATTTCAGATGGTAATATTATTTTCAAGACGGTCTTTGCAGCTTTTTCGGATCATTTTCCAGTCAAAAATGATTAATGCAGCGTTGGTCATTCTAAATGAAGACTTTAACAGAACTTTGGACAGACATAGAATGGAAGGAGACTCTCTATGCACCCCTATGTCATCGGTAAATACGTAATAAACAGCCTAATATATGAACATAAATATAAAAATGAAACAATGAAGCGTGTTGCTTGTTTAATGTCACTACACACTGATATAAGGTGAATACAATCATGATAAAAACAAATAAAACATACTACAGTCAGATATTTAGACAGCTCCATAAGCCATGAGGTCAAAAAACACAGAGATCAGAGCACAGATGGCCTAGTGGTTAAGGTTGCGCTCCTTATACCCGAGCAGCCAGGGTTCGAGTCCAGCCTGTGGCTACTTTCCTGCATGTCACGCCCCACTCTCTCACCCTGTTTCCTCCTCTATCCACTGTCCTATCCTCTCAAGAATAAAGGCATAAAAGCAGAAAAAACTAACACAGAGATTAAAGTATGATTTGGAGTCCTGCTGCACGCAGCAGGTTGGCACTGACGCTGTCTCAGAGCGCAGCGCACAATCATACTATTGATAAAATCAGGGGTAGGACTCAATAAGAACTGATCTTTTGCGTAGTAGCTTTTAAGTTTTAAGATACTTAAATTTATTCTTCATGTCCAGAAGTTTTCAATGCAGATTGTTTGACTGAAAAAAACAAAACAAAAAAAGGTTGACTAAAGCTGGGTGTGGACGTCTTCTTTTATTAATATTTATATGGCTGGATGTGTGCTGCAAGAGTGAGGTGCTGCTGCTCAAGCACCGTGGGTTTGTGCAGCGTTTTGACACTGAAAAATGAGTAACTTCATGTTATTTACAGGCTTTGCTTATCCTGTGTGAATGTGCCACACCAAAAACCGACATCGGGGGTAATTCTGAAATCACCAGAGGTGACCACGTAATATTAATCCTACGTGAATAGTACGCAAGACTTCCTGATTTGTGTCTAAGATGTCTCACCGTAGAAAGACCCTCCTCTCCAGGCGTGAGGCAGCTGTCGGTCGGGGAGGTGAGGGTGAGTGTGAGGGGTGAGCGCGGGGTCCTGGGCGTGCGAGGTGAGGGCAAGGTGTCCCAGGCGTTGTATCCACTGGGCGGCGGGGTAGGCATGGTCACACCTGAGCGCTGGCAGCAGCCCTCAGCGTCAGACATCCAGGCTTCCAGAAGCTTCTCTCTGTCCCAGTCTGACAGAAGGAAACGGGTTTAAACCTATACATCTCTTTCACGATGGCAGAGCAATGGGCAAAATACAGCCTGTGAGCTACATCCGGCCCTTTGGGTGTCCCCGTCCCCCGGCGAGGTCAATTAATATATATAAAAAAAGATATGTCGCTCACGCAATACACCTGATTTAATTTTGAAAAGCATGACATATGCATTATTTCCGTATGGATGCCTCTGCGGGCGTGAGCCCTGCGCGCGAAAAGGGACAAATGCTGAAATTCCACAAATCCTAAAACGGATCCTTTAGCACTTCTGGATGAAATTTGCTCGCGATGAACGCCAAGAGACTAATGATCACCTCTCAGGTGCCCTTAGCACGGCCACCTCAGAAATTCATCCAGATTTCAATGCGCTTGTTCAAGCCCAAGAAAGACTAGATTTTTCTCACTAAGGAGGGAAAATAAAGCGAAAAAAAAACAATTTATTTATTTGTTTGTTTGTTTAAAGTTGTTAATGACTACAACTTATTGCTTTTCAGACTTTGTGGAAACTAACAAGCTAAAAATAAAATGCAACACTAACGCTACTATAGTTTTTTTACTGGTTATTATTTTTAAAGGAGAATTTTCCTATTTGACCTCCACCACAATTTCACATATTTACTGAATATCCTTATTCTGCTGGTTACCAGCAGCAGCTAATCAAAATATAAGTAAGTGGATTTTCCAAAGGGAAAAATGTTATTCTGAGCAGAATTAAGTTTGCGTTATTGTTGGTGTGTCCCTCTGACACAAATCAGGTTTATCATGTGGCCCCTCGTAAACTCCTGGTTTACAAAGTCTTCTTCTAAAAGAGGAACACACCATGAGCTCGGAGCAGAGCCTCAGCGGTGAAGAGGGGGGCTTGCAGCATGTCTGCTGTCTCAACGATCAGCATATCCTTTAGCCTGCGCAGGTCCTGAAGCTTCAGTCCTTCATAAGGCTGAAAAAAAAAATGGAACAGGAGAAATGTTTGTAAGTTACAGTGAGAAAAGTGAAAGCCAAAAAGAAAAGAACTCATTTCTTAAAAAAATTCCGAGAATGAAAAATCAAGATGTAAAAAGGGAAGTGAGAAAGAAAGTGTGAGAAAATTCAAAAGATCAGGGATGTAGGGCAGCGAGGGTGGGAAAGAGATTATGTATTAGCATAGATTTGGCTGCAGGACAGAGGATCAAACTGCTATCAGCTGGCAGCAGCCGCTGCTTGATGACTGTCGGTGCCCTCTGTTTAACCAAGACCCTGAGAAACATGAGGTGAGGTGAGGGCATGTGGACATCTCCATTACTATACTTTAAATCCTGTCTAAGGTGTGACCTTTAAAGCAAATCTCAGTGAGAGATATTTTGACAACAATTTGGCTTCATTCGAGGGTGCTGGTAAAACTTCTGTTACAGGCACAGCGGGAAAGAGAAACACAGCAAAAATAGCACCATAAATATACAAGTCCAGCCAGCAGGGAACCCTCAGATCGCGTGCCTGTTGTCTCACCTCTTTGTACTGCAGCAGGTTTGTTTCAGCGTGTGCATCTGTGGTTGACTCCTGAGCTGAAGAGGAGGAGAAAACCATCTGTGACTCCAGGCTGAGGGCCAGCTCGGTGTGGTGGTGCCTCTCAGCGTGGTCGCACGGCGTCAACTTGTCCTCGTCCTCAACAAAAAGGTCCGCCTCGCTCTGGATTAGCAGCTACAGGAAGGGACACAAGAGGAATCGGAGAATAGAGAAAAAAAAAAGTGTAAATGCAGAGGGACAGGAGGGTGTGACTTGCAACAAAAGACAACAAGGGATAAAAGAGGCCCGGGTAAATGTAGAGAAAACAGAACACTGTGAAGAGGAAGAGAAGAGAGAGAATCTAGACACGACAAGAAATTTTTATCTACAAGTAAAACATCTTGGGTATGTTTCCCCTGGGCTGCTCATATCACGGTTGAACCCAATTTTCCTGCAATTCAGGAACTAATTTTTCTTTCCAAGTCAAAAGCTGTAAAATCAGGAGTGGAAGCGCTCCTTGAATCTGACAGTGATGACACAAAAAGCAGATGCTCCTTATGCAAGAATCGGCATATTACCGTCTACTCACTTTCCTGCCTGTGAGATCCAGTCACAGAAAGCAGTGAAAGAACCACTGTAGAGAATAAAACTCATATCAGTGTGAGTCTTGTGGTTCGCACACACTTCCTCTCACCTCCACACAGCTCTTCATGCCCGCGGCAGCGGCGTAGTGTAGACAGGTGCTGTGGTGATTGTCGGTGGCATTGACATTCGCCTTCTCATACTGGCCTCCCTCCAGCCTGGCTCCTGTCCAGCTCAGGATCATCTGATAGCAGGGGAATCCCACAAATGCATGCACAACATTACTGAAATGAAAGCAGTGACTTTATAGAGCGCTCTTTTTGACACCAGCGAGTAAGTTGGTTCACTGAGTGACACTTTGAGCCAGTTAGTACCTGCAGGCAGTCTGCGCGGCGCTGCTCATCCCTCTGCGGACGGGCCAGTCGGGGTGACAGCGCTCCCTCTGACAGCAGCAGGATCTGCGGGCCTTGGCACAGCACATGGAGGCAGGTCTCGTTGTGCACATTGCGTTTGTTGGGGTTCCCCTCTTTACTGAACAGAAAGGACCTACAGACGAAACCAGAATCATTATCATCTGACTTTCTTACTTATAACCAGACTGCGTTGGATACTTGATCCTGATTGTTCACTAATCATCACAACAAATCAATCTTGGATAACGTCCAGATTTTACTTCTGCCTGTTGACACTGTGGCAAAATTTCAGTTTCTGGTGAACAATTTTAGAAAGATTATAGTTTCTTTTTCAGGCTGGTTCTGAGAGCTGAAAAATAATGACAGTTACTTGTTACACATGTGGAGCAACCTGAGAAGCTGCTGGGAGCTACAGCAGAACAAAATCCTGTCCTGCACTCCATGGCAAGAGAAACAGCATTATATTACAGCAACAATATTTTAGGTGTCTGCATCTTTTGTGTTGAAAGGTGGGTCAGTTGCAAAGGCCCAAGAAGAAAGATGAGGACAGAAATATGAACATAAATATTCTGCAGAAGGCCGGCTTTCCTTGTTTTACAGTAAATGGATGAAAATTTTTACTTGAATGTGATTTGTAACAAGTAATCAGGTTATCTTTCAACCTAAGCTCAAATGGTAATCCTTCAAGGAGCTAAAAATTTGTAGCAAACTGGTGTTTGAGCAACTTTGAGTGTTTAGGTAAATAAATTTGAACTCAACAAATAATCAGTACATCAATATTTTGTGTCAACCCATCTGCGTCTCTTTGGCATAGACTGTATAATTAATGGACATAGCCTCCGCGATGTCACCCGTCTGTTTCTGAAACTGATTTTTGAAACAAAACGGTCGGCACGGCCATATAGAAAACAAGGCGGGCTTTGAGTCCCAAACCACCTGTGCACTACTACAAAGTAATCCAGAAATACAAAAAAATTAACAGCATTTTGAAGTTCCTTGGCAGGAAAAAGGAAAGAAAACACCGCAACAGGAAGAACGCTTCAATCGAAAAATGAAAGAAAGCAAATGGAAGAACACTTAAGGAAAGAGACAAAAGGTGGAGGAGGGTGAAGACGGATGACGTAAGGATAAATTATGTTAGTGATGTACAGTGTCATAAGAGTGTCTGTGGGTGAGGAGAGCTGTAAAAGAGGAAGGAGGAGAAAGACTGCAGATTATTGACTGTTTCTGTTTAACATCTCTGAGATAATGGACATGCTGGCTGGCAGGTGCACACACACACACACACACACACAAACACACACATACACAAGTGCATACACGCACAGACAGTGATGGATGTGAAAGTTGCGCTGCGAGCCTGGCTGTGGGTGTGTTTCTGTTTAGCAAATTGTTTTGCTCTGCTATTTGTCAGTCCAAATCTCCATTTACTGATTAGCTTTTCATTCAATTCATCCTCCCTCAGTGCTGTTATGTTACGTAAAAGGATGCTTATGGTAAGTTTAGCTTACACTTTCTTTAGTTTTGTCCTTTGTTAGTGATCCCCTGATGTAATTTTGCTATGTATGTGCATTTTGGTGGGGTAGGGTAAAAGAGGGCAAAAATAGGTTTCATATCTGTTTCTATTTGATCAGTGGTGTAACACATATTAATGCATCTGAAAAGACTCCCTCACTAAATGAATATCTACAAAAAATAGAAAAACAAGTTGTCATCGAATTACCACGGGTTGAATACAAGAAAATCTTCCTGAGAGCTCGCTCTGTATCTGAACACAGAGCATCTTCATCCACTATTGAATTAGAGTTTGAATGTTTCCTTATTGTGCAGCCGATCGGCCTTTTCTTCCACCGTTGTCCTGCTCTTCCACTTTTGACCTTCTCATCCTTTCTGCCTCAAGCTCCTGCAGCGTCCCCCTGATGACAGAGCGCTGCCAATTCACCCACACAGCAATAATCACTAATTACTCCCCTTTCCACTTCGGTCTTACACCCTCCTGCAACCTCCTTACACACACACACATACACACACACACACACACACAGAGTCATGGGTTCAGGATGGATGGATTAATATACATCAGATTTAAACTATGGGTTAAGAGAAATGTAATGTTTTCCTGCAGCTGTGGAGCACCAAAAGTGATATAATTAAAGCAGGGAATTACTTGGTAGGGTTAAAACTAAGCTGTTCATATAGGTTGGAGTGTATTTGTCCATCTGTGTGAACTCACACAGCAAGAAGAAATGAGGAAGTTGCTGTTAAGTGGGAAACTGAATCTGCTGTTTGTCCTGGTCTCCTTTGAACAACAGGAAATCAAGTCAAAGGGGTTATTTACATATTTAAAGGACTGTACTCTCAGTTGTTGTTGTGGAGGGAAGGGTTACACTTCCTGAACTACACCCAATTATTTCAGTAATCTGTCTCCCAGTTTGCACACCTCAAGCCAATGCAAGAAGAGGGCAAATAGATACGGCACAGAAACATGTTAAAAATAATCCAAAAAACAGACTCTGGCTCCACCAGCCCACGCTCACTCCTCTCCGAGTTTGTATTTTGTCTGAGATTTTTCAGTCGTCTCTCTGCTTTCCTCCATCCAAAAGAGCTGCTGGAACAAAGAAGCATTTCCTCTGATACTTATCTGGAGCAGAGCGCTGCCTTCAGCACGCCTCCCTGGCCCATTATAGGTTAGTAGGAAGGGACACAAATAGCACGCCATGATTCACTGTGTTACATTCACAGAGTCGGACGCATTAAGCAGCCATAGAGCCGCCGTTTTCCCTCCAAAAAAACACACACATGCATATGTGCACACATGCACGCCGACGCAGATAATTGACTGGCCTTTTCAAACTGCTTCCTCTGACCCCACCGCCTCCAGTAATCGTAGAGAGAAAGGGCAAAAGAGAGGAAGAGCGCGAGAAGGAGGAAAAGGAGGAGGTGACGATGGCAACTGAGTCATGGAATCAGCTGTCTCGGTCATGGCCGGCAGCCTGATTATCTCCGCAGGGGGTAAAAGTCACTGGTGCCATGCTCGCCGTATGTTTTTTAGTTTGACCCCTTTCCTTGAGGTTTTCTTAGACTTGGTGACTCTATTTTTCTGTGAAGACACTATCCAAGGGATTGTTTCCTGCTGTTGCTGCTGTTGTGTGTACACACCTTTTTTAGGTGACAATTGATGCAAAGCAACATATCGATTAAATCAATTAATTTGAATTCTTCTCTGCAGATGATTTAAAAAGTTGAAAATCAAGATTTTTTTCTGGCCTTAGTCCAACTGTAAGTTGGTGTAATGTTTGAAAAAATGTACAGTTTTCATGATGGTAGGCCCTGTCATTTTTTGCAGAAGGACTTTTAAAGGGTAGCATTTGCTTTTTAAATGAGATTAAGTATTGATCAGAGAGTTTCATCTTAATATACTGTGAAAATACTCAGCCATGAGTGTTTCTGTCAAACCTGCCTACATTTCAACCACATAATCAACATTTCATGACACACACTTTAACTCTAAGAGGGAAATTCTGTTTGGTTTGGGAAAATATTTTGACAACATAGAAGCAAAAACTTATTCATGTGATTTCTGTACCACTGGGAGTGGGGTTTTTTTTTGAGAGGGAAAAAAATCAATCCTAAATTGAGTGTTGTGGGAAAAAAATCAGGGATTTTATTTTTTAGGCCATATCGCCCAGCCCTTCAGCAAGCTGTTAAATTGCATAAGCACACTTAAAGTGGCACTGTAGAGTTTTGGCACTGAACTTTCTCAGAGTTGGGAGACAAGAGGAGATTAAAAAAAAGTGATGTAAAACCAGCAGTCACAAGATATCGTCACTTTCAGTCCCGAGTTAGACACAAGACCCAGAGTTGCTCAAAAACAGCTCCTCCTGATCCAGAGGAGGCCTTTACAGAGCCGTTTTCACAGCCTGAGTAGCACTCATCATCTGAATATTGGTAGAGTGTGCCTGTCATGTTTACTTTTTGAGACTCTCACAGACGCTCATGTCAGTAAATGGTCCTTCTTGAGAATGTAGTTTGTACTTTGATTAGTCGATGTTTCTCATGGTTGATGCTCATCTTCAGTTTCAGACACATGTCAACATGCTGTCATCAAAAAAACGTTAAAAAATAGTGACTCACAAACATCTAATAAAGGTGGCATACATCTAATTAGGGCTGTGAATTGAATATGACTCACTTACAGAGCAGTTTTTTTTTAACTGAATTGAATAGGTGCTTAATGGTGCTATAAGCTCGGCACGTTCTCAAACATGACGGTCCAATTTTATTAGCAATTAATTCCTTCATTCAGGTCTCTGCAGGGTTCAACATGTCAAATTTACAATGCAAAAAACTAAAATTTTAGAAAGCACTTTTGTCTTATTTGTAGTAAAAATATTTGTTTAGACTTAATGAGCCTAAATTTACCAGACCAGTCCAGAAACACGTCTCAATTAAAGATATATAAAGACAAAAATCAGCTCTGAATTGTTTGTAACAAGTAAAAAAAATCTGCCAGTGGAGTAAGTGAAAGTTTCTTTTATTTAGACATTTTTCTAAACCTGACAAGTAAATTTTTCTGACCCCACTGGCAGATTTTCTTTATTTACTTGTTGCAGGTAATTCAGACATTATTTTCGTCTTTGAATATCTTGAAATAAGACGCGTTCCTGGACTTGTCTGTTGAATGTGGAGCAGTGTAAGACATTTTTAGACTTTTATATGATCATAATGAACATAAATCAAGACCCATTTCACATCTATACTGGCAAAAAAAAAGTTTTAAAGAGAATTTTAGACATTTTAAATCCAAATTATTGGATTTTAGATGTTTGAAGACTTTTTAAGACCCTGTGGATATCCTGTTTATGGGAAGTAAAACTGTGGCTCTATTAAAAAATAAATCGCAGCAGTAGTCCCGAAAAAAAGCAGTTCTTTAAACGACCACTAGAGGCTAGCTTCAAAAGAGAGCCAAACTTCATTAGGTGCCAAATGCTTATATTCAGCATGTTAACAGTGGCTCAAAAATAATATTGGGTCTCTGGATGACTCTCCTTTTTCTTCTCATGCAAATTGTAGAGGACTGAATCTGCTGAAAACTCCGCTGTAACAAGTACATGAAGACTAAAAGTTATGCGAAAACCTACCTGCCCTTCACACCTCAGCTGTGGTTGTGGTGTTTGCTTTTGGGGAACGTTTCATACTAGTATCATGTTTGGTATGGAGTCAAATTAAGGCTAGGTGATAAGGGCAAGAAATAAAATCTCGTATTTTTAACCTCAACAAGGTTTAAGATTCCAATTGTTGTTTTTCCTCATTCTCAAGAAGAAAAAAAACAAAAACAAAAAAATGACCAAAAAATTATTTAATTCTACTGCTTAGATTTTAACCCCTGTCCAATAATCCAGCTCACCTTTGTTGTCATGATACGGGAAGCTGTCAGGAAGCAGATGCATTGGAAAAAAAAAGTGAGAGTCCAAATTTGGGATGAAAAGCAGATAAACTATCAACAGGAGTGTAATATGGGCGAATCCACAAGTTCATCGGGACAAAGTTTTGAGAAATTGACCACGAAAGTAACTACACACCAGGAAACACTGGGAATTATTATCTCTCTTGCTCCTCAGTGCAGCATTAAACATTCAAATTTACTTGTTTTTTTAATAAGGTGTAACACATAGGTGTCAAACTCTGGCCCGCGGGCCAAATTTGGCCCGCAGTGTAATTATATTTGGCCCGCGAGGCAATTTCGAATTAATATTAGAGCTGGCCCGCCGGTATTATACAGCGGCAGTGCTATAACACCGCATTCACCGCTTAATTAGCCTGTGTAAGAAGCTAATTTTGACATTTACCTCAGAAGGCTGCAAACAGAAAGGAGGCATTCAATTTTTATTAAATTTTACTTAATATGCCATTGATGTGTTTTTATTTTTATTATTATTAGTAGTAGTAGTAGTATTAGTATTAGTATTAGTATTAGTATTATTAGCAACTTGATTTTGCACCCCTGCACTTTTAAGTTATATAAGCCTTGCTTGTTCAATATTCATTGTTAAATCAAAACTTGTTTGCTTCCATATTAAAAGGTTCATTTGTTCCACCTTGGCCCGCGGCTTTGTTCAATTTAAAATTTTGGCCCACTTCGTATTTGAGTTTGACACCCCTGGTGTAACAGATCAAAGCTGTGCATGTCTCGTTTTATTAAGTGATGTCATTCGAATGGCAGGAAGGCCTAATCATGCTCAGTCCTTGCTGGGTCTGGAGCGGTGCGAGTGCAGGCCAGCAGGGGACTGGGAAGGAGGGAACAATAATCATGCTTCAGCACAGTCTGAGAGAACCTTGCCTGGTGTGAGTACGCCCTGAATTCTCATGGGTGGAAAGTGGTGAAAGTGGTGACAGGTTTTAAACAGTTTGCCAAGGTTTCCCTTTGAAAGCGGGGTTCGTTTTTCAAAGAGACAACTATCGAAAACAAGTGAGACATAAGCTGAAATCATTTGCACAGGCAACAGACAGAAGGAAACGGTTTGTTACTCAAGTGAATTATTTCACTGAGATAGATCTCTAAGCGCTTAAAAAAAGATGTAATTACATAAACTTAATGTTTTAATGTGGCTACAGGAAAATGTAAAAAAACAGGGAAATTACAGGAAAGCTTGTTTTAATTTTTCTGTTATCCAGGCTTTTGAAAAATAAACGATGGGCTGTTTATTTGTCACTCAAAAATGTAGTGTTCAGTAATTGGGTGGACTAAAATTGGTGACATTCACATCTTACAGACAGTATCAATTCCCAACCCATAACCAAACCTCTCAAAAACATATTTCTACCTGAGCAGACGAGTCATGGCGTGGCGGCAGACATAGTGCAGAGGCGTATTGTGCTGGTACTGCTCTCCATACGATGCGTTTGGGTCCAGGCCTTCCCTGAACTGAGGGTTCCCTTCATACAGCTGCCAGGCCAAGGCCTCATCGCCTCCCACCAGCGCCTTTCGGAACTTGGTGGCCGTGTTGCCCATGGCTCTGAGCTTTTAAAGTGCCACCTACAGGGAGATGTAGCGGATGCCTGTCTGCTCTCCTTTCTTCCTGCCCACCTATGCCTCCTCCTTCCTTCCCCCTCCTCCTTCTCCTCCTCCTCCTCCCCCGTTCACCGCAGGTCACACCTTAGAGCAACATGGTTGAGTGTTTTCCTGCCCTGTAAGTAGAAGAGAGAGAGATTGGGGACACTGATTAGAGGAAAGATTGATATGAGAAGAGGAAAGGATCAGAATGAGTGGAGGGAAAACGTTGAAGGCAGGAAAAGGAAAGAAAAATAGCAAGGCTGAGGCTGGAAAAAAAAAAGAAGTAAAGAGATGGATGGAAAGGGGAGAGACAAGAGGGAGCAGCTCAATCAATCAGTCCATCCATCGATCAGCTGATGTGCTGCAGCGAGGATGTTATCTCACCGGAAATAAAAGAGAAAACAGAGGGACAGAAGAAAGAAGCCAAAAAGCCAGTGAGACAATTACAAAGAGGGCAGGAAAGAAGGGAAGGTTAATGATATCCAAGTCATCGATTTTGTTAGTCAGCTAATAAAAGGCATGGTCAATATTACCACAGATGGCAACTGAGGGTCCAGCTCGGCTGTCTTTGTGAGAAGTTTGCATATTTCAGGCTGTTTTCATGCTTGTCTGCTACTGGAGATATAAAAGTCTAAATGTGTGTGTTAAACCATGCAGTGCTTACACACACACACACGGAGCTAAAACCAGTTTAACTTTTGCTCTTAGGCGCTAAACCAAAGAATCACAGGAATTACAGCTATGGCTGCTCCTGCTGATTTCACTCTCAGCAACAGATTAGAAATGCTTCTGTTGATTCTTTAGTTATCTCGATCTTTTCAGCATCTTGAATGCCAGTTTAAAAAGCACTTAACCTTACAGCAGAGAAACAACTAAAGGAGAGCAGCTAACATGATCATTTCATTTTCTCCTTATCTTCCCGTTTGCAAATCACACAGTTTGTCCCGTCTTCAACACATAAACACAGCATAACATCCTGTAATAAGCATGCCTGTATGTGTGTGTGTATTGGGCAGTTGAGGGTATCATTACAGTCTTCATTCTATAGCCATCTGTCTGGCCTTCACAAAGAGCCTCTTTTAGCCCGGCTACAGTTGGCTGCTGGCTGGTCCGGGCTCTGGAACATTTGAATAACGTGGCTGGCTGCCTCCCCTCCTCTCCTCTGCCTCCCCAATTCTATGCAGTGACAGACATGGTCACAGACAGGCAAACCACAGCCTGACAGATGGAGACACACAGGCCTGAACAGAGGCTGCTGCCACTTGTGAATAATAGCCAACATCTTGTAAGATCTGCTTCTGTGATAAATGCAGAGGACAAGTCTCTGCACAGATATCTGTATCAGTGAAGGGCTGCTGGTGGTAGTGGTTGTGGAGGGGATTTCTATAGTTAATAGGTCAGTCTGTCTGCGTGGCTCTGTTTTGTGCACACTGGTTTACTTCCAGTTCACTTCACTCCTCTGTGAATCCCCACCAGTCCCTCTCTCTGTCCCTCATACTAAATAAGGACAGGAAGTCAGGACAGAGAAGAACTTTGGAATCCCAGCCATTCTAAGTCCCGCTGTTTACACTTGGCAGTGACAGTGCAATTATGTAGTATTACAAAAGCGATTGAGCCTGCACGTCATTCAGTGGTCGGGTGGAGTGAGTCTGAGAACTGGACGCCCTCCCTTAAACCCAGTCAGGAGAAGAGGTGTGTCTGGGATTTGTGTTTGGAAAGTGACAGTTATATGAGTCGACACAGAAAAGGCGTCTGATACATATGGTATTCTCCATGTTAGGTACTGAAACCGGGTGAATCATGAGCTCAAGAATCTCTGTCTCATGAGTCGTATCCTAAAATCCACTCTGATATTTCTCATTCACTTGAACTCAAGTTACACCTCTCTGCTGGGTTTCCTACCAATGCAGACTTGAGGAAAACATATAGATTTACAAGACACATGATGAATTAAGATTATCTTTTGGAATATATATACATATATATTTATCAATAAACATTCATTTTCTGTTTCGAAAAGGCTTTCTCATAAAGTTTTGCTGCTTTAAGACTGTTGACTATCTTAAGACAACAGGATGAGTGGAGGTAATGAGTTTGTTTGGCAGCAAAATCTCAATAACTACAAGAGAAAGCTGTAGATTAATTTTCTGTTCATGGACTAACCCATAAATTCTTTCATCTCTACAGTTTGTATTACTGTCAACAGTCAGAAGCATCTCAGCCCTGTGATAACCAAACAGTGTGACCAAAACAGTGTTTCAGCCCAGCCCATTTTCAAGTATAATTCAGTTATTTTCATTATTCCCTATATTTAAAAACACCATCCACCCACTTCTGTGTCATTGTTAAAGCTTGTTGTCAGCTGACACACTTTAATTCAAACACCACATTGAGGCTATGGGTGGATCACACTGCTGTTAAAACTGACAAATAGACACATTAAAACTTGTGCGAGGGAGCCAAAGTCTGCATAGTTACTACACTAGCGCTTGGGCATTTACCAGAATTAGCTAGGTCACCGTGTATCTGCCAAATAATCAGGTCAGACCTCGTGTGGTTCCCCCTGAAGAAGTGTGTCAGCATGAAATGGAACACAAAACAAACAGCAGTCGACTTCTCTGCATGTTTCTGTCCATGCGGCCCCTCGGTTAAAGCTCCTTTGTTCAACACACTGACAGTCTGTGTGTACCACAAACGCAACTCATAGCAGCGACTGTTAGGAGTAGCTTATCGGAAAAGCTAACGATAAAGCCCAGGTGTTAACATTTCCTTTCACGGGAAAACGTTAACACCCAAAGCTGCCTACCAAAGCTAGCAACCTTTCTCTGAGGTTTGCGTTAGCGCGTTATGTTAGCCTCAACTACCGACCGTTCAAGCAGCATCAGATCTCCGCCGTTTTACTTACACGGTCGTTTCACTTGGTCAGGCCAGTCGCACATTCAAGAACCTTCGTATATCGAGGGCCATTATCACATCACTGTCATTCGCATCCCCGACTCCTTTTCCGCTGAACCATCCTCTCTACCACCGGACCCGGCGGGGACTATGATGATGCTGCTGAGAGCGGAGGGCGAAACTGACTGGTCCGCTTCAGTGTGTTGTTGTGGCTGCCAAAGAGAAAAGACAAGTGCGCATGCTCAGAGCCAACTGTCACACGGAGTGCTCTTAACTGATTGGTCGGTTGTCTGGGTTCACTAGGTGGTTTTGTTTGGTTTATTGTTTTCTCATTGAAACCTATTTATACTAAAGCAGCATTAAAAAAACAGGTTTGTATATTCATACATAAGAACCTTAATCTTGTTTTTGAGATCCAGTCTGATATCAAAAAATCAGGTCAGATACTGGACCTGAAGACAAGTGGTCAACACACCTCTCCACAACACAAAGCAATAACATAAATGAAAGTTTTGTGTTTATGAACATTAAACTTGTTCCCTAGTACATTCATTCCCTTGTTCAGTCATACTCAATTTTACATAATCCCTCGTATACATGCTTCCTTTCCATTTGGTCATTGGTTTTAACTGGTTAGCTCCATAATTTTAATATATTATATGGGGGATGCATAATGTAGCATAAAATGACAGAACAATGTGTCAATAACCTCAGTTGGCTTTATTAGTATCACCAAGAATACAAACGAGATATAAATGATACACATAAACAGTTCTAATATTGGTCCTGTTATTGTATAAAATTTTTTACAACGAACTAGTAATAAATGTGAATACATAATTTATTGAAACTTGATTTGGAAAGATAAGGGAACATTTGGGGGAATACAAACATCTTCGGGGCATATCAGCCAACATAAAACAAAAAACAAAAAAACTTGAGTTTTGGTCTCTCTTTCAACACCACACACACACTCTTTCTCTCTCTCTCTCTCTCTCACACACACACACACACACACACACACACACACACACTTTACACACTTCTACTCATCATCCTGACAGCAGATGCCCAAAATGCAGGCCTCACACAGAGAAGCCTCATGCGGTTTGGTCCACACTTTGGTGGAGCATGCTGATGAGCCGTCATCGTCCTCATCTTCATCATCATAGCAATTTTTCCGGATTTTGCTGAACAGCCTGAGGAGGGCTCTTTCCACCTCCTTCTGGGAAAACCCAGGAAGATCAAACTCATCATCTTGGCAACGGCGACAGGACTGTCCAAAGGGCCGCATGATCACAGTCCCACGATCACCTCGAAGCCGGTAACGGAACAACACAATAACCCGAGCTGAAGGCCAGGTCTTTTTGCAGCTTTCACACTGAAAACTGTGAATAAATAGACAATGGACAAGAGTGGCTTCAGTGTGAGACTCAACCTCAAGTATTCCTGAAGGCTATGGACAAAATAAATTATGATTCTAATTAAACAGGGCCAATCTCCCTATTTTGATTGAAACTTGAACTTAGTGCTGGATTACAGTAAAACAGACATCTGAGGTTGTTAGGTATTCAAATTTAATGTATCTTAATTTTTTCAATAATACTCCATAATGATCATTTAAGCCTGTGAGGACTAGTAACAAGTCTAAATTATCATGAAAAAAAATTGAGCCCTAACATAAACTGTTTAAAATTATACTGGTCTACAGTAAATGTCACTAAAAACACCACCCAAAACAGCAACATTTAAAGTAAGCACCCAATAATGTAGCATTATCTAAAATCCAGTGGGAAAACAACATCTTTTCATTTTACTTTTTTTTCTTCACTATTTTCACTTGGTACTTGTACAAATAATATATGTATATCGTTATACTTTATCTGCAGTTTAATGCTTTTATTGAGTAATAATATTTTTCCTCAAGTGAGTAATGCTTTTAAACACCACTGGCTGATTTACAGCCTTTGATATCTTCATATCTCATCATATCTCCATATTAGGATGAACTGCTCTCCTAACACAGTGTGGTAGCACTTCTTGCCACAAGGTGACACTGTTTCAATACATTTTATGACCTGCCTACTGTCAAACTCACATGATTTGGCATAAGATCACATCAAGGTGAGCCATTTGAGCACAGCAAAACAATTGAAAAGTTATCAGAGAAGTTTAAATCCATCCTCAAACATCTAAAGGGTTTGTATTTGTATACTTTGAGAATATTCATACTTTCCATAAGCACAGTGGCAGTAGACCTTCCAGCCTCTCTTCCTCTCATCCTTGGTGACTTTGTCAGTCTGGCTGTAGCTGAAGTTAAGAGTCCACTGGTCACCATAGTCTAGCTCATTGTCGTCATACAACAGCTCGTCAAACATGTCCAGCCACAAGGACGGAGTCCAGTCTGCAAGAATGTAAGATTAAAAACTGATTCAAAATCTGCTGTCGAGTAGCTTTACAGTCAAGGTAATATAAAAAGCACTATCGCTCTTCCTGCTTTCCTAATATACGTCTTGTTACATACAGACAATTTTTCTGTCATGTCTTTCTTTCTCTTAAATTTTGAGTTTTGAGCATCACGCGGACACAACGCTTTTCATGTAGCAAAACATAAACAGAGGAAGTGTTGATGAGGCGACAATGGCGTCATATTAATCAAAACAAACATTCAAGGCTTGTCTATGGAAAAAAAACCCCACCAGAATATTTGTGCTTTTCATTGAGAATTATAAGTAATGTATACGTTACCTGTGGATCTGCTCATTTTGTCGGATAGCCTGATGGTAGCCTAGTAACGGTTTCACCTGAAGCGATCTAAAGGTTCTGACTTTAGCTCTGCAGCCAGTCTCTGTATTTGTATCTCTTCGCAGCCGATCGTTCGGAAAACGAAACTTAAAATCATGCTTTCACTTTCCATTCTCGGTCATAGAGTCCAGTGTAAATAAGTCTGCATATGAAATGTAATTTCCCTTCTTGCACAAATTACAGATAGGTTGGTTGATGTGTTTAATGGTTTATTGTGTAACCTTACTTTGATCAATAGACTTTGTGTCGTTCAAAATATGCAATGCTTGTTTGTGTCCTTTAGCTTCAAATCAACTGGTAGAGGAAAATACAGTCATTTCAATAAATTAAGATACCCATTTTAATTTCCTTTAGCTCAAACGAGTAGGTTTTCTTGATTTTTTTTTTATTCAGTTCTCTTTACAGCACTTGTTGGTGTTTGTAGCGTGCACACTGAATCATTCATTAGTTTCATGTTGAAAATTTTCAGCTTCCTCAAAGATGGCATGACATTTTCCATGTCATCCTGGCATGATACTTGATTGAATTCATCTTGCACTCCACACAGTGCAGGTTTCAAGTGCCAGAAGAAGCAAAGCAGCTCCAGAGCATCCCTGAGCCACCACCATGCTTCAACATAGGTAAGATATTCTTTTCAACATTACGCTTCAATTCTTCACGCATATCACTGATCTCTAGGCCCAAAAGTTCCAGTTTTGTTTCAATGTTTTAAGTAACAGAATCAAAAAAATTTTTTTTGTCTTATTGATCTGGTTTTTAGCATATTTAGGGCAGCTTTTCTTATGCTTGTAGATCAGTGAAGTTGTGCTTGTATAAGTTGGACCTTGGAAACCCCCAGAGTTTTGTATGTGCCTTCCCGTGCAAACCTTACTTTCTGCTGCCACCAATTCTTGTTGTAGGTCTTCTGGAGACACTCAAAGGTTTTTAGCACCTGCCTCCTCAGGAATCTGGTTGCAGATCAATTGCTTTCATTGCTTGATCCATTGCATCCAGTGTGCTTGAGACACCTGATTTGAAACGTGTCCTCCAACGAGCAGTTCTATTCAGGGGGCTGAATAATTGTGCCTGCAACAGTCATTTAACTGTGAAATTTTTAGCTGTGATACCTATTTAAACTGTTCTCAATTGTTAATTTTTTAATTACAGCTGACAGTTTGTTAATTTGCAAATAAACCTATTTGCAATGGGGTTGAATAACTGTATATTGTAGATTATTTACATGTTACATCTGCATCGAAGACAAACTTCAGCCCAGAAAACTCTTGCTTAGTTCAGCTTGGTCCAACTGGGGGCAGTATAGGACAGCAGGTTATATTCCCTGCTACCATGTCCTGAAGTTGTATGCAAATTTAGTGAACCAAGGAAGGTCATGCTCTCTTTAAATAATTACAGGAAGAGAAGATTTTAAATCAGACTTATCTCAAGACTACCATTATTTTAAAAATGGGAAAAAACAGATTGTTTTTTATGTGATGGGAAATAGGGATACTCAGAGGTTAAAATAAATGTTTGAATCTGGAGAATAACTAAGTGATCATGATTTTCTTCATTAAAGTGACCCATCAACCAATACATAGTCCTTGACTCTTTGTAGATGGAGCAATGAAAGCATGTCTGCACTCCCTGCTGTAGGTCGAGCAATCCCAGAGATTGAGGGAAAATGCTTTGCCATGTTATAAAGATGTTTGAATAACAAGCATTAAAGAGTTTCAGTATGAAACCCATAGTTCTGTTAACCAGCTATCTGAAATGAAACAAGCAGAAAAAAACAGGTCAGTTTCAAAAGTTTCACAAACGTCACAGCAAAATACTCATAAAAAAATGACTCAGCAGCCTTTGTACAAAACAGGTGTTTTAACTGCTTTCTCAGCTTTTCTGTTTGAACCCAGATATCCATCATCACAATTTGTTGTGTGTTTAATCTCTCCTGTCCACCATCATTCTGCCCACACATTACAGACCTGGAAAATAAAAGCCAGAGTTATTGGTGAAAACAATGATCTGTGTCTGCTTTAAAACTGCTTTGGCTCTCTTGTCACACCCTTTTTAGGACTTGTTCTCTTATATTCCTTAAAAAGTATGTGTGGTTTCAACCTTAACCACACTATTGACATATAAACTTTGCCTGAACAAAGAGTGCCCATTAAGGTTGTTAAGAACTTATTTCCTGTCTGGTGAAGTTAAAAATAAAACTTGAGTCCGAAGGTGAAGGCCAATGTGGAAGCCTGTAGAGGCGATAAGGTTTATGAACTTATATTTTATAAGCTTTTAATATCTTGTAGTCTGCCAGTTTAGTAATAATTTTTACTGCTTGAAGCTTAAATCGTCAACAGTGAGGTGTAGTTGTAAATGATGTACTAGTAATTAATGCCAGTTGTGTAGTTATGTTGAAAGAGCCTGATGGTGCTAAACTGGACTGATGAATCACACTCCTATTTACTTGTGCTTTGTAGCCAGTCTGTGAAACTATGTACAGTTTCCTCGATAACCATTACCATCATTTCATTTGACGTGTAATAATAGCTTTAGAATGCCAACACCTGCTACAGGTATGTAGTGATGCTGCCAGCTCTCCAACACAAACACAGATACACGCTTATCTTGCACCTTGCACGGTGTGGGGACTTCCGTAAAGTAGTGTTCTGTTCATAATGACGCCCAACTCATGACAAAAACTGATTATAATTCTCGTCAAAGTCTCCTGACAAGGCCTGAAGCTCTGGGTGAAACAGGATACAAACATCAACATACTCTCACATGCAGGTTTTTCAGGCTTATAAAACAAATCCAATCTAGCAGTACTTGACTGTGATCGTGTAGGTGTCGTTCGTTGTCAGAACATAATGACAATTACATAACCAGGTCTCTTAGTTACACACACACACGCATTTCACTAGTGTTGTTTTACATCTTGAGGCTCATGTTTTACTCTCCGACTCTTAGTGAGAACAATTATTTTAAGTTTTATTGTTTTGTGGGGTGAAAATAGATCCTCAAGAAACCAGAGTGGAAATATCATTATATAGTTGGTGGTAATGAGATCGTAGTGTTGTCTCAATGGTGTGACAGTCTATTACTCCTCACACACACATATATACATACACTGCATGTACTGTATAGTGTAAAAGTGGACGTGTGTGTGCACCTTTCCACCCAGCACAGTGGTGTAAAGATGACCTCAAAGCCCCAGGCTCCAGAGAGTCACCTTATACTCAGGTGTGACATTACAGCGTGAGAAGAGCATGCTGGGAAAGCTCACAGAGCTTTGGGGAGGCAGCCTCCAGAGAGGGAAGCAAAGAGAGACAAGACAAGAGCAGACGGACAAAGAAAAGTCTTTGTGTCACCTTAGAGATGCAGGAGTAAATTCCAGTCGATCCAAGTGAGTGCTTATTAAGTTACTCCAAGACAAGAGCTACTCAAGCTGAAGAAGAAATGTTACTAAGTAAATTAAAAATTGAATAAACAAAAGCCAATTTGTTGTAATCTGTAAAATGTTGGTATTACCTGACTTAGACCCTCGAAAGCCACTGTTTGTTTCCCATGGTTCCCTCATCTCGGACTGAAACTAAAATACTTTTTCATTTACTCTCTGAAGGAGGGCGTTAACAACAAATATGTTGACAATGGTCTCTCAATCAAAGCAGTAACAAAAGATGTATTTTGCTGAAATTGTGAGAAACAGTGGATTTTCTGGCTGACAGAGAAACAACACACCTTCAAGGTTCCCATTCTTTCACTGAAATTATTTTCCAGGACTTTTTCAGTCTTTACAGTGACAAGTTATCACGTCAAACGCTATTACATCCCCCCTGTCACACTCATTCTTTGTAAGTTGCATATACCCAGATTGTTTCTATGTTTATTACTCAGATATTTGACGTGCAGTCTATGGCTTTCATTTATCTGTGAAAAATACTTATGACAAATGTATCATGGAATAATGCAAACACAGATTACAGCATAGCACTTCATTAGCACGACGAACAACAAAGGGCTTGGCAACCTGTCATGGCCTTTGAATCGCCATGTAATTTAGCCATGTTAAATCACATTCATTTATGCCAACATCAGTGGAAATGAGACATGGTAGCGGTTCAAATGAACATGTAATAGTTAAAGCTTTCACTGCCTAAATCTAGCAACAAAGTCAGTTGAAAGCACTGGATTAGAGGACGCTTCTACGTGGAAACGCAGATTTGATTGGCTGGTAGCATCATGTAGGGTAAACATCACACTAAGACACACCAGCCTGGAATTGTGAGGCTACTACACTAACCACTTCACCACACAGTGCTACATAGGGTAGCATATTGACTAGCTGTTGCTCAGAATATAAAATGACAACAGACATGCGCATAACTTTCAACCTGTTTGCATTTGCTTACAAGGCAGGGGAGGATCAACTATTTTCCAGGATAAATTAACTGTTTCCAGGACATTTGACCTATTTTTCTAATTTTCTATAAGTTTTCCATGACTGGAAAACTGGTCAATCATTTTCCAGGTTTTTTAGGACACGTGGGGACCCTGACCTTTAATGTGTATAGATTTTTTTTAATGCTCTACATAAATGCATGCGAAGCTGTGCTGTCATTCAGCTCTATCAGCCATTTCTTTAAAGCTTGTATGAATTCAAATAGTCCCAGATCACTTCCAACTCCCCTTCCAGGCAGGGCCCAGATGCAGGCCAGGATTTATTTGCTGCCTGGATTCTGCCTAGACTTGTACACCTGTATGATGGCTGACAGGTGACTCAGAGAGGGAGGAGGACAGTCAGGGAGAGAGAGAGAGAGAGGGAGAGGAAGAGAGAGCGTTGAGGAGGACGCTGGGTGTGGTAAGATGCCTTGAGCACATTCCTTGAGCAGCCGCACCCTGCATTTCAGTGACTGTATACCTGCTGGTGTTTGCTATCAGTGTGCTCATGTAAGCAGAGACGTTACTTTCCCTCCTGGCACTCAAACTTATTTTATCAGATATAGTTTCACAAACACGTTAATCTGTCGTTATTCTACCATTGCACTTTTGTGTATCACTCACACAGCTGTACGCAAATGCTCACCTCTCATTTCATATCTAGTAAAATCAGCTGAGAGTTGCACATTTGCATGAATTGGAAAGGAACCAGGCAGAGCGAGAGTTAGGATAAAATGGCTCCTGCTGCGTGGGTTAAGCTCATAACAGCTCTTCAGGACATGGGTGCTCAGGTCAACATTCAAACAAGAGGCACACCCTTGGGAGCAGGACTGAACACACAATCATACTCATAAGTTTGCTGCTATCAGAGGACTGGGAACAAGGTGTGTTCTGTCTGATAGACATGTTTCAGGACAAAGGACAACCCATATAAAGTCCGCAAACACAGTAGTGCATAGTTTAACCTGCATTACACCTTCTTTAAATGTCATGGAAGCTGGTGCATCTGAGTCCAAGTGTGTGACATACAGAGAGGGAGACTGAGAAATCAGAAGAGAGAAAGAAAAATGTTTATCTTTATCTTCGTTAAAAGGTTAACGTTGTTAAGCAGAACATTAAATTACTTTCCAGTCTGGTTTTGTATATCATACATAATGACATCAAAGACTAACAGTGTTACTGGAGCTGAGTGTAGTTATGTGTCCTGGACTATACTCCAGTATTGGCCTCCGTAGAAAAACAAGCCTCCCAAATCCAGCCAATGCTCGACGACGAGGTACATAACCATGCTGTAAGCAGCGAGAAAGCTTGTTTCCTATTGATAAAGAAAAGGGAACTGCTGAAGTCAGCTGGTTCAATGCCGGTGTTTGGCGTAAAGACAAACAAGTGACTCATTTCTGCCAAGTACAGCGGAGAACATAGTCTCCAGAGAAACCAAACTGAGCCTGTTTTTAACATAAACAAAGCAAAGTCTGTGTTCTCTAAAGGAAACGAATAGTCCCAAAAGAAGAGGTTGATAACTTTCTATAACCAGTGTTATTCATTCAAAGGTAAAATTAAAGTTTGCCACAAAGAGGTCAGATAAAGTGGGGCCGGAGCTGTTGATGTAATGTGAATTATTGACAAAGAATTCACCTTTTCAATCTTGTGCAAAATAATATGTCTTGTGTATTATATAACACAGCTGTAAACTGGTTTCATATGTTGCCAGTTTTTCCAAGCTGGATTAAGAATCAAGGAAAGGTGCCAACCATCCATGTGCGCAGTTTGGATGATTTCTCCAGGATCATTCGGTGTCTGGCTGTACAATTAAAATGTAAGACACTGAAGGTATGGGAAAATTAAAAGTCTGAACATGAATGTGACATAGACTTTGATTCTGGCTTGCTATTTAACCAAACAGGCATGAAGTCAATAATAATGAGAACCTTTACTTTCAAGTTTTGGGTAAAAATTTTGAAGAAAATAATTTTTCTTTCGTCTTGCTGTCTGGAAACTGTGGGAGCCATGACATGGATGCCAGCGCTTTCAAAATATGCCATTTGGAGTGGGCTTCCAATAACGTGCCGTCTCCAGTGCTCGACGGGTTTGGGAGGAGTCTCACCGGTGGGAAAGCCCTGCCTATCAGGAGTTGTTCTGCTGCTTCCTCATTCATCGCTCAGCCTTTGCTCTGCTACGTAACAGCAGCGTCTCGGGAGGTTCGAACCTTGCCGAGTGAAGCGCTCAGTCCGGGCCTGTGGTGCGTGTTGCCCGTCCACGCTGGGTGGCACTGGGTGAGGGTGCACACCGAGGGTTTGGGTGGAGTTTTCGCCCGCTCCGAGGAATGCGACGCACGGACGGAAAGGAGACGCACGTCGGCGGTTTCACTCTGTTGGAGCGATACTCTACGAGACGAGCTGTGCAGCGAAGTTAGGAGGTACGGAGCGGAAATTTACACGAATTTTGCAAGTTCAAACATTAGTCTTAAGAACTTTCTGTTCCTTTGGGCCTCTTGTTGTTTCAAATATCTTACGTGCATCTTATTTTCGAGGTCATCTAAAATGACACTTGCCCTGTTCTATTGAATTGAAGTGTTAGTTTCTTAGTGTAAAGCCCTCTAAATAAACCATTTCTATTTCCATTTTGTGGTTTTATTATCCCACTACTATGGGTGGGGGAAAAAGTGAAAAAAAAACTTTCCCTATCCCCTGCTTGGGTTTTTATAAAGGATTAAGTCATCCAGGTAGCTGTTGTGCATTGCAAAACCTCAACAGTATTGTTATTACAGTGTGAGCACAGAAAGCTGGCACTGACAAACTGCTGCTGGTGCCTCTTCAGCCCTTTGGAGGCATTAAACACAGAGGGGGAAAAATGGCTTCTGACAGTGTGGAGCCTTGTCTGTATTATTCTGTCATTACAATGACTTTCTTTGAGGAGCACTTTTTGAAAACAAAGTTACAGAGCAAAGAAAATCATGGGAAGTAGACAGAATGCCATCGAACTGTAGTGAACTATGAGTAATAAATATGGCTTGAAAGGGTAAAGACACTTTAACAAGCATGTCTGATGCCTTGGTTGCTCAATGCTTTGTATGCAGAACAGCCAGACTCTGTGATTAGGCTTAGTCCTTGCACTCTAATTTTAAGATAACAACTAAGATAAGATAGATCCTTTACTTCTAATCACATCCTGTCCTATAGATTTTGGTAAATAGGCTTTGAAATTATCTTTATTGCAGATGCATACGTGTCGATTTACAGGTAGCTTTGACACAAGCAATGCAAAGTTCTGAACTTCACCTTTGCATTGCTTTGACTCCATTCATTCAGAGTGACTCACAGGATTGGAATAGTCCAGCATGTGGTTATAATTTGAAGGGGAAAAGTTTGTGGTGCCAGTTTTTTGGTGGTGCTTTTTCTTCTGCTTTGCTTCTCATTATGGCTTTCAGCTTGTCACACTAGCCAAATATTGCCATCTGCATCCCATTCATTGCTTTGTTTGCATGGCATGTGTTACAAGGGGTCATTGTCTACTTGTATAGGTGTTGTTGTAGATGTGTGAGCAGTATTGTATTCTTAGGTGAAGAAAGAGGCAGAGTAGAAACATTTTCATACTTTTGTTGTTTGGATTTCCACTGGAGATGACCAGACGTTTGGGCAGTTGGAGCAAATGACGAGGACCTGTTTTTCCAGCAGTGCTGCTGTGTTGAGTGCGGCTTTCAAAAAGAGGATTGGTGGTACCATGTGTTCTCATACCCAGTGTACGTCCACCTGACCTTGAGCTTTTATTTTTTTGTGTGTTGAGCAGACGTGATGACATACAGAGAGACAAGCCATGCTCTGTGTTTGCTCCTTTCTACAGTATGTCTCTGGAGTGTGTGTATGTGTGTGTGTAATACTGACAAGAAGTGGCACTAAAAGGTCCTGACAGGCGCATCAAGAGATTACTGGCTCGTCCCTCCAAACCTGTTTTCAGGTATTGTTGTCTCGCTCCATTCACACCAAGTTATCATACAATGTGAATTGACTGAAGAGGTATGCCGGATCAATCGTGGTGTTTGTTTAGTGAGGTGTGTTCATGTATGTGATGTGTGATGCAGGTGTGAGAGAGAATATATGAAGCAGGTGAAGCGGTTTTTGGTGGAATTTGAGCGTGATCATTTGCATTTCCTCAGGCATTTTTCTGTTTGTGGCAGGTCGAGACACATCAAAATTTTGCACTCCTCTCTTGGAACATTCACATAAAAAGTTCATGAAGGAATGCATAGACTGAGACATTTACCTGCTTTTTGAGCAAACATTAAGGACATCTGAGTATTGGGTTTATAATCAACAGGGCCATTGGTTGGTTCCCGTCTGCCTTCATGTGATGGTTTTGAGTTTCAAACCGGCTTTGTTTTTGGTACATTTAGGACAGGCTTGTCTTTTAGTGAGCAAGAGAAAGCTCTATAAATAAGGGAGGAACAGAAAGAGAAGAAAAGGAGATCCGTATCACCTCAGTTTGATGCTTGCTGCACTTGCCATAACAAACAAAGCAACAGTATTTCTTTGTACTTTCTACAAGTCAGCCAGGTGAGGTCAAGAGAGTCAGGCATGCTTCTTACGTTGGGTTATTTGTCTTTTGTGTCAGCCCAGAGATCAGGAGGGTGAATCAGAAACCTGAGGCTTTGTTTGGAACTTCTGCAGTTCTGAGACATCTGAGTAGCTCATATCCACATAAGGGTCAACACGTACCATTTCCTTTTGTTAATTTAGGGTGGATGTTTGTCATCATGCCAAACACCACTTCCACCAAGATGCTTATTTGTGAGAATTTCCTTCTTTTTATTGTTGTATTTGATGGTAAAGTTATTTTTCTGTGGGACTGGCAAAAGTAACTCAGGCTGTAGTAAACAACTTAGTACATATGAACAAATACTGGAAGTAATCATTAAATGCGCCCCTCTTTGTTTTGTTAACTAAACGAGAAGATGAATCAGTGGATTTAGCATTACAACAAAGCAAGTAGTTGCACATCTCTTTGCTGATGGCTGTCTACACAAGTCTTCAGATAAGCATCTATGCATTTTCCTGCTGCCTCAGCAGATTTTTGTTGTACACCAGGCAGGCCCCAGGCTGCTTGAATAACTTGAAATGGAGTATGTACCTTGATTGATCAAAGTGATTGAGGTTCTTCTTTTTGTTTTATGGTTAGCAAAAGTTAAATTACCACAAGCACTCTTTTACTCCTGGCATGCCTCTCTGCCCATGGTGGAAATTTTAAAAGGGAACAGCAGACCACAGAAGCCTAACTTATAAAGCGAGAAAGGAGCATGGAAACAGGATGTCAGCCATTTTACCAGAAGATGAATCACCACAGAGCAACATTTAGCAACTTATCCTTAGGCTAGGCCAAGCCGGGCTACCCGATGACTCACCACCAGTCCTTCTTAGCAAACCGGCTTCTCCCACTGATTACGGGTCAGGACTCTGAGCACTTTGCTGTCACCAGTGATCTCTAAGTGTGTGTGGAAGTTTACAGAAAACACGTCACATAAGTCTAGAGCAGGTAGGAGCACTCACTCATGCACCCACACAGACCCCAGGTTACACACACCCTGATCACATATCAAGCCTGTCAATACCACATAGTTTCTATGGCTGAACATAACCAGGGTGATCTACCAAAACAGTTCAACACACTTCCTGTTCTCACCGCATGCTGCCATGTGTCAAAGCGGCCCATGTGTGCATTAACTGAGTGTTTAACCAGCTTACTTTAGATATTTTAAATGTTGAATGGCTAACCAAAATCTCCACCATCAGGCGCCCTTAATGCAGCTTTTGAGGTCACATAAAATATGAATGAGGGGTCACCCTGGTTGGATCAGTTGATGTTGCATAACACATAAGCACATTGTGGGTTGAAATTCAGCCTTCGATTGTTGACTTGGGTGCATTGTCTTTCATTTTCTTTTACTAAATACAATTGAATATTACGAGTGTCAGTGATCATCATGTGGAACATTTTTAGGTATAAGCTTTAGGTTTTGTTGTTAGGAGAAGGAATTCAACTTCTTTGATCATCTAGTATTACTTAAGGTGAAAAGTCTTAGCCTCGTGTTAACTTCTTGGTTGTGAAAGCTTGCGGCGTTTCTTCTCTCTCATGTGATAGTTACACATGAGGATTTAAGTGTTTGTCAAACAAACACAGGCTGTTTTGTGGCATCAACTCATTTAAGGGCACGTGGTATGGATTTACCACCATGGATGGCATCATCTTTCCCAGAGAGGAATTAATTTACAAAGCAGTTATGATAATAATCAAAACATACACCCCTAATAGTTATTATATTTTCTGTTTTATTGTGATAATGCTCCTGTCAGTCTAGTTATTCTTGCCCACCCGGTATCTTGTTTGTTTTTGGTAATTTGTCTGATGTAAGTTTTGAATAGAATTTGAAAGATTAAATGATGCAACAAATTTTGAACTTTTTAAGAACTGCGAACTGCAAAGTGAATCCTTTCCTCACCCCACCCTCTTTATCTTCCTGGAACAATTACACGTTCATAAAATATTATATAATTATGTTTCTGTGACTTTAAATTTACTTATGAATAAGTCATGCTTAGTCAGCATGTTCCTCTAAATCAATTCGTGTTCTGACTGACAGATTTTTCAGTATGTGGTCTGAGTAGTTACTTGCGGTGTGACGCTCTAGTATTAAAATATAAAACCTGTCCATACAGTTCTTCATGCCTCTCTAATCCTCTGTCTTAAACCTTTCTTTTCTCTCTTTGCTCTCACTTGACTTGTTTCTCTCTTTTTCACAAGTTTCTTAATCTTATATTTTGATTTGTTAAACTTCATCCATGTTCTGAGAGTTCTTCCATTTTTATATCTCAGTTTTGTTATTAAAGGCAGTTTTTTGTTGTTCTAACGCAGGGGTTTAAAAGATATTAGGATAACGAGTTTGTCCAATCTGAGGCTCAGCTCAGCTCAGGTGATTGACGGGCGCCCTGTCATATCCACGATGACCCTGTCCAATGATTGGCTTCATTTGACTGTATCTTGAACAGATGGGTGACGTCTTGGAGACTACGTCCATATTTTATAGTCTATGAGTACAAAGTTCAACCATGAAAAGGGCTCCATATTAACATATTGAAGCACTATAAATGGAGTAAGACTGTACTATGAGCAATGAAAAACAAATCAAAGTATCACTGATTATTTAGAAATTATTATTTTTTCAAGATTTCCATTTCCAGTGTTAAATCATCTAACACTGAAGAATAAATTATCAAAACAGGAATTTGTGTCTTCCTTTCATTAACTGCATTCTCTGTTAAATGTTGCCAGGAAAGAGGATATTTCCATGGTGATCTGTCCCAGCCTTATAAGTCTGCTGAAGTACTTGTATTGTGTGCCAGCAGGTTGAAAATGAACTCATTTAACTTACTTGTGGACAATAAAACCATGTCATGTTTTAAATTTATTTTTTATTTATCATTTAACCATTTATTTTACACACACTGTAGTTAGCTGAGCAGTGTCTGGGACATGCCAAAATCATGTACATCCAATGAAAAAAAAATGGTATAACATAAAGGGAACACATTTTAAGAGACATGTCACCATACTGATATGTGTGCAGATGTTTGGCCACTTATAATAAGACCTCAGAGTTTCATTATACTGCTAAAGTTTCATAATAACGGAGGGATTCTGATAAGGACACCAAAGACACTATATAGTGATAGTGGTGTGTACCTATGACAGTACTCAGTTTTTTTTTGAGGAAGTTTGCTATTTTCTCTGTCTTAAAAACCTGTTATTTTAATTCTGTAAAACACAAAAGTTTAATGCTTCGCATATTTTGTCTGTTGCACTTACATTGTGTTTCTCTCTTAACTTTTTTTGTATAGGTTGGAGTTGATCCCCTTTACCTCTTCACACCCCTGAGCCAAGATCTTCGATCCAACCTCCGTTAAAAAAAATGCCAAACAGATCTCAGAGTTCATCGATTGGGGATAACCCTCTCGACCCAAACTACCTTCCCCCACATTATCGTGAGGAGTACCGACTGGCTATTGATGCTTTAATAGAAAATGACATTCAGGTAAATGTGGTTAACTGATAAATCTTGAAGACACCAGTAAGAAATATCCTCTTGTGATGATAATGTGCTCAATTTTTGATATGTCTTCTCTCACACCAGGGCTACTATGAATTTCTCCAGTCAGCGGACGTGGTCGGCTTCTTGGCACAGCCAGAAATCGAACTGATAAGGTCGACAATCAAGACACCTAACCTATCCTCAAGCATCCCAGAGTTGACATACCATGAGGGAGGTCATGAGGTTGATGGCTCCTCTGATACCTACTGGCCAATGCAGTCTGACATGGCAGCCCCAGGTCTGGACCTGGGCTGGCCGATGGCGCAGCACAGCTTCAGGGGGCCTACAGAGGTCACCACTCTTGTCAACCCCTCTGACCCTGACATGCCAAGCATTAAGGAGCAAGCCAGGAGACTCATTAAGAGCGCTTGCCAAGTAAGCTTAAACTTGCATATCCAGTTTGCTTTTATGAAGTGTTTCTCAGACGTAAAATGCTCCTGAAGTTAAGACTTAATAATTTCACACCGATACATTCACATATATATTCATATTAATTTTATGCAGCCATAGATACTCCATTTTGATCAGGAATGCATGAATGGTAAATTATGATGTCATCTTATTACTGATTAATCTATTTTCCATCTGCACTGTTTGTACTGTACAAGTCAAACATTATCTCTCTCTCAAACAAAAAAACAAGTCATGGGGGAATTAAGAGCCGCTCTCTCCCTGAGAGTTCAACCTACTTTCTATTTGACACTCCCTATCAGATGTGTATCTTACTGGCAATTTGCTCAAATTAAAATATTGTGAAGTAAAGCATACATGCAAATGCCATGGCCGGTCAAACCTGATTGGAGTTGGCTTTCTTTAATTTACATGATACACTGTAGTAAAGTTAAATGATAATTTTGTCTAGTTGGTTAGAGGTTATAAATATAGGCCTATTCCTGGAACATGCTGTTAGTTTGATGCAGTAAGATGAATAATACAAATTTAACCTCACTTCAACTCTGTGATATTAAAATTTCAATATCATGTTCCTAGGATTCTAAAAAAAAAATTCTTATTTTCACATTTGTAGTAGAAAACTTTACTTATAGGTAGTTTACAAAATCATGTAGTTTTTTTTAATTATGATGTACTGTATTTTATCTTCTACAAGAAAAAGAATTGACAAGAAAAATAAAACGTGCCACTGTCATGATTCCTAGATGTTATGGCCTGGCTCTTAATCATAAAAAAGTTAATTTTTCTTGTGTTTTTCTTCTTCTCCAGGTTATTGCTGTGGTGATGGACATATTCACAGATGTTGACTTATTTTCTGACCTTTTGGAAGCAACATCAAGACACGTTCCTGTTTACATTCTGCTGGATGAGCATGATGCCCATCACTTTGTCTCAATGGTCATCAACTGCAAAGTCAACTTGGAGCTAAATCCTGTAAGTCTTTTTTTGCCCCAAAGTAAGCTAGGCAGAGAGTTGGCCATCTTTTGGCATTTTATTGTGTTATTTCGTTGTCAAACATACTTTTGCCCTTGCCATGTGTGACAATAATACGTAATTTCTACAAAGACCCGCAGGTGTCCATAACATGACTGCAATTTAATTTTACAGTTCATGCGAGTGAGGACTGTGCCAGGGATCACCTATCAATCCAGGACTGGGAAAACGTTTAAAGGACAGGTGAAAGATCGCTTTCTTTTAGCTGACTGCAGGGCAGTGCTCAGTGGCAATTACAGGTGAGTAATTTACCTGAGTGATTTTACAGTTCATTTCATTTCAGAGACTATTATCTACTCTTGGGATTAAAGTACTTAAATTTCCTCCATTGTGTCCTTTTTATAGTTTCATGTGGTCTTATGAAAAGATCCACCGTTGCATCGCCCACCTCTTCCTGGGGGAGCTGGTTGCCACCTTTGATGAGGAGTTTCGTATTCTTTTTGCCCAATCAGAGCCTCTAGTCATTGACCCATCTGATGGAGCACTTGCCCTCTCTGACACCAGCAGCACTAGCAGTTACTTGAGCAGCCAGTTTGGTTTAAAGAGGACCCAGTCTCTGCGTAACCCCATAGGTTACCGCAGGCAACCTGAGATTACCTCTGGCTTCCCCTTCGGAGAGTCTGATCGAAACCTTGCACTTCCCTTCCGAAGGAATGACCCATTTCGTCACACACTTGAACCAGGGGCTGGAATTACAATAGGGAAATACTCGCAGCAACAGTTTCGTCTGCAGCAGTCATATCTGGAGCAGGGAAGATCCATAGTTTCCAGGCAGATGGAGATGAGTTCCAGTGGCTTTAAGAGGCACAGCTATGCAGAGGGAACACAGGAAAACTACACGTCTTCAAGGCAATACATGAAGCACAGAGTCATGAATAATCTGGATGAGACAGACTTCCACAGGTAGTTATTCTTTTTTTTTCCTCACTCTGTTTGAAGAATTGTTTTGATTTATCACAGTTATTACTATCTGTTTGCTTACTAATAAATTTGGTTATCGTGTTGATCAAACAAATAAAAACTGTTTCTTCTTTCCAGAGAGCAGATCAAAAGTAGCCATTTCTACACTGAGGGGCCAGGGCCAGGATCTGGCCAAGGACACTATGACAGACTTCATGGTCGTCCTCCACATCTTTCCATCGACCAGTATTCAGAATCAAGTCATCGCTCTGATCAGGAGCCTCCACTTGGAAATTATGGCAGAGAGTACTTTTCATCTGAGGATTTGAGAGGACTTGAGGGTCACCATGCACCTCCAGTTGCTGGGAGGTATGGAGGAGGGTCAGGTCATAAGAGACCAACGATAGGTCAGGCATATGCCTGTCAAAGCTCACCTACACAGCCTCACCCACCTGAGAAGAAACCTTTTTTAAAACAGTCAGATCAAGAGTATCAACAAGATCCAGAGGCTAGGCACGGTTTGAGGAACTGGAGAATCCATTCCTATCTAAGCTCCTATGAGGACGGGGGAGAAGAAGGCCTGCCTCAGCCTTTGGGGCCTGATGCATTTGAAGATCCTCAATCATCTCAGCAGCCAGCTGAAACAGACAGTTCAGCTCACTTCGGTATTAAGGACCAACCTAATACTGCCCCGAAACCCAGACCAGAAGTCCTAAAACCACGCTTTGGAAAGCCCATTTTACCTGAGAGCAACAGTAAAGACTCAGCACCAACAACAAAGGATCTTCTTCCGTCAGTCAGTGACTTGAAGCCATTTGCACTGGAGAAGAAGGAGAGGGAGGCAGCAAAGGACAGAGAGAGAGAGACAGATAGGAGTTCAGGAAAAGAAGGGGGTGCTGATGTGGAGATGAAAGAGACTCCAGATCTCTTCCTGTCCAAACATGAATCATTTCGCTCACGCATTAACCCACTTCTCCAGCGTAGCTCTCGTTTGCGTTCTTCACTGATATTTTCATCTTCCAAAGCGGAAATGCACAGTGGTAGCTTGGGTCTAAAACCAGCCACAGAGACAGAAGAGGAGTTAGATTCCATACGCACTTCTTCCATTGTGGCTCAGATCCTAGAGAAGAGGAGGACTTCACGTGAGCCTTTTGATTGGAGAAAGAAGGCTGAAGAAAAAGATAAAGAAAAGGAAAAAGAAAAAGAACAAGAGAAGGAGAAAGAGAAAGAAGAACAACAGGAGAGAGAAAGACAACTGGAGAAAGAAAGACAACTTGAGAAAGAAAGACAGCAGAAGGAGAAAGAACAACAGCAGAAGGAGAAAGAAGAACAACAGAAGGAGAAAGAACGACTGCAAGAGTTAAAAGATTTCCGGTTGAAAGATGAAATAAAGGTTAAAGAAGAACCTAAAAACACTTACAGAGAGGTAAAGACAACACCAGCTGTCAATAAACCTGAAGTAACAGCATCTTTGAACATGAATGACCCAGCCAATCGACTGCAGTATTTCCAAGACCTTGCTGCCAAGAGGAAAGCCTCAAAAATGGAGACAGAGTCATCACTAAAAGCCCCAGAGCCTGCTGAAAAAAAGCCAGACCTTTCTGATAAACCTCCCATAATCCCAACTGTTTCTGTTTCTTCAGCAGAACCTGAACCCAAAAGACCAGACATCACAGCAAAACTGGCAGAGCTCACTCGTAGACCTTCAGTTAGTTCTTCAAAACCACCAATAATCACTGCAAAACCCTATGTAAGCCCCCACCAAAAGGCTTCAGAGACAAATCAGTCTCAGAAAGAGGAGTCATCATCAGAGGGTCAAAAGAAAGAGCTATTTAAGTCACTGAAGCCTCTTCCTTCTCCAAAGATCTTCAGAAGGGACCCACTGAAGCTCAAAGGACTGAACCCTCGCCGTATCTCTTGTGGTGAGGAGGTACTGACCACAGATGCTACAGATGCAGAGAAGAGCGAACTGAAAAAGAACCGGTCTCAAAGTTCATCCACCCTTCCACGTGAGGAAGGACTGCAAAAGGTCATGGGATCTAATACGTCCATCAACACACTTGGTGAGACAAAAGGCGAGGGCAAGACACTTGACTTCCTAAAGAAGCAGACTCAGAGGCTCAAGGGATTCCTGGGGCCAAAGGATAAAGAAAAGAAATCTACAGGAGACGAAAAGGGCATAAGCACAGTTGTAGAAAACCCCGCTGATTCAAGCAAAAAGCAAAGTTCATCAGCAAAAAGCACAGGACCTGCTCCTACTGACCAAACTGCAGCCAATCACAAGACATCAACAACAACATCAGGTCCAACCCGATACCTGGCTCAGGGCAGCTCTGTTATTTTCAGCAGCAACCTTAGAGATGACACTAAAGTCATACTTGAGCAAATATCAGCCAATAGCCAGAAGAACAGACAGGAGCGTGAAGAAACAGGAGCCACAAAAGAGAGTGATGCTGCAGAAAAGGCACTTGAAAGGCAAAACTCAATTAAGAAGAGTCGTTTTCTGCGACCGCCAGGCACCAGCCAGGAGCGTGAGGGATTGCTGAAGAGGATTGAAAGTCTGAGGAAGGAGAAGAAGGTCTACAGCCGCTTTGAGGTAGTCTATCACCGCAAAGATGATGTTTGCAGCGTAGATGGAAGGGACATATGATCAGAAGCTAAAATATCATTGGGTTAGAATAATAATAATAATAAAATGTAATAGCATGTAAGTTGAATTTGGGTGTTTAGAAAAATTATACTACTACAAAAAACTCTCTAGGTTAGAATACGGAGATGAAATTCTTTATTTTTCAAGTTGATCAGATTCATTAGTACACCTGAATGCTTGTGCATGTAATGTAGCTTTCAACCGTGGGTATACAATTTTGACAGACCAATATCTGTGCCCCACATTTCCACATTTGTTTGGGCATCCTAGTGTATATTTTTTAATTAAAGGTTATCAAGTCAGTGTAACGATAAACACAGGTCTTTAAAAAATCTTCATAAAAAGTACAAAGCCATCACAGAATGCATTTTTTCAAGAAAGCTTTTCTATACTTTTTAAGATATCTGCAACTATTTTTTTTTTTTTAAATCAATTAAAAAAATACTGCATAGAATGTGGTTTGACAGTGTCTTGCTGATCAATTTTTTACTTGTTCAGCACTGATGGTGCCTTTCCATGCCATGATTTAGACCAGTAGCCATAGTTTCCATAAAGAATGTCAATTTTTTATTTAACTGCCCAGTTTTTTTGTTAATCATGAATATGCTCGGACCCAGAGAAGCTTCTAAATCATGGTTATGTATGGTTTCCTCTTTACATTTGTGGATTCACAGATATTAGGTTTTTGGAGTAATTTTGAGCCATTAAATTGGTTTCTACAGTGGAGTCATCTGTGATTTCACACAATGCCACCCAAAGGCTTGTAGATCACAGCTCTCTGCTGTTTATTTTTGGCCATGTCCCTTATGTAAAGAGAGTTCTGATAAACATTGTAATGTGTTTGTTAAACTATTAACTCACACAACCTTGTACAAAGTAGTTAACCTCTTCCCATCATAACTTTCAAGATTTGGCCTTTCTGGAATGCCTTTTTTCACCAAGTCATGATATCAACCTGTTGCTAAAGAACCTTAATACTTGGGGGGATGTTCCTACAGGGAATTTTTTCTAGCATTACACAACTTTTTCTGTGTTCTTTTCTCTTTCCTAACTGCTTTGAAGCATGTTTCTGGCATCAAATTTTAATTGAGCATGCATTTTTTATATAACAATACTAATTTATTTCAGTTACAAAATGTAATATGTAATTGCCCATGTTTTAAACTAAATTTAGGGTGTAAATGATTTGCAAACCATCATTTTTTTTGCAACCATTAAACACAACGTTCCAGTGCTTTTAGAGTTAGGGTTGCATTTTGATTGATAAGATCATATTCATTACTTTATATTTATACTAAAATTGGGATTTTTGAAGATTATTTGATTTGTACTTTTACCCTCTCATGTGAAATGTGTTGTGAGAACCATACAAAAGGCTGTGCCCTGAAGCCTAAAATATCTGCTGTAAAAAAATGGAGGGGGAGGGGAAGTTCATCTTAAAATGGGCTGGAGTTAATATTTTGTTGCATTCACTGTTATCCCTGTTGTTCTGTTAACAGATGGGGAATAGCCTCGGATAATGAGAGATGGAGGAGCGACCATTTATATGGAAACTATTTATGCAAGATGATCAAAAAGACCAATTGCCCATATGTGCCAACGCCACTGTCAAAGTACCTCTGTGGCTCGACACTGCAGCCATTCCTGGACTTTCACACAAAGTAATAAAACTTGAAAAGACAATATATACGATTTCTGAAAACAAACTTAGGTCACTGAGTTTGGAATGTGCCTGTTTGCCAAGCCTTGGTACTAGTTTTACCTTTTATGGTGACTGAAAGAAAGAAAATTGACTCTGCTTGTACACTGGCTGCATGGGCGAGAGTTTTACCAGACAGAAAAAGGTAGGGCACTTTACCGATAGCTGATCTTGTATGAACATGACTGAGGGAGTTAGAGAGGAGAAAAGAAAGACAGTACATATTGCTCCTGAGGGAATATGAGTATTAGTGCACATGTAAAAAAAACTACTAATGTTATGCATCTTTGCAAGTGTCATACACAACTTGTTTTAAACTGGATTGGACTCAGCATCTTGTAGATTCCTGAGCAAATGGCTGACAAGTTTCATGAAAGCAGAACACTAGGCAAGAAAGAAAAGAAATGGACTTTAGAGAAGTTTCAATGGAAATGAAATGTAAGAAAAAGTATGAAAGATGAGAGGGTGAGACAGAAGTAATGAGGAAGTTAAATAAAGTTTTAACTAATTTTAAAGCAGGAAAAGTAGGTTTCAGCAGAAAGAAGAGCCTGGAGTTAACATTGCCCTTTACAGATAGTGTTATGTACTTTTCTATTAAGGCGTGGACCCATCTACCAGAGCTGAAGAAGTCAAGTCACCAGTCAGGGAGGGGCTTTCAAGCATTCATGGTGAAGCTTAAAATGTATTATAATATGCTTTGTATTATGCTTAGTAAATTAAAATGTCAACAGCTACTTTAAACTTTTGTAAGAATTAACTGAGATGTGAGAGAAGAAAGAATTGATTATGCAGTACTAGAACAAGGTAGTGCCTGCTTACACAAGTCACCAAACTTTTTCAGCTACGCCCTTCACAGGACTCCAAGCCTCTTTGTTTGGTTTAAACACTATTAAACCAAAGATCTAGTTATCATGCACAGTTCTCAGGCGGCTTAACAGCTCCACCAAACATCAAATAGGTTGTGTTTGTTTGGTTTTGTACACTGAAAATTGGAGGTTCAGTTGTAAATACTTACATAAAAGATATTGGTGATATTCTAATTAACAATTTAAATTTTTGTCACCCTCATTGTGCTATTGATGTGCCTTGTGTTGATATTAAATATGTAAATATCTGGTTTTGGCTGTAAAAAAAATGGCATTGATCAAGGGAAATGTTTTTTAAAACCTTGGGTAGCATTGCATTTTCTTTGAAAACTGTTAAAATTTTTATTAAATGTATTTTAAACTGAAGCTAAATGTCAGTGTGTGCACATATTTACATCATGTATATTGTACGAGGGCTGATTGATAAGTTGTGAGCCTTGTATTGAAGAAGTTAAGCAGGGATGTCCTTTTTCAGCTCTACTATTCCCTGACTATTTAAGGCTGTGTACCCGAAGACTGGTGTCATTTGGTCAGTGTGTTGAAGAGGTAGTACTCTCAAGTAAACAAGGCAAGTGACTTTTGCAAAATGGACAAAATCGCTGAAAGAGCAGAGATTCAATATTTGCATAAGAAAGGTCTAGCACCAAAGGATATCCATACTGATATGGTAACACTAGGGAATGATGCCCCTGCATATGCTACGGTGAAAAGGTGGGTGGCAGAATTTTAGCGTGGCAGGCAGAGCCTTGGGGAGGACGCCCGTCCTGGAAGGCCTGTCACTGTTGCGACCCCAGAAATGGTCAATAAAGTCCATGATATTGTTCTGGCTGAAGGGACAATCATTGGCACATATCATGCATCACTTCTTAGGCAGTTAAGAGAAAATATTAAACTCAAGCGCCGCAGAAAACTCAGTTAAGGTGTGTTGTTCCACCAGGACAATGCCCCTGTTCACAAGTCTGTCATTGCCATGGCTGCCATTAATAACTGTGGCTTTGAATTGATTGAGCATCCGCCTTATTCGCCTGATCTCGCTCCATCAGACTTTCATCTATTTCCAAAATTGAAAAAGGCCATTTCTGGTACCCACTTTCGGTCAGATGATGACACCATACATGCAGTGGAGGACTTTCTGAACCGTCAAGAAAAGGACTTCTTTAAAAGTGGCAATGAGGCCCTTAAACATCGCTGGCAAAAGTGTAAAGATACTGAAGGGGATTATGTTGAAAAATAATGCAATATATCCACCAAAAGTCAAACCCTTAAACATGAGGCTCACAACTTATCAATCAGCCCTCATAGTTGTGACTGAACTGAATTCAGTTATAGGCTTTTTAAGATTCAGAAATTCTTTGAAAACCCAGTCAGATATCTTTCAGAACTTTATGTGAAACAAAACAAAAACATTTACAAATCAACACATAACACTGTTATATCAGATACTACAACTAAAACACTTGTCTAAGGAACTTGAATCACATGTAAACAATACATTTTTCATGAATACATTTTGTAATGTGGGAGAGTGTGTGTATGCATATACTGGAAAGAAAGACATTTATACTACAAATAGATAAGAAAACTTATAGACTCATCCCCAAAATTTTGGTTACATTTCATGACATTGTCAGGATAAAAAGTTTGGAGTTTTGACTAACTGAACAGGAAACCGCATTTACTGATGGTATCCTAATTAGTATTTTGGAGACTAACTTCAAAGGGTTACAGAACTTTCCCCTTTAAATATTTAGTATTACATATGTGCATTTTACTCTACATTAGTCCCTTGCTGCCTCTGTTTCTTCACTTCCTCTAGCTTCTCCTGAAGGCTGTTCAGATGAGCATACTTCATTTGTACTTCAAAAATTCAGCAAACCAAAACAGATGAGAAGAAAAAACAAAAAGGAAATCAAATAAAAGGTAAACTCTATTGTCATATTTGCATTTAAAAATAATGATTTACTGTTTGTATGAACATGAGTGGATGCTTACCTGCTAATAGCAGCTGACTTTTGGTATTCTCAGCACTTCTTATTTCATCTGGGAGTCTATCTGGAGTCTGTGTTGAAAATTGACAAAGTGATTAACAATTGCATGAATTTTGACTTCATTGCGGAAAATGTAGTCCATTTTTTACAATGAAAAGAAAAAACTTACAAAGACAGAGCGCAGATTCTTGTGCTGCTCTATTAGTAGAACAAGTTGGTTCTCAAACTTCATGCTGAAAAATTCAGGCTGACTTTAGAAATCTATGTTGAAGTCAAAAGATTGTCTGAGTCTTTGTTTGTATTTAATACATTATTTCAGTTTGAATAGGTACCGCTGCTTCCTCTGCTTGAGCTTGATTTCTTGGATTTTATATTTGTATTGTTCCAAAAGTTCCTCAGTTTTCTTGTTATGCTCTATCTGCCTGCAACGCAAACATTTGGGACTCAGCATAACAATGTGTTATCTAAAAACACAATTATTCTCAAAACACCATGATTTTATGTCTCATGTGCTTCAGAGAACATCTTTTACATGGTTTTAGGTGTTTGTGTATCAACTGGGATTATTATTTTATAACTTTGATGTATATTGAGTGATGACACCAGTCTTTGGGCTTTGAAGAACAATTGGTTAGTTAGTAATAATAGAACTGAACAGTAAACAACATCTAGAATTAGAAAAATAAAAGTGAAAAGTTAAGAAAGGTGTAAAGTTAGAAGATTTAAAAATATGGAACATTAATTTACATCAGCAACAATTCCAGTGTTTATGCAAAAGACTTCTCAGTGGAATAAGACATTCAAAAGCTGCATGCCTCTGAAGTCTAGCAATGAAAAAAATGTAATCCTCACATGCTCTAACCTGATTCAGAGTCAGGGAGGATCAATAGATGGTCATAAGGTAACATTTGTGGCTTGGAGTGTGCAAACGTTCACTAATTAATAGAAAAAAAGATTATGTTGCCCTCTAGTGGTAAATAGTGTGTCACAAACATTCAATTCAAAAGTCGTGGTATGATGAGGAAACAGTTAATCCAGCGTATTTGAGAGCCAGCAAAACACAAAAGCACACTCCTCATTAATATATTCAGTTAAACTTTTTATCCAGTTAGTGTGTCACCTGGCAGAGTCCTGCTCAGACTCGTCACACTGGAACTGCAGCTTCCTGCACAACTCTGCAAAGAACCATCAACAATTGTGAGCCTGTAATCATTGAAGGCCTTCTTTCACAAAATAGAAAAAAACATGAACTGATGGCATGGCATCAGATCTTTTAACTTAAATAAACATATTAATTTTTACAACAAATTGCCTGTTGGATCACATATACCTTCTTTTTCCCTCTGGTTTCCTTCCAACTCGTAAGCTTCAGTTTGTACTGTAAAAAGAAAAACTAGTAAAAATATATTTTACACAAAACCAACACTTTTAATGATGAATTCAGACATCACCCAATATTTCATAAAGGTTAAATATACTTTCAGTAACAGTTACATACAGAAGGTATTGTAAGTACATAAGTGTATGTGAATGAAAGAAGTATTAGAAATGATCACTTTTCTCACATGTAGCCAGCTCTTTCTGCAGAGAATCACTGAGTGATTGGATCCCATTAATTTCTTCTTCAAGGAATCTTTTACCTTAGATAAGAGAATTACTGTGACTAATTTTCATATGCTGTACATAGTCGAAGCTGCACATTTAGCCCAGTAATTTCTGCATGTCCCTCTATTATAGACCTAATCAGCCTTAAAAGTATTTGTAACTTGTAAAACGTGTTTGTAACTGGTATTCAGCGATTTCTGCCACTCTAGTAGTTAAAAGAACAACCCGAAGCATGTTTTGTGCCTTAAACAGGCAAACTGTTCCTGATGTGTGATGTTTTCACATAAAGGCCTCAGATTAATATGTAGTTTAATGAATGTGCACCAATGCAAAGGCTGGATGCTGAAGCCTTATGCTAATAAACAATTAGTCTCAAAAATGATCACATAATGAAATAAACACATAAAATATATACACCATAGAGGTCCTTAGAACATATACTTTATATATCCCCTGAATGTATCATGATATATATATATATATATATATATATATATATATATATATATATATATATATATATATATATATATATATATATAGTATGTATATATGTATATATGTATATATGTGCAGTTATGGAGAGTGCAGAATAAAAGAGCTGCACCATCAGCATGCTACCTTCAAATTTGGGGGATTTCAATTTCACCCAGGAAACTATGCTGACCCCTCTCCAGTTATCAACCCAATTTCTGGGCTATTCCAGGACTTGAACCAGCAATCCCATGCTTATTAAGTCAAGTCCCAATGGACTGAGCCACTGCCATCCTCACTAAATGCAAATTTAGGGAGTCCCAAAAAGGAGAAGTTCAGTCTGTTAACTCTGACCATGAGTGAGGTAAACACATCTGCCGCTCATATAGGTGTCTCTTCTTCTGGAGCGCTATCTTCAGTGAGGTACATCCTTACCTGTTACTCCATACGTGGAGTATCAGAAAATGATGAATGGGGAACAATGAGATATGATTAATATCTCCACCTCACAAGGAACTGCAACACCTTGCGAGGCCATTCTGATTTTTGGTTGAATATAACGACACAGTGTTCTGAAATCCTTCACAGTATAGCACAGGTTAGAAAGTAGTGCTGGTGAGATGAAGCTATTTGAAGGCTTGAAGCTTTCCAGCCAAATGGTTCACAAAAAGGTTAATTTCTCAAAGCTTTATTCGCACAGCACACAGCGACAGGACCACGGAACAACTCTGCTTTGCAACCAAATTGGAGACTCGTGCTTTGCTCTCATGCAGGCGACTTATTTCTCAAGAGACCCTCCCAAAATTTTGCAGTTGAGGCTTTCAGGGGGTCTCTTGTGTCAATTAAGGGGTCTCAGACCCCCTAGACCCCACGTATTACGCACAATGATTCTACTTAATTGTATCAGTGTAATACACACAATAGTGTCCAGTGACGGTACAGCCATGGGACTGACTTCCAGATAAAGATATGAATAAATCTTCATAAATACCTTTATCTATTGTTTATGTATTTCATTCATATGATAAAATGACATGAAAACAAAGAAAGCTATTATTAATGGTCAAATGTTGATCAATGAATAACTTTTGAATACCTCGTGAGAATTTTTTTTCAAACCGTTGAAGTGTTTAAACAAAGTAGTCTAAATGGCTTTACATGTGCTTGTGAACATAAAGAAAACAGTGAAATGGTGTGTGTGCAACTTAAAGACTTTATTAATTTCTGTTTAGAAACAAATTATTTTCAACAATGCTGGGGTTTACACGAGTCCTCCTTTTAGAAACAACTTATTGTGATTTGAAGGAAACTCTTTTGCAGAAGCAGCAGGTTAACAAAATGCACCTCCATGTCACACACAAAGCAAGAAATCTCCAACACCAACCCACAAAGTGTGAGTGGATCCATTGCAGTGTGTTCACCAATCATGCCCTCTGACTAATTTCTGAACCATCGTAGCTTTAAATGAAACAAACGTCGATATGTGCTTCATTATATTCTTCAGGGATTTCTCGATACACGCTCCATCCATCACATCAGTACAACCGATCGCAACTTGAAAGTATTTGTAACTTGTAAACAGTCATTTATGTCAGTAATCTTCAATTTGTCTGTGCAAAGTGATTTGTGTCTCAAAAATATAGTTAATATCTGTGCCACTAATCTTTAACCTGTATATCATATTTTGTAAGTTAACCTGGTATTTATAGATGGAAATCTTTGCAAATGCTCTGCCTGAGACCCTAACTTTAACCATGAGTGAGGTAAACTCATCTATTGTTCATAGAGGTGTCTCTTCTTCTGAAGAGCTATCTTCAGTGAGGTACATCCTTACCTGTTACTCCATATGTGGAGTTTCAGAAAATGATGAATGGGGACCTATGAGATATGATTAATATCTCCACCTCACAAGGAACAGCAACACCTTGTGGGACCATTCTGATTTGAAAATGTCAATAACAGTTAATGGTTCAGGTAGGGCTGATGAAAATTCATATGCACGTATTTCTCCCTAGCTAATAAGGTCATAAAACATCACATGCATGTTTCAGATTGAAAAACAGGTAGATTTGTATCTTTAGGACATAATGCGCTCATAGATATCACTTTACAGACAAGCGGAAATTAAAACGTTGCACATATTTCCAAGGTATCTCCAGATCTCATGTTACATTACAAGTTCAAGTATTTTAATTAATATTTAACCACTTCCAAATCAGAATGGCCTCACAAGGTGTTGCTGTTCCTTGTGAGGTGGAGATATTAATCATATCTCATGAATCCCCATTCATCATTTTCTGATACTCCACGTATGGAGTAACAGGTAAGGATGTACCTCACTGAAGATAGCTACCCGGAAGAAGAGCAAGCTTTATGAGCGGCAGATGTGTTTATTTAACTCCTGGTTTACAGTTAACATCCCCAACTTTGCTTCCTCTTCTTGCAACTCCTTACGTACCTTTTCAACTCGGACTTCTACGGCGTACATATTTACGTATTCCTTACATTACGATATAATTTCTGGAACTACTTGTTCATTAGCATATGGCTTGTGCATCCAGCCTTTTCATTGGTGCACATTCAGTAAACCTAGAAATCGATCTGAGGCCTCCGTGTCAAAGCATATCTGTAGCATATCACATGTTTGGAGCAATTTACCTGATGAAAACATGGAACACATTCTCCACGTGGTCATTTCAATTACTTAAAACGCATTTAAAGAATAAGAACTCATTGCGACTTACCAGCGGAAGCGGAAGTTGGAGATTCACAAAGACGAACAAAAACGCCAAGACACTTCGATAAACTTTAAACCCAGGCTTACTCGAAAAATGGATCATCACGCTTGGGCAAATTCACTTTGCGGATGATTCAATTTGTATAATGGCTGTCAAAAAAGTCACTGACCAACAATATACAGGAAAAAGACAACACTACACCGCGAAAGCATGAATACCGAGCTTTAAAAAAAAAAAAGAAAACGAACCAGGGAAAACGCGACAGTGACTTCTCTTGCCTCACTTGTACCCTCTGCCTCGCATAAAACATTTACGGTAATTTACAAATTAGAGGGCAGCCAACAAGAAAACTCATAGACAAGTTTAGAAGAGATATCTATTTTAACAAATGTACACATGAATAAAATCATTTCAATTCAAGATACCACAAAGAAAAGAAAACTACAGTTAAGCCTAATGTTGCCAATCGCTGTGTAATTTCATGGGACACAAGGAAACTCATGGTATTCACTCTGAGGATGTGGCTCTGTGGACTTCCAGACAGTCTCAACAGACTGTTAACTGTGATTTTATCCAGTTTTATCTAACATTGTACAATACAGCATGTCTCATCACTTCTTAATAGCACTTTTAATCAACTTAAGCACTACCTTCAAGCAGCTTCCTTAATTTGCCCATCAACTGTTCGACTTTGAGCTCCTGTGTTTCTCCACCTGACAGCAGTATGCACAGATAGAAACGTTTATCATCATTTTCTAAGAAAAAAATAGTCAAATACTTTTTGCAACTTTGACGAATTTACCTTCTTTCACTGGTGAATTTTTAATCAAGTCATCAATATTGAATCCTATTGACACATGAAAATGAACATTAGAAAGGAGACAAATTTCTGGATAATATGAAGGTAAGACATCACCCACAAAGGAAATCTATAAACAAATTTTGTCCAGTTCAGCATAAAACATACCGTGCATTTAGACTGTGTTAATCAACTGTTCGTATAGTCTCGTTGACGCAGATGTTAGCTAACAGTGGCGAGGCTACAAGCTAGCATTATGGTCCATTAACGGTTCCAAACGTTTCTTACATCAACCTGTCTCAGTTCACTATGGATAACCGACAAAGTAATTAATATCTCTTCTTAAATTTAGATCACCTCACCTGCAGAGTCACCCATGTTTATCCTTTTGAGTGAGTTTTTTTCTTTCGTTGTTCAAATTTTTAAAAGAATTTCTTTTGGTCCTAGCTGAAACAACTTGCGCACGAGCACGGTGACAACGCGAATGGCGCCAAAGCTACGTTAAAAGTGCAAGCAGTAGAGCCTTAATTATTTTTCGTCAGATATTAGCAAAGAAAAGAAATGGTTCAAAAACTGTTTAATGACATTTTTTGTCAGGCAAAATAACTACACTAAAAAGTACCACAATGTATACATGAGGGGTTTGCTGTCTTAATGTGTAGATATTTTGAAGTTTATGTAAATTACTTACAGTAGTTTATACTTTTAGAAGCTTTCAACTAGACAGATACACAATTTTCAAAGATGACAATGACAATATTTAATGGGGAAAGAACGCTGTTTGAAACCTATATTATATAGTCTTTAAGTGAAACACTGAAATGTTTAAATTTAAAGCAAGTATGACTGATGTGACTATAACAAAAGCTAAGACTAAGTTTAAGACATAAAACCAGAAACAGCAAAATGACTTAGTAAGAAAAATGTCCTATAGCTGACAATCACTGTAATGCAACCATTATTGTTAACTGAATCATGTTCACATGAGTTATTTTATAACTCATATATATTTTGGACAACACACTGTATGGTCTGATATAATATCTGTTGTCTGAAACAAAAAACAAAGCCAAGACAAAAATATAGGCTTTGTTGGGCTTTGGTCAGTTAGTTCAGTTCTTGTCAGATAAAAGTTTGAACACATACACAAACAAACACAGACAAAAATAAATAAATAAATAAATAAATAAATAAATAACTCAGGAGAAAATTTAACATTGTATCAGTTTTAATGAAAAGCGTACAGCAGTGTAGAGGAATGCGGTTCTACTTCAACGTAATGCAAATATACAGTGCAAACAGACCTACAAAGCCCCAAAGTTATTTAATCTATACACACCAATCCACTATGGAGTTCTATATACAAGTACACATTAAGTTAGATACAAACACAGGACTTAAAAAAGTCTAACAGGGCTGCCAAACAATACTGTCTCTCTCCAAAACAGGGTTACCTGTAAATTTTGCATTGTCAGCACATGCAAAAAATGAGAGGGTCATGCAAGAGGTGAAAAAATTAAAAACAGAACTGACAGAAAAAGTTTAATGGAACATTCAAGTTCAGTGTTGAGTGTTAAGGATTCCAGTGCATATTGGTTTCTTATGTCATTTTCACAATGTTAAGCCAGTGTAATCAGTCACAGTTTAAAAATAAACTCAAAATTTATTCTTTTAAGTTTCATGACTACAATCTGGGTTAATTTACATAACATGGGTTTATTTCAAATTTCAGAGCAACCCTGTTATCTACATCAACTGCAATAAATAGATAAGTTATAAGTACAATTTCCTTCAAGTCTGTTCCATTGTCAGCTCTGAAACTCAAACTAGCTTGCATTAAAAATGTTCAGAAATTCCAATACTTAATCAATATTTTACATTGATGGTAAAGAAAAAAAGAGCAATAAAATGTTACTTCACATTAATTACCAGGTGAGGTAAAATCAATGAGGACAAAAAAAGGATGAAAGTGAGTCAAAGGAACAATCTCAAAATAACGCCTTCCTTTTAAAACAATATTCTGTAAGAATATAGCTTTATGTGTCATATAATCCAACATTAAACTTCATTCTTTTTCCATTGAAATACTATTCACTGTACTAGGTGCGCAATGTTCTGAGATCAGAGCACATTTTTCCCCATAAAACAACACATCCATTAAATCACTCCAGCATGCCTTTCAGGGGCAGGGGTATTGGCATCATATACAGTAATACACTTAACTATTTACAGCTGTGACAAGCAAGCTAGAGTTTCTCCTCTGATAGGTGTTAAGAACTTGAACACATCTTTAGTTGTGTTTCCAGTGTTGCCATGCAGTTACTTTACACCGGCAGGCTGAAAGGGAGAGTTAAGTTTGAGAAAAAGACAGATTTTAAGGTGGTGTTTATTTCTAGCACTAACTTCTTCTCTTCAGGCAAAGCTGGTTTTTACATCAATACCAAGCGCTATTGATATCTTTCCTGATCTTTTTCAGTTTCATCTCTGAAGCAAGACAAGGCGGAGTGCCAATCACCCACAGGATAATGTGTTTTATACCGCATGTGCTGCGCCAAACTGGAAGTTAGAGGGTAGGGAATGATGTAAGGTAGCCTTCTGTGTTAGTAGAAGCAGAGGAAAGTTACAGCAAGCAGAGTGGTATAAATTGAGGGAAACACACATTTTTATACTTTGTCATTTACAACAAAGGTTTAAGTCAAACATATAGTGACCCTCTCAGCTGCATTTGACATGTTCTCCTTCACAGCACCGCTACTCGATTAAAAAATAACTCAAAATCATGTGAAAAGGAGAAGAAAAAAAACTCAAGGGAGAAAAAATGTGGCTGTTAGTGGGTTTTCATTAATACAGGGAGGCTTTTTTCATCTCCCTCTTGTTCACTCGAAGGTGCAGCTTCATTCACGGGAGCGTCCCACAATAGCGAGGATGTAGAGGAAAATGTTGATGATGTCAGTGTAGAGGTTGAGGGCAGCAAAAATGTATTCCTCTGGACTCAAAGCCAACTTCTTGTTGCCCAAGAGGAGTTGAGTATCTACAGCCAAGAACTGAAAGAAGAAAAATAAAGATTGATCAGTTACTTTAAGAGGTCTCTTTACCACTGGCCGTAGATGAATGATGAAATTTGTTTTTCCAGCTGTGGTTTTAGGTGAGAGGGTTAATACAAACCAAATTTATCCAAATACTGTCTTAGCCCTAGGTCAAAATAAACAGCCCACACGGACATGTCAAATACCTTAAGGCAGCAAAACAAATCACATTACTTCAGCACATAGTTAGAAACAGGTTACTGTTCAGAAGTTTTCTTTCTAGCACAGAAAAAAACTTCTGCTAGAGGAAATCTTTGACTTTCTGAATCTAATTTCATCATATCAGAGATACATCAAGCAGCTCACCCTCACCAACCTCTCGATGATTTCAATGTTATGCTACTTTGGCTTTGAACTTGCCACTTTTGATATTGTTAGCGATATCATTCCTCTCATGAGCTTCTTCTCTCACACTTAGTGCACCACTTTGTCAAACATCACCTGTCTTACTGATTTTTAGTGCACATAGCCTTAAGCATTAGCAAAGACAAACACTGTTAACTGTTTGCTCATGACGCACATTACACCACATCTTATCTTCTTCTGGAAATCTGACTCTAGATTTCTCTTCATGGAGTTTTCCTTCTCCTCTGTTGGCCTAAAACCTCTTAATAGAACATTGTTCAGAGTTTTCACAGCTGTTTTGTTGCATCTAGTTCTTATGATGCATGTTCATATATTAAGATCCTAATAACAAAGTCAGTGTCCTTTTTTTCTCTTGCTCAGCAAGTATGATTTTACAACTTGGTTTGTATATCCTTATACTTTCTGAAGATGAAAGTATTACTTATTATGCAGATTTGGGTTCACGTGAAGTTGGAAAACCATCTTAGTGCCAATGATGAGAGGATCTGGTTACAGAACTTTGATAACTTCATGCTCTCATCCCATAAATATCCAATAAAACAATTAGAGAATTTACTCAGGTAACAAAATTAACGGAAGTGTGTCTTGGCAAGGCAGAGGGATTAAAACTGTAAATTTGATCATAACAGTAAAATACAAGCAATCATAGCCAAAAGTGATGAGAATAAAAAAAACTTCTGGAGAAACTTACGCAGGTGAAGAGCAGGGCCCCCAGGGAGGCATAGACAATGTGTAGGATCCTGTGACGGATGAAGATGCAGAGGATGGAGAACAGCAACAGGACGATGAGGCACACGAAGAGCACGCCCCGGCAGGAAGTGAAGTCATACTTGCTCTTTGGTAGACAAGAGAAAAATAGAAAATGTGTTAGAAATTACAAGCTATGGTAAAACCTTAGACCTATCACTTTCAGGACTTTCTATCATGTCTTTGAAACAATGTTTGTTTTAATGCTGCTGCTGTGCAAGAGTGTGCCTACAGTGGGCAGACAGCGAGACTTTCAAAACAATCAAAGGCTACTTTCACCTTTAGCTTTGTTTTACTTCGCAAATAAGTCAAATAACAATAGAGGGACTGTTTGTTTGTGTGCACAGGAAATCTTTTACTTATTCAAGCAGCTGTTTGTGAGTACTGACCTGTAGTGAGAAGAGGACGACAGTGAAGCACACCACAGCAGTGATGCCAACAGCCATGATGACAGTCTCCGTGTCATAAAAGCTTGCAATCATGCCCACCATGTAGGAGAGGCTCAGAGTCAGGATGGACTGCAAGACACAGACACAAATTAACATCAATTGTGACATGACTGTGTGACACAGTCAGCCTTGTCAGCCAGGCACAGTTATGTTTTTCACCATGTTAGCAGACTTTTTTTGTGAACTTCTTACCAGGGCAACGAGATTCCAGGGGTGCTTGCGGCGGAAGTCTCCACAGCAGCTGAGGACGATCAAAGCCACAAAGAAGACGGCATAGGACACATAATATGTCCATGGATTACGTCGCACAAAGAACTTGGCATCATCCACAAAGGTGAAGACGGCAACAAAAGAGAAAGTGACCAGAAGCTGCACGGTGAGGACCATAAAGACCTGTTGGGAAAGCAAAGGCAGCCATTAGTCATACTTAACTATATACATATGTGCTTAATTCCTTTACTTATCAAACACATGGGGCCTCATTTAACAATCTTGCGTGAGAATTTGTTTGCAGAAATGAGCTTATGGCAAAGTTCACGTGTGATCTATGAAATGTGCATACCCGAGCACATCAATTTTTATGCCTGATCAGGTATTGATAAATCTAACTGCTGAATACAGTTGTAATTTAAATAACGCTTCTAAATATTCAAGGTTTCAGCTTGTCTAACCCAAAGAATTTACGACATGCATTACAGAAATAAGGAGACTGTTTTGTGCTGGAGATCGACAACACCATTGAAACCAAGGTAGAAAGAAATGAAGCTGTGTCAGCAGTATAGATGTGACAAACCCAACTACAGCAGAGTTTTTAACACTTAATTTTCACATCCTTTGTTTATACTGGAAAAAGGATGGAGCTTCAGAGACAAAGCTTATCTAAAAAAAGGGTGTTTGCTCCATTTTTTTGTTAAAAAACAGGAAGAGAGATGAAAGAAAAGAGTCTTTTGATAGTTTCGGAGTTTACATTGTACAATATTCTTTGGGTCTTGAAAGATTGGTCAAAATGCTATGAAAATGGCTGGCACCCAATGAGTTAATTATTTTCGTTCAGGTCCAGAAATGTTGAAAATCCCTGTTAAAAAAAAGAGTGAAAGCTCTGAAATAAGCTGCAGTCAGACTCCAGCCTGCACCTGTCACAGACTGAGGAGTGAGTGGAGCTACCACAACCACAGACTGGTTAACCTACAAACTGATTTCAGTTAACTTTTTTGAGGTTGTTTTGTAGCCTGGCTAAGAAGTGTGATGCTTGTGCACAGTTATGCAAAGGTAATTCAGAATGTTGTGTTTTTATACCACCAAATGAGCCGATCGGTTGTGATCTCATGTAAATAAATGTCTTTATAATATTTAACTTTTTCCACACACAGCTCAGATTTATACGCTAATATTGTTAGAAGTGAAACATCAATCTTCATGATAAATCCTGTAATCAATACGGCTTCCTTAAAAGAATCCACGATAAAAGTTTGATCCAGCACCCTCTAAATGTTCTCTGCAGTCTTTATTATGAATTATTATTATTAAAATAAATCAATAAAGGAACCAAGCATTTGTTATACAAAGAAATCAGCTGACAGCTTGTGCTGCTCTTTCATAAGCAATGTATTTTACAGAGATTGGTAGAAGAAGATGTCATATCTAATTCAACTATCTAAATACTAATCTGTGAACCTGTTTGTCAGTCTGAAAAAGCACTGTACTAATATGACCTAATAATATGCCTCACTGCACTGCACTCCCCTCTGACATCAAACTTGGGTACACAAGCTCAGACCTTGCGTCTGTCCATGTTCAGACTGATAAATGCCAATCTCTGTGCTGATATGGGTGTACACCCATTTTTTGGTCGTAAGCACGTTTAATAAATGAGGGCCACTGAGTCTATTTGAAACGTAAAATAACCCACTTTTCTGATGAAGGCTTGTCGGATGGTTTTGTCCTCAAATCCAGAGTTGGTGAACTCCTCATTGTCATAGTATGATGGGGGCCCATCACCATGGTAGCCAGGGCTGCCTGCAGGTGCTGCTGTAAAAAAACAACAAGAACAGAGGTATGATTTAAATACAATTAAAAAAAACTGGCAAAAACTAACTCAAACAAATCGAATCTTCTTGATTCTTGGGAGGTGTTTGACCAAAGAACCGGGTAGACTATTACAGCTTTTTCAGCACACTCTTATTGTTATCACTCCTGTCATGTTTGGTCTTGTCTAAAGTGGAGCCAGCAATGTGTTTTCTTGCTGGCATGGTGTGTGTTCAGATACTCTAGTATTCAAAAACTTCTTGTGTTTTAGCCATAGACTGTATAATTAATGGACGTAGTTTCCGCGACGTCACCCGCCTGTTTCTGAAACAGATTTTTGAAGCAAAACAGCCGGCGGCCATACTGGCAATGAGGCGGGCTGTGAGTCTCCACAGTAACAGCCATAGGGCGCCCGGCAGTCACGTGAGCTGAGCTGTGCCTCTGATTGGACGAACTGGTGATCTTAATATTGTGGAAACTGCCTAGTTAGAAAAAAATTCACCCCCCATACAGTGCGTGCCGTTAGCTAAATTAGCAATTCAGATGGGAGACATTCTTTGTACCAAGCTGTAAACATGCTTATTTTGGCTGTGAAAACTGCTTTTTTTTTTTTGCTAGGTATGTACGTGACTTCCAGTACATCCAGAGCCAGCCTCAAGCGGACACTCGAGGAACAGCAGACTTGAGCACTTCTGCATTGTCTCATATTTTCAGACTGGAGGTTGCTGCTTGGTTTTACCCCTCAATAGATACATTTCAGTTAAAGTCAGGAAATTGATACAACTTCATTGGTGTGAAAAGTTTTTTGAAAAGTAACAAATGACCATGGCTCGACTTGAGCAAATCCTATTTTGTTGAAGTAACTCAAAATGCAACACCGGCAGCACCTGTTGCCTTAATGAGTTGATATTAATACAGTTGCAACTCTGTTTTTGTAATGCTCACCTATGTGATACATTTCATTGTCAGATAGTAAAGCATCAGGGAGCCGAAAGAGGAATAGTCTATAAAAAATTATTCATATGTGTAAGCACTCACCCATAGGGTCTCCAGCAAAGCCTGGCTGCTGGTAAGGCCCCTGAGGGTAGGGTCCCTGTGGGTAGGGCATCTGCGGGTAAGGCATCTGAGGGTACGGACCAGGTGCGAAACCAGGGCCGGCCTGAGGGAAGCCTGGCTGCCCATAACCAGCAGCTGGTGGGTAGGGTCCTCCTGGGGCTTGGCTGTAGTTGGGAGGGGGCACACCAAAACCTGGCTGAGGGGGGCCATACACATTGTTATGAAGTGGGTTGGTCTCACCCATACCGGGGTATCCACCCTTGTCCTGAGACATGATGTGGGTGAAGGCTTATTCAGCTGTTAGAAATATCTGTGAGAAGAGGAGAGACAGAATTAAGGACGAGTCTTTTTTAAAAAAAACTGACATCTACATGCAATGTGCTTTAAACAGGTACTGAGATAAAAATTCAAAGCCTACATTTGCACTTTGATAATTTGCATAGTTTAAACATCTTCATTACATCTCTAAAGCCCTGGGAGAAAGAAGGGGAAATGATGGAACATCATCTGTGCCAAACTGGCAGAGACACAACTGCAGCTTTTACCCGATTAAAAAGGTGACAGGCAATCAAACAATTCAGCTGGAAGAGAGGACAGAGTTGAGCACGGCAGCGCATTTCCTTATTACACAAAAACTACATTACAGTGATATTAACATTTCATGCTATTTAACCCTTAAAAGCTTGACCCATCAAAAATAGTCAGAAAATTCAAATTTTTCGGAACTGAGATGATTATTGACCCTTTCAACAAAATCCACAAAAATATTGCTATTTTGTTAATTATATCCTTTTTTTAATCATATTTAATAAATTGGGCAGTCTTGGCAACTTTTTTTGCAAAATTTTTAGTAAATATGCATTCATTCAATGCAGAAAATACTTATTTAAAAAAATAAGTAACAATTTAGATGTTATTCTTACTGCGACTTCTTTAAAATTAGCTATGATTTTAATGACAAAAAACTGTGTGGATACTTTCCTGAGAGCAGCAATTTTGAAAAGGGCCAGAATACAACTTCAGCTGACTGTAGTGGAATGATAATCTCCAAGGGGGTAGAAAACTTTTTTTTTTAAATTTAAACACGTTATTAATGAAAATATTTATCATGTTGTTGAGACAGATGTCTTTGAAACTCATGTATCAAATATGATATGTTTGGCAATAAAGGGTTAACCTTCTTGTGTCATTATTTACCCTTTTAACAACAAAAAAACTGCTTTAATGATGTTTTGGATTGTCAAAGGAGGTGGAAAATGGACACTGATGATGGAAGTTCACACTTTAAAGGATTGTGGTCAAGAAATAGTATATATGAAAAAGCGGGCTCTGGGGGTTGTGTATTTAGGCAAAACAGAATCTGATCCCAAGAAAGAAGAACCGCTACAGATCCCTCTTCTACAAGATTGTTACAACACCAGACTCAGAAGATCAGCAACCAAAGCTTCAGACAGGGAAAGGGCAAGCAATTTGTAATGTGGCAGGAAATTAGTGTTCTTGTGCTGACTGACAATGAATGTTACAAGGGAAGAAAATGCATTAATCTGTTTTTGATTTAAGGTCAGGTCTTGAAACACTGACTCAATTCTGCCTGATGAAAACTGGGAATGTTTTTTTTTATCTCTTCAATTCAGCTGACAAATTGCTTGTTTGCTTTAGCTGGGATCAAAATAAAGCAGTATTTATGGTTAAAAGCTCACAATAATTGATGTAATAAAAGAGTTCCTAATGAGGTGTACACAGTCCCTCCTTATTTGTGTTAACAAAAGAGATCAGCTGGGTACACAGTCTGTTGACCTAGACTCAAAGTCCGCCTAGCAACAAGTTATTAGTGCATCTTCTATATCCGTCCTTCCAGTCAAACAAAGCTACACCCGTTAAATAACAAAGGATGTTTACATGAAGGAAAAGTAAGAGAATGCGGTCTGCTGCTGAAGTAAGGAGGAAAGGATAGAGATAGAGATGTTATGAGTCATTAATGAGCTGAGACTATTTTTTGCTGAGATGTAGTGGGCAGCAGCATGTACGGGGTTGTGGATGTTTATTCAGTAACAGCTGAAGACATCTGTGGTAACAGGTGCCGAGTAAAGTTCAGTTTAGAAACAGAAAGTGAACTGGGGGAGGAGACGGGAACTCAACTTTGAGTGCGTCACAGACAACCGTAGAAAGAGACACAGAAAGGGTCTTTAATAATACACTCAGAATACTAAAAATATTATTCACAAGACTGGAAACTTCCTAGTTTGACAGTACATGTGAGATAAATTATTAAACAGATCTTTAAAATTCACACACCTGATGAAATTTTTCTTTTTGTTTGAAAGGCAATTTCACAATAAATCATCCAAAAACAAAGTCCCTGGTTGTCATTCTATTAATATGTACGGTATTTAGTCTCTTATGCTTCTTCACAGACAGGTGGCGTTGAAAACAGTCTCAGAAAGTTTGGTGTCAGGGACAAATCAAATCTTGGACTCTGGATTTGAGTGACTCATCTAGAGTTTGAAAAGAGTCATTTCAAAAGTGCCTCGTCATGCTGAAACTTAAAAATGGGGTTCAACCAGCAGCCAGTTTTCTCGACCTTAAACTGTGAAACGCTGTAGAGAGTTTGAGGCCAGAAGGAGAATCTGCAGCAGGGGTGGATGATGCCACAGAGAAGTGTGTAAATGGTAAACATTGTCCACTCCAGTGTGGACTGTGTTTCCATGGACACATCTGGTTCCTTCGTAACCAAATGTATTATTAATGAACTTTGCTTTCTCAGGAGCGCTGACATATTGGTCTTTACCGCAGTGCTCCTCCTCCCTACAAGCAACCCGCACATTCACGCTCAACCGGTTTCTGAGATGTGTACATCACGATCTAATATGACACAAGAAATGAGAAATCTCTACGGTGTACGAGGTCAGATTTACAAGGTTGATCAGCGGTTTCAAATGTGTAGTCCAGCTTGCATTTTAACGCCTGCAGTGCCCAGAGGAGATCTTCTGCAAGGCAGGATGGGAGCCAAAATCAATTCCCCTGATTGCTGACTTCAAAAGAAAAGCTTGTGTGGACAGCGAAAAGGCTTCTTAGTTGTGCAAGGGCCTGTTCTATTTAAACTATTGCTTCTGTATAGGCTTATATGCACATACAGAAACACAAACAAGCACAAATCTTTTGTTTTTTCTTCTGACACAAAAACAAATCAGACATAAAGCACAAAAATCAATTTAGAGATAGATTGAATGGACAGAAATTATGTTTGCCACAGTTTCCTTCTTCCCCCTTCTGTCAAGGCCACACTGAATTAATAGCAAGCGTTACACAACACTGCTCTATTTTGCCCTGCCTGGGAAATACATCCAGATTCCAGTGTGTCCTTTTGATCCCTGTCAGTCCCTCACCAAGACAGTAGAGACAGAGGGAGAGAGCATACAAATATGTCATGTGCAGGCACTGCTTCAAAATGATCATAACAGATTATAGCTTTTATCTGAGCAGCCAAATCCCTCCCAGATGGTTCTCCAAGGTGGGACACAAAGTGAGATACAATTATTTCTGAATGACTTGGAAATTGTGTTTTTAGGCTGCAGTGTTTTCCTTATAGCGAGGATTGCACTATAAGGAACAGTCTCCTTGATCTAATCTGATGATCTGTAGTTTTTTCCCCACAGCCAGAGGTTTTGCTTGTTTCTTAAACAAAAAGACAAAAGTAACCCAGTGATAACTGAATAACCCAAGACTCCTTAACTAATCAGTAACACTCTCAGGGCATGTGATCACCTCCCTGTCCAAGGTCCATTTAAAGCATTTATTCATGTGACTTAATGCTTTGGATCATTTTTCTCTATCCATGTTAGGTTAAGCAGTAAGGCTGTAATCACATAAAAATAAACTTGTGGATAATAAAAAAAAGGTCACTAACTGTTTTCTAGGTCTGCAACAAATAAATCTGCAACAGTTAATCACATTCCATTAATGGGAATGCCTGTGACGTTTTATAAGCTCAAGGTGATTTCATCAAATTGTTTCGTTTGACCAAAGTCCAGATCTCAAAGTTTCTTATGAAGCAACCAGCTGAGAATTACTGAGGAGGTCAAATGGTTCTTAAGGTATTAAAACCACTAAAATAGACAATTTTTCATTATTTCTCATTGTTATGTAAGAAAACTGGCGTAGGAGTGCAGATGGCCTAGTGGTCTAGGTTGTGCTCCATATGGCAAAAAGCCCTTGAGCAGGCAGTCTGGGTTCAAATCCGGCATGTGGCAACTTTCTGGCAAGTCACTCCCAACTCTCACCCTGTTTCCTACTCTATCCACTGTCCTATGGCAGATATAAATAGATAAAATCTTTAATAACACCTTGTTTTTTTACAGAGTTTTGTTGAGAGAACTTTGTAATGATATAAAGTGGTCAAAATTCATATCAAGATTTCTAAATATGAGCAACAGCGTACATTGGTTTCAGGTAACAGTAACCACAAGTGACTTTTTTGATGCTGATTTATCTGAACTTGTCAGTGCACAGTGACCTCTAAATGAAGGCTTTATTCCATTTAGTTAAAAAAAAAAAGATCAATCTGGAAGAAGTTCTTGAAAGAAGGGAGGATGAAGATACTAGAGTAAAAACCACAGTAGCTACACTTCTTCTTCAGAGAAGTGAAAGTGGACACACTCAGAGCTGGTTCAGTTTCTTTCTGAGTCGGTTGGAGGCCATGTCTGCAGCCTTTAAAGAATTATACGGAGGATTCAAATCCTCTTATGGGAGATGCCCCGGATGGGGTGGATAAAAACAGTGCCACTATCTCTGTGCCGGTTAGCAAGGGAGCCATGCTAACACAATTAGGTTAGCACAATACCTCGACAAACCTATAAACAACATGGTTGAGCAACACCAGGAAGCACTGTGACAAATACGGGGGAGGGGCACAAAGACGGGGTGCCTCTACATAGATCAGCTTGTGAAAACATGTGGTGTAATGGTCTGAAGTTGGGATCTTTGCTAGAGTTAAAGCTACCGTACCAACACTGACGACTTGATGAAGTCACATCGCTGATAAAATTACTGCTTCATGGTCACATGGTGCGTGATTACTGTTTTACAGCCTGTAGGTAGTAAGGTTTCACATGCTTGTTTCACATGGTGTACCAGCCACAATTCTCAAAGCACTCGCTGCACAATGATAGCATCATGAGTGCTATCATGAAAATGTGAGTTGAACCACCCAATAGATAATTCCTACACTGTCACTGCCAGCCGATGCAGCAGTCTGGCAAGATACTGTCACTGTGGCGAGCCTCGTCAGCAGCAGCTCTGGCTCTGCCTCTGTCAAACCAGCAGACAACTCACATTGCGTCAGATGACTGCACTTTAGGTGTGTTGTCATAGTGTTACAACACACTGCTGACTGTAAGTTTAAAGGTAAAACATTAGACTGTCTTCTTGAAATATTATATTTTTATTTTTAAAGGATTTTTAAATTGCTTGGTTGCATTATGTTAAAACAAGAATCGCATATTTGTAAAGATTTAAAATATCTTGTCAGACGAAAACTTTCACAAAAGCCTGGTCAAAGATTTACACTGCTAAAACCTAACTGAACATTTATCCATCACTTACACTGTACAGTCATTACAATGTTGTAAGCAGTTGCAAATTTTGAGGCAGTGCTGGCAGGATAGTTCAGTTTCCTACTTGTCTGTTCTGTATTAAACCCACTGATCCCTGAAAAACCCAATTTTGCAAAACTGAACTGATATTTAAACAAAAAAAAAAAAAAACCCCACACACACAAAAACCCCCAAAACAAACTCAGGAAGGGTTTTCTGGATGATGAGGCAGTTATTTTCATAGCTGTATTTGAATTCACTGTGTTAAAGTGTATTTCATAACTGGGTGATGACTCAAACAGCAGAGACATTTGTACACAAACTTTGTAAGAATTTATCTTTGTTCTTTTAAAAAAAAGAGGTTATTTTCAAGCATTATATTTTGTTTCAACCCTTGCTGAAATGTAAAACGTTCTCTATGAATACCTCATTTTACGCAAGACTGGATTGTAAATTGAGGAAAGTAGTTTTAGTGGCATGATGATGCAGAGCCTGGAGACAAGCCGTGAGGAGGGAACAGAGCAGCTGTTCCTCTGCTCCGCTGAACATCATGATCGGGTAAATTCCTCAATCTTTAACCAGACAAGGTAGCTGTGAAATGCTACCTTTGAACGCTTGGTACTGTGAATGCAAGGAAGCCGGATTTGAGTAACACAGCAATGTAATGGTAGCTCATATATGACAAGCTTATGTTTCATTCAACCATACAATTTCAGACATCCTTTCTTTCCATGTTGTCTTTATAAAATCTCAGGAAAGTAATTTACTCGTTTTTTTATTTGTTTTATGTAGGTTTCTGAATTAAGGTTGAACTAAATTTACCTAAATCTAAAACAAGACTGTGCGACCAAGTTTTTCAGCTGATTAATGTTTGATGAAAATATTTCTAGAACACTGATCATGACAAATTCAGAAACTGAAAACAGAGGTCTGAAAGACACAAAGACTCATTTTTGAAGTCCAAAATCGAGATCGTGACGAAGTGATAAACTTCATTAATTCTAAATTTTCGTTTAAATATAGCTTACATGATATGACGTAATTGATATATTCTAATTCAAGTGGGGGAGCATATTAATAACTTCTATTTCCAAGCACCACAGGTCAGTTATATTTGATGGATCACTTGCAACACGCCGGATTCATGCGAGGACTGCTCAATCCGGTAATCTGGTTGTTAAGGGATGGTAGGAAATATATTTAGATATCGAGCATTACCAGACACCATAACATAAACATGGATGCAACAGAAACAGTGCGCCTCGTTTTTCATGCTGCACCTGCAGCAGGCGCACCTCCGTGTAGGCCTCACTAACGCAGATAAATGCGACACTGCGACCATCTGTAACGTCAAATTTACACGTAACAGCTACAGGCCGCCATGGCTGACTGAAAATACAGATAAAGAGTCAATATTACCGTTTGGCTATAAATATCCGCCATGATGAAAGTGTTCGGTAAGTGTATATTCATCGAAACGACCCCACGCCGCGCCCCCATGTAGACGTTACTCGGCTAACGGCTGTTTTCCAAGCCACGTTGATTTCTCTGTGCATAACTGTGTGTTCAGATAAGTGTTCTGCAAGCGCGATCTGCTTTGTTATAGCTTTTCTATAACTGCTGACTGTTGGTGACAGTTGGCGCCAGGCAAGATGCTGACCGCGGCTAGCCGAACCCAAAATGTGCTCGCTGGCCGCACATTCAATGAACATAACCCACCCGTACTGATCCAACTCACAAAAGAGACCTTAATATTCTCATTTAACGTGATCTATCTTACCTTTAATGTGTTTATTTCAAAGTAGCCTCCAACATAAGCTCTCCCTCCTCCTCCTCCGACTCTGGACACAGACTAAACAACTGGGTCGAGAGCAGCTGACGACACCACACGACGTTGTCACGTGCTGTGTGGGAATCACCGGTAGTTACACAAAACAAGCCCCTGCCATCATGACGCAGTGTTTTCCATGGCGTCGTCGGTGGTCTTTAGAGAAAAACTGATAACGACTATTATCACAAGTATGAGGAAAGAATCTCTAGTGCTCTTGGTACATTACTCAAGCTACTGCTCTGGGATACAATTCCGACATAAAGCCAACTTATGTAACAGTAAACCTCCTATCCAGTGCATTTCGGTTGATAGGCTTTACTTTTTATGCCTCATCATTTATCTGACAGCTGCAGCCACCAAATTCTGCTCTAGGGCACCTATTCTTCAGAAAGCACCAGAGGTTTTACTTAACATTGTGATACTTTTACAAAAGTAAAGGGTTCATGCATTTTTCTTTTACAATGTTTAGTCTTTAACTTTATTGGTTATGGGTATTTAACAGCACATTCATCCTTGTCTGTTAAACACTGAACACATTTGATTTGAGAAAGTTTTCTTTCTGTTCACATTTTAAGTAACAACAAGAGTTTATTGCTGCTTGTACTCTCATAAAAATTAATTAGCAGTTGCAACCAATCAATTCAAACACCTGTTTGCATATTTTAGTCGTTCTATAACATAATGGATTTCAGCTGTTAAGCCATCCAGCTGGTATATTACAAGCTACATTAACTATGAAAGTAATTCTTTGTGAGTTGCTGGTACAATTAGGGTATGTGGATTTTTCTTATGTCATGAACAAGCTGTATAATTTACACATTACACGATAAGTGAAACAGTCTTTTTCCTGTTTGCCATGTGTGTATCATCCTCCGAGGAGACAAACTTTGATGCGTGTTCAAACACAAGTGCCACCAAGCCTCACGTAACCCCTGACATGACAGCAATCACTGGTTGTATGGGCGACTCCGAAGTAGATTGTCCAGATCAGTCTTGTTGATCGTACCGTAGGCCTGAGAATAGCTGCCCAGTTTGGCTCTCGGGTCACCTGCAGCTGCTACATTACAGTTATTCTGATATACTTTCTTGCTGAACCGTGGCAGTGGCCGAGCCTCACGTGTCTGGGAGTTTGAGCGCTGGTTCTGCAGGGAAGGAAAACAAAATTTAGAAATAACACCAGGGCCATCCCTTCTATATCTCAGTGAAGTCAACAAAACTTAAGTATTCATGTTTTACATATTTCTGTTTTTTTTTTTTTTATAAAGCTTGTTCATAACTTGAGATTGCATCCTGACATAAAATCACATTTAAGAAGTGCTAAGATGCTTAGAGCTTACCAGGCAAGCAGATGTGACTGAAAATCCAGAGGACAGGCACGGCTCCTCCTTGCGAACCAGCAGGTTGTTCTGGGTTTGGTTTAGGGTTGAGGAGAAGGAACGGTTATGAGCCACGGGGGCTGAGCAACCACGCTGGAGGATCTGGTCCATGGACTAGAAATATAAAGAATGCATGATGAGCCATACACTGGGACTCAGTAGGAAAGAGAGAGGGCACAACTTGCCTCAGACATAACTAAGAAGGATTTGGGGAAAAGGGTGACAAAGGAGAAAACAGAACAGACACTTAATTCAGAAGTTTTTTTGCTTACAATATTAACATTGGTGCCCTCTGTTGGTGAGGTCATTGCATTGCCATTACTGCTTTGTTCAGGTGCTCTACCGTTGGCTGCAGACTGGTGGTAGTAATGAGGAGGACCAACTGGGTTACGAACAAAACCATCTGCAAGAAGAAAAGTTAATGCATTTTTGTTCCTGGTGGAAGGTGTATATGTACATATTATGTAAACGTTTACTTAAAATCTGTTGAGCTGGTTATGAAATAGGCTGAAATTAATATGTATTCCTATTCACCAACAACAAAAGCTATCAAGTGATAATACATTTATAATTAATGCCTGATGAGGTGATCAACAATACACTGTACAAACAGCCTGTTTTTTGACATAGAGATTCTCAAGAGACCAATTTACTAAACTGATACTACAACAATACTTATTTTAGAAAATAATACATGAAATATTCTACAAACACAGAACACATAGCAGTACTGATACCAAACCCTGTATGTTAATTCAGACATACTTGGGGCATGTGTGATGGGATTATATGTGAGTTTTCCCAAGCCAGGGCTTCCTAACAGACTTGTCTTCTCTACGGTAGGCAGTATTGATGCATTCACGGGTCCAGGTTTGGCAACCACCGTTGGTGAATGCAAGTTGTTTGTCTCATTGGTGTTTTCATCTTTATCTTTGTTGCCATTTGCTGCTTCTGGACACTTCTCTGCTTTATCCTTCACACTGGGCTTCTCCCCACTACTGGCAAAGCCTCTATCCTTTGGTGGTGACAGCCTCAGTATTCCTTGATTAGTTCTTCTCTCCAGCATCATCTGCAGGGGAAGAAGAGAAACTAGGTTTTATTGTGATAAGATCAAATAAATCAACATTTTCCAGTACACCTTGGTATTAGCCATTGCTGTGTAAAATTAGATTCAACACATACACAACTCATACTGTACCTCATAAAGTTTGTTGCGGTACTGAACCACCGATAGCTGAATATCATCATCCACAGGCAGCACTACATCATAGTTAAGTGCTGGCTCCTTTGCTGGACTATGAAACCTATGGGAAGAGAAAGTATAGTTGTAGATACACTATGTCTATCTTATATCAAACAAAAGTACTACATAAAAAGGGAAGAAGATTGAAAATCCATGCAACACTTTTGCACTGAGTCAGTCTAAATTCTTGGCTCTAAATACCTGGCTACATATGGGTGTTTGAGGGCTTCCTCAGCAGTCAGACGCTTGTCTGGGTTGAAAACCAGCAAACCTTTCAAGAGGTCCAAAGCATCAGGAGGCACAGACGGCTGGAGAAGATCCTCCAAAGGCACCTGTGGTCTGGTATAGAACAGAAGAGTGATAAGTGATGGTAATATCTGTACATATAAAAGTGGAACCTCTTATTCATGAATATATTATTTGTACAAAAGGGTTTTCAGCATATAAATAATACATAATAAAAGATCATCTTACTTCAGTAACATTCTCTGAATAACAGATGATCCATATTCAGACTTGATTGCAAGAATATCTGAAAATCAAATAATGGATTGAATCATGGCTACAAAAGTTGTCCATAAACAAAATGTTTAATGCTTTAAAGAACTGAATTAGTCACCTTCTGGACTTGGATGTGGTATGGCACTCATGATCTTCTCTATTTGGTTGATGGTGGATGTCCCAGGGAACAGAGCTTTCCCCAGCAGCATCTCTCCCAGGATACAGCCAAGGCTCCACATGTCTACACCTTTGGTATACCTTAGGACATAATAAACTCCTTGAACATTCAAAACTACACTCATTCCCTGATTAAAACTACCCCTCATGCATGAATACTGACAACAGATGCTTAGAAAAGTGAATACCTTGCAGATCCCAGCAGGATCTCAGGAGCTCGATACCACCGCGTCGCCACATATTCTGTAAGCGCTGGATTCCCGCTGTCCTCCTGGATCTGGTTGAGTGATCGGGCCAGGCCAAAATCACACAGCTTGACTACACAGTCGGTGTCGAGGAGCACATTGGATGGCTGTAGGAAGAAAAGGAATTCTTAACAAGGACGATGGAAATCAGATTTTCTCTTATCTGCAGGTTTCAAAACAGGAGAAAAAGTGTCCATCTGAGGCTGGCCAAGGAAAACCATTGAAGTTCACATCAAAGTGCCCATTTAACAGCCAAATTAAACATATTTACAGCTTGGGGTGTATCAGTATCCTTCTGCAATAATGGCAGTTTTTCTGTGATGTCTTGAAATGAAAATTTCCAAAGCAAAGAGAAAAGTACCTTTTGGTCTCTGTGGATGACATTTCCCGAGTGCAGGTATTTGATGGCTTTAAGAAGCTGATACATCACATAACGTTTGTGGATGTCCTTCAGTAGACTGCCTTTCTTTATTACTGCATGCAGGTCAGTATCTGGTACAAGAAAGAGTGCAGAAAAATGATGATAAAATAACAAATACAGTAAAATCCTCCTCATTCATACCTCAGACCATCACAACCGAAGACTTTGCCTCTTAGTGGATTAAAATCACGTTGCTTTCTAATTGTGATTATCTCAACCAAGCAGTGTTTCAAATATAACCCGCTACAGGAAGAAGCCAATCTGAAGACTCAGCACTAAGACAAAGAGGTGAAGGAGCCCTACACACATGCACACAAATATATGCATACATATTGGTGCATCTCAACAAATTAGAGTACTGTGAAGGAGTTGAATATTTTCAATATTTACTGGATTTCTGTTTTTTTTATGAGCTATAAGCTTTAATCATCAAAAAGCCTACTTTAGGTTATTTTACTTTACATGCAGGCAAATGAGCTTATTTTTTTTATCAAATTATGACAAAACAAACAAAACAAACACTCTTATCTGTAGATACATCTGTTCACACATGCACCAAGACCTTTAGGTGTCAAGTCAAACGGCTAAAAGCAAATCTGGTTTAATCTCTTCCCCAGGTTTATGCCTCAGAACACATTTTTCTAAGATCGATGTTTGAGATCAAGCAGGAACTTCCAGCACTCACCCATATATTCAAAGATAAGGTAAATGTCTTTATCATTTTGTGCCCTGATGACATCCAGAAGTTTGACAATGTTGGGATGATCTCCAAACTCCTGCATGACACACAAAAGAGGGGTTTAGCCACAGAAATCCCTTACACACAAACACAGAGAGCCCCCCCTGGCTACTGTCTAGCCTGTATTAACAGGAAAGAGTTGTGTAAACAAGAGGGAAAGTTTCAACACAGGTTGCATAACACTCCCTTTAAACAGTGACTATGTGGTTTCAGGAGCTTTGCGGAGAGATGAGAACAGCTGATTTGGGGATTGAAGGACATATGAATGTAGGTCAGTAAGGGGAATGAAAGGAATATGTTTAAATGTGTTTGCCTTTGGGAGTATCAAGGGATCAGCCATGTAATAAATACAGCAACATACCTGAAAGTTTGTTTTAAAATTATCATGGACAGTTTTCCCAAATGTTTTGTAAGCGTGTATGACTCTGTGTCAACTGTATTCATAAGATACTGAATAAGGAGAAAATTATACAAACAAATGCAATGTTTTAGTAATGATTTAATCTTGTAATATTACAGGATAACAGATTGGTTTGATGTATTTAGTATTTTACCTGAAGGAACATGATTTCTCTGAATGTCCGCTGCAAAAGAAGAGTAATCAGTGTTATACACGCGACAACAAGCACTCACAATTCACAGTGTTTGCACCCATATCCTATATTCCTTAACTGAAACAGGTAAAGCAGCCAATTTTAGCCATTTAATATATTAATCTTTTACTGGCCCAACCACATTTCCTGCATTTGTTGTGACTTCCTTGCTAGTTTTACCTCAAGAAACAAGATTCGTAATCCATTTTCAGTTAATCTGTTTTGGTTTTATGGCACTGTTTGCAGGTCATAAGTTGACATAACTTCATTTTTAAAGAATTTAATGCAAAAAAAAATGTTAATATTGTAAGTTTAAAGAGAGTTTAAAGAGGGATCGGTATGCTTATTTACCTCTGTGGTAGCTTTGCATGGTTCACAGTAAAAATACTTTTTGTCTTTGAGACACCTTATTTCAGCCTATGACCAAAACGTGTAATTTCAGCTATTATCTCTTTCAGCATTCTGGAAGCCTCCTCCACTGTTGCCATACCAGCTTAATTTTTTTCATATCTAAAAATCATAGAACCACCTGTTTAGAGTAGATTTGACTAGTAGATATGAGGAAAGCAATAAGATCTTTATAATGAGTAAAAGCAAACAAAGCATACCCATACCTGAGCATCTGTCCTGTTCCTGAAGGCGTCAAAGATCTTCTTCACAGCCACAATCTCTCCAGTCTGTTGGTCAACTGCTTTCCAGACAATGCCATAAGCCTGAGACAGACACAAAGCTTTTTTAAATTTGGCTTTACATTTTATCTTTTCTACATCAGAATGTTTTTTTTTCATCCAATGTAGCTGTTTCTTTACATAAATAAAAATTCAGTACCTATACTGCCAGGGATGGAAGTGGATGTTTGTATGTATGAATTTGAGAATTCTGGCCTCCAAAATCATGTTGTGATGTTAAAACTTCTTTAGTGCAACTGTTTCTATCACTTACAGACAAAGGGGATATCACCTGTATGTCTCAATACATGACTACAGCCCCAACTCAGATAAGGGCCTGATGACTTAGGTGCTTATGGTCAATCAGAGCACACTGCTAGAGAGCACACTGGAAGCAACAGATCAGATTCACGCAACACACAGACACAGACAGACACAGCTGGTGTTTTTTCAGATGGCATACATGAGTAAGCTTTGACAGAAAGTGTACTGATACTAAACAGTGTATTCAATGCTGCCAAGTGCTTATTAACCCTTTTGCATCCCCGAAGCATCCCTACACATGAGCACAACAATCACCTGGAAACAGGTTCAACAGCTGTGTAACCCGAGTATTTCCCTGTGTCAGTCAGGTGTGACTAGTTTGGCAGTGTGACGTGTCTATGTGGCAGTCACCACCTGGCCATCTCAAGCTGAGCTGCAATTTGTGAGTCTCTGCGGACCATCCATGGAAAGAGAGCAGGCAGCTTTTAGTCATGTAGAAACCGGTGGAGAGAAAAACAAAGTGGTTTGGACCCTAGAGGGAACAAGTGTCCTCCCACATCAGCTGATCAGCAAACAAGTCCTGCCAAAGTAAATAAACCTCTTGAGAACACACTGGTTTTCTCTGAGGAACTTAAGTCTGTGTTATTTTAGGAATTTCTCTCAGCCGAGGTTCAACTCAGGTTTGACGGCGTGGTGAATATACAGGTTCAGAGGAGGCTGTATAAGCAAGGGTTCAAGCTAAGGCTGCAAAAATCCCTCAATATTTGTAAAACAATGTCTGTAAATGGGAGTTATATTAGAAGTACAGTTAGGGTAACTTACTTGTACCTCAAGAGACTTAAAGACACTTACCCCTTTCCCCAGTCGCCTCTTGATTTCATACTTAAGCGAAATGTGGTCCTCCACCTCTGACACGTTTGCTGATTCATACTTTTTGCTCATTTTTCAAAAAGTGTAGGTTTAGCACCTCATGCAGAAAGAGTCATGATATTCCCTTTTAACTCTGAGAGAGATCAGAAGTCTTGAACACCCTGGAAACAAGCAGAGTGAGGTAAGAAGTGCAGCAGGACGAAGCTGGTAACCCACATGCGACCCTTTATCCCCTCCTGTAGCCAGACGTCGCGTTGCTGATTATTCAGTAAATAACGGTAAATTTAAGATATTCCAACTTCATGAACTGCTTAAAACAGGCTCTCTGTTTAACTCGAATTTCTTATGGCTCCTACAGGTAATGGTCTGTCCTTCCTGCTGTACTTTGTTGGGATACTTCCTCTCCCTCTGCTGCAAACACCGACAACCGAAGGCTTGTGTCATTGACTGTCGTCTTGGTAACGAGTACTTCGCTCCCTGCTTCTTAAAGGAGCCGCAGCACAATCGTCAGTTCCCCATAAACTCAAGATATGGCTGCTGATGGACAAATTGTGTTTAGGTGGAGAAAGAATAGAGAGACGCTTATTTAAAATAAATCAAAATACAATAAAATAAAACACAAACTACATCCCCAACTCCTAAAGACTGAATATTAACCTAAGATAATGCATGAAAAAAACATTGCCATCAAATAAACACAAACATAAGACATATAAAGCTGGAGGTAATTTTTCTTCTTTATTTCTAAAGGGTGTTACATGCTCTTATTTAAAAATCAACTATTATTTACAATGATAAACCTGAATAAATATGTTCTCCCTTCTGATGTTTGAAAACATATTTAGCAGGCAAAAACATGATGGGGTGTGTCCACCTTGCTTCTGCCACTCAATGTGGCCAAACCCTCACTTCTAAAGGAAACATTACAAATGAACAGAATACATTTTAGAAGATGCACATAAATAAATCCTTCCATCAAAATTTCAATTACTATTTTAAAGTGAAGGCTAATCATTTTAAGTGAAACTACATTTGAGTCCCAAGCATTATCCAAAATTTACGCTCTTTTAAATCTTCAGAAAAAAAAACTATTGTATGTATAACAAATAAGAGGGAAGAACAAACAAAAAAGTTGTAAGGTACAAAAACTGCTAATCTGACCCTAAATTGCAGTTAGTGGATTGAATACCAAAAAGAAAAAAAGTGTTTTCAAATTTTCAATAATACAAAGGCATTGAATGTCAGAATTTCTTCACTTGCAGACTTCACCAAATCATTGGGTGTGATGTTTGTCGTTTGGTGCTCTGCAAAACTTAAGTATAAAATTAGAACTTTTGATATTTCAGTACAAAATAAGGAGAAAACATTGTTAAGTCCAGGGCAGATTCAACAGCAATATCACAGGACATTTAACACGGATTGGGTTACAAAAGAGACTGAATGAGAATCTCACAGCACAGGAGGAGCCTGGTGAACAAGGCTATACAGGACATGATGTACCAGACAAAGGAGTAATACAAAGGTGAAGTCTGAATAGTAAATAACATAAATAAAGGAGACAGGAAACAATGGAAGGAAGAATTTCAAGAATATGAGGCAGAAAAACTTTCTCCAGATAACCACAAGGAGAAAGCAGTGTTTCTTCTTTTAACTTAAGTGATATTAAGAGTCAGAATGTCAGACAGATGGCATCGATGACTGATCCGAGCTTTAAGATGAGTGTAAGAAGCGGTTGAAGGCGTTGTAGGCTGACTCCAGATCAAACAGCATCTGACGAACCTGGTTATCATCCAGCTCATCTGAGGCAGACATGCTGCTGAGGGTGGTCAACCTAACAAGAAAGAACAAAGAAGACGGTTAGAATAGAGCTTTCAGAGCCCTAATATAGCAACCACAAATGAAGATTTGTGCATGTGTATGTGTGTCTGTGTGTGAGCGTGTACCTCAAATATACTGACAGCAGCTGCTCAGGATCAATTACGTAATAACTAATATCTACTCACTGCTTGATGATTCCAATTCTATTATACTGTGATTTTTTCGCAATTAATAGAAAGATACACACATCAGATTCAGTTTCCAAGGTGTCTTTGTGTGACGTTTTTCTTTTTCTTTTTTTTTTTTTTTTACGGATTATGGATCCGAAAAATGCATCTGAAAATGACGGCTCAGTGTGCAAAGAACTTTATTCTTGGATCATTACATGTAATAATGTATGTTATGTGTTCCCTTACTCTTGGCTGGAGAACCGGTATGAGACAAGAAAAAATAAAATACAGTAAACTGGATGAAAACAATGGCACTAACCAGAGGCTAACTTTGTCTTTGGCCTCTGAATCTGGTGGCATGTTGCTCATTCTGTTCATGGTTTCCATCAGTTCCCTCAGGTCTGGCTGAATCTGGACAGAGGGGAAAAAAAACAAAGTCAGTTACTTAAAATTTGTTTAAATATCCATCTCTATAAATATAAAAGTAAATCAATATTAGTTTAACAGTTTTTATTTACCTCATCCATGGCCCTGATCTCCAGTCTTAGCTTGTCCATCACAGTGATAAAGAGCTGAAAGCAAGAAATGGCAGAAAAAATAAGATCCCAACTACAAGCAGAGAACACAGAGTCCACTGTGAAGTCACATGTCTACTGTTTTTATAAGTGCCTAAGTTTATGAGATGAGATTGATGTTGGCACTGGATCCATCTGGCAACACACACTCACACACTCACTCTCTTTAGTGACTGTGCAGAGGATGAGCCAAATTAAGTGAAACCACTTCAACCTCTTAGACCTGAACTAATTCCACTAAATCATTTAAAAAAAAACATCAGCAGATTTCATTTTAGCAGATTTCCTATAAGACTACATTAGACTGACAGTTTAATATGATAGAGTGCATGGACGACATACAGAAACAATATCTGCAATGCAGCGGTTCAGGTTTCCCTTATCATCCTTGATGGTAATTGGCCGATCCTCCTTGATCCTTTCCATGGCTAGTGGGCAATCAAGCTAGAACAAAATAAAAACAAGATTTCTCTGTTAACTATGGTTACAACAGTGATTGAAGACATTTTCAAAGGCTGATAGCCAAGAGTAATCAACAAGAAGCCCATAATCATTTAGCACTTCTCGACCAAAGTACAATCTGTTCTGATACATGTTTATAATGATTTGTAAGTTTAAGACGTGGTAGAGTGTACTGTACCAGCCTTTTGATTTTATCATTAAAAAAACAGTGATGTTGCAAGTTGTGATATTCAACTTAAGCCATACCAATTACTGATACTGACCAGCTCCCTTGTTTACTTTAAAAGTTTCAACATTAAACCAATTTTTTAAAAAGGTATGAACTATTTGGGGCATTTTTACCCAACAAAATCAAAATATTTAATAATGCCATCTGAGCTGAAAAACAAGCACTCACTCTGTATTTCCTGCAGAAGTCATCAATGGAGCCAACATCAGAGCCCTGCACCTGTTTGAATGCAGCCTTGTACTGAACCAACAGTCTGGAGCAGGAAGCCGTATACCTGAAACATAAAAGATCTGAAGGTAAATATAAGAAGAAACACAAAGCCATGTGTGGTACTTCATCAGTCTTTAATAAAAGTGAAGATTAAAGCTCAAGCATGACTCACTCGTTAGGTGTGACACAGTCTTTGATGTAAGCCTTTTCAAGGGCCTGAAGAGTCTTCACAACGGCAAACAACTCTGCCATGTTGTCATACCTTTAAATTACAGGGGGAAAAAAAAGGCTGTTTGAACTGGGTGATTTTAAGGGTTACTATGTGCTTATTGAAGACGGATTATTTATTATATACAGTGGGGGAAAAAGTACTGGGACACCCATCGATTGTACAGGTTGTCCCACTCAAAAAGATGTAAGAGGTCTGTAATTTTCATCATAGCTACACTTCAACTGTGAGAGACAGATTGTGAAAAAAAAATCCCAGGAAATCACATTGGATGATTTTTAAACAATTTATTTGTATATTCTTGAGAAAGCTAAATATTTGGACACCTACAAACAAGCAGGAGCTCTGGCTTTCCTACACTTGTAAATTCTTCTTAAGAAGCTGTCCTATCCTCCACTCGTTGCCTGTATTAGTGGCATCTGTTTGAACTTATCTGTATAAGAGACACCTGTCCACACCTTCAAACAGTCAGACTCCAACCTCCACGATGGCCAAGACCAACGAGCTCTCTAAAGACACCAGAGACAAAATTGTAGACCTGCACAACGCTGGGATGAGCTATAGAGCAATAGGCAAGCAGCTTGGTGTGAAAAAAATAATCAAGTGTTTTTGCAATGATCTTTTTGAGGGGGACAACTTGTACAATCGGTGGGTGCCCTAATACTTTTTTGACCCACTGTACATCAAACTTACTTCTCTCTTTCTCTGGCATTTTTGTAGAGTTTTACTTCCTGGAAAAAAAGGCAGTAAATTAGTATGAAGTCCTTGCAATGAACACACTTCTGATTCTATGCTGAGTGCTAACTCATTTTACAAAAAATTACATACAGGTTTTTGCAGTAAAAAATGGTATGTTATATTTGAGTAACTTTGAGTGAAAGGGAAAAACACTTTTTGCAAAAGACATAACAGAAAACACTGGCTTCATTTACCTCATATAACTCAGGTTTGTTGGCTGGAGCTGTAAGGAATAAATACAAGTACATTTTTTTAAGGGACATTAACAGTAATGCTGTTGAAAAGGGTATTGAATTAATACTAATGTGAATGCTGTACCTCCTCCCACACCTCCTGTGACTGGTATCCCATGAAACATGTTAGCTTGATCTGAAAGAGATTCATGAGAGGTTCTAAAATTAGTTTAAAAAAAACCTACATCTTGACAGAATTTATTGAATAGACTTGTACAAATGGAATTTTCCAGGCATCAGATGGAGTTCAAGGCTAACCACTTTTTGGTGTTCCAACCCAAACCCTACCACACTAGTATGTCAAGTTCAATGTAAACCCCCATTAGAACCATACCAGCTCTTTTACTCAGTTATACTCCAACCATAGGGAAAACTGGTGCTGTTTTCCCATATTAGTGTGAAATATGTCAAAGTTTAATTTCTTCTTTCTTGCCTAATCAGTTTCCCTAAGAAGGTTTAAGCCAAGTGTTCACACATTTTTGAAGAAAAGAACTTAATGGGAGTATGTCACTTGCAAAGATTTCCGTGCAGTTTTCTGTCGCATTTCGCTGTTTTGGGGGGCCTATCAAAATATGTCCTCTAAATTAATTTCTGTCATATCCACTTTTCTGACCGTAAGCTGTTTCTCACTTCAGATAGCACAAATAAATATCACATAATTGTAGTCACTTTTTTTACCAAGTCAGATGATTCGCTGTTAAGATCATTAGCTAAGTAGAGGTTTGGTCCAGTTAAACAATGTAAAAATCTTAGATTGTTATAACACTTATGACACGTACTTTCACTAAAGATTTAAAACAACTGAAAAATCAGATGATTAAACTGGGACAATTCTCCAACTGAGGAAAGCAAACCAAGCTTCAAGTAGGTCTTGTTTTATCGAACCAAAAAGTTAGCTGTCCATGCTAGCTCGTTAGCACTTCCTCAATGAGTTATTATATCTAAGCAATACATTTGTTGTTTATTCTGCTGTAACTTGGTGTTAATAGTTGTAGTTTAAGTAACGAGCTGAATGTCTGTAAAATTTTGAAGCTGGTTCAATTTAAGCGTCTTGTCAACGACATTAAAGAGACATTTTACTCACCGCTTCGGCAAACTGATGTGACGTCAATGTAAACACACCCTCCCACGAGGACCGGAAGACGTCAAAATACTAGGTGTCCTGTGCGCCCTATCAAAATGAAACATTTAATGAAACTTCATTAGAAAAACTGTTGAAATAAGTATTGTTTTCTCAAGTGTGTCGTCTCGTATATTTTAAGACGCTGTTTTAGTAAACCAAATATCTTTTATATGTTCCAAGTTTATCATTCTATGCAGTCAAACGTGAGTGGCAGCCAACCGTTGAGGCGCGCGACTCAAACAAAACAGTAGCAAGGACGAGAACAGACGATTGTGGAAAAAGGGTCATTAAGTGTAAGTTATCGTAAACCGAACCTAAAAACATTACGTTGTAATTTCGTGTGTTCACTTCAGATATGAAATCATAATCCTCAAAGTAGGAAAAATCTTTGTTATTTGCTACGCAAAAGATAGTGATAGCTGTTAGTTTGGCGAACTACTAATATAAGACAAGTGACAGAATTATTTGTCAAGGCACATCAATGAAAATTTAAGTTTATTTAATATTTCAATTTAATGTTCTACAGATCAGTCCTCCACTTTTCATGATGAAGACCTCCAAACCAGCTCCGAAGACCTCTGTTCAAGAGGAGTGTGGTGTTTGGTTGGACACAGTGCAACTTAAAGGAAAAGCCAAACAGGTGACTGTAGAAACTAGCTTTAAATTTTGACCATACTTGCTTCTAAACACTCCTATCATCCCAATAGTTTTTCATTTTGTTGTTGCACTTGATTGATTTAGCATATTACACTTAACTTTCAGAAACGACAAGCCCGTCCCATTTCTAAACTGCTGAATCCATTTGGAGGTGGAGGATATAACCTGGCTGTGGCACTCAACTTCACTCAGACTAAAGTGGAAATGCCAAAAACCAAACAGAGCTCTATATCAACCTTCTTCACTTCTCAGCGCAGAGGTAAGTTTTAAAAGCTTGTTAAATCCTTTTCTAACATTAGTATTATCTTTAACAATTTTGAAAAGTTTATGGTTGACACATCTACACCACGTGTTTTACTTTATTTATACATTAAATCAGACTGTTTCATGTTAACATTTATTTGTTTACCTTTCTTCATAAGTTCTCAACAAGATGACATCTGAAGTGCCAAAAATGGATCTAGTGTCCCCTTCTCCACCAAACTCATCCACCCCTGCTTTGACTGTGACAGCGGGAAAAAAGCGAAGACGTGAAACACACCATAACTCTGAGCCTGACATGGTCCATGACTGGAAATGTGAGACTGTGACTGAGCCTGAAGCAAAAATGTTCCAGGAACAGGAAGAAAGCCACACACCCTCTCCAAACACGCACTGGGATTTTAAAGAACCAGCTGAAGAAATAAATCCACCACAGAGCAAGAAGAGGCTTATTTCAACAACCTTATTGCCAGAAGACAGTCAACATCATCCACAAGCATGGAGTCAGGACCCATTACTCTCCTTAAGCCAATATACTGAAGATGAACCAGACCTTACTGACCAGGAAAACAAAGTGGAAAGGAACTTCAACGAGTCAGAACCAAGTTTCCTCGACAGCCTACAAAGTGAGGAGGCCTTTAAAGCTCAGATGGAAGGTAGAACCTCAACTCAACAAACTTTTAAACAGTTTGATTCCTCTCAGAAGGATGCTGAGAAAGAAAACTGCAGGATTTTGCCCTCAAGATCCCCTAGCAAACACTCAGCTCTCTCACATATTCGATCATTTTCAAATCATGAATGGACAGAGCCAAAAATTCCTTCTCCTCGAAAAAACAATCTGTCATGCTTGTTGAAAAAGCTAAATAAACAAGAGAGCACTGACTCGCTGTTTGAGCTGACCAAACCGAGAGTATCTCCTCTGAAAAATCAAGCAGCACAGGAGTCTCACAGAGTCATTGATGAGGACAGTCTTGCCGTGTTGTTCACTCAGGACTCTGAAGGTTTCAGGGTGATAGCTCACAGAAGACTACAAGCCAGGAGTCCTCTTAAAGACCAGAGTAATGTAAGCTTTGGGGCTGTGAGAAATAGAGCTTTTAAATTTATGGAGGAGGAGGAAGAAGAAGAAGATGAGATGCTCTTTACTCAAGACTCTCAAGGAAATATGGTGATCAAACACTGATCAGAGCTTTAAACTCAGTAGTTGGAGTGTTGTGTTTTGTACAGTCCAGATGTAAAGAATAAATCTACTTTTAAAATATTTTCAAGTATTTGTTTGTTTTTCCAATTAGTCAAGAGTAGCTGTGCCTTCACAAGTAACATTTAATTTTTTTTATTATTTTTCCTCAAAGGTTTGAATTGAATTTTCTTATTTTGGTCTTTGTAATCTTTTGTGGTGTGACATGTCTCATACAATAACGCCAAGTAGCAAGAGGTTATTTTTATTATTTTATTTTATTTGAAAAATGATACACAAGTACCGGTACATCAAACAATGTAAATTAAAGGTTTTGAAATGTACTGCAGTGAACGGTCTTTCCTCTGTTATTCTGCTACCACGTGCTACATCTTAGTAAAAATAGAGTGATGCACTATAGAGACGATATGAAGTGCTTGAAGTTGAAAACTATCACTGTCAGGTTACTGTGTGCTGGTTACTGATATAATAACATTCAGAGAGAAAAACAATAGTCTAGTATTTACTTCATTCTTTTACTCATACTGATTTGCGTGAATACCTGACATTTGAACACCCACTGAGCCTATTAATGATATTATGCAAAAGCTACATATAAACATCAGTGCTCACTAAGCTCTATTTGCTAAGTGCAGCAGTGCTACATGACTGCCATGCACTACACACATTTAAAGATGTACCCAAAATACACTGAACTTGATAGAAAATATATGAAATAATCCTTTATTTTATCTCTGGTGACTATTGTCAGCTTCGTTTAGTTACGTGTAGACTTATTTTGTTGTAAAATATGTGCAACTGCAGTGATATAAATTGTGCTTTTATGACAAAACAATAAATGTAAAAAATATGTAGTACAAGAGTTGGAACAGTTACCTCAGGAAACTATATAAAGAAATATGAACCTTTTATAATATTGCTTATATTTCAACCCTTAAATGTTCGCATATAAACGCCCTTATAGTCATGGCACAGAAATAAAAGACTTAAATCAGTTTTCAAAGTGACTGAAAGACTTGAAATCACAATTGAAGCATCAGTAAGCCAGCTGAAAGTAAATCAGTTGTATCACCTGCAAACAGATTCCCGTTATATTTGAAATCTTAGGTTAGATTGTTTGTTGTAACGATAATGATGATAAGTTAATCAGCCCGCAATCTCAGTTGGTTCTGTCATAAGTTTGGAGCCGTCCCAAACAGTCTTGAACTGCTCCGGTACTGGAAACTCCCTCTGTGGAAAAAAAACAAGAGAATAACGTTAAAACAGAAACTGTGAACATGAAGTGTCAGGAAATTATAACTGGCTTTTTGCTCATCTTAGAGACTCACGTAATCTCCGTCGTCTTGTGGTATCATTATGTTCATCTCCGAGCTCTTTGCACTGACGATGTCACAGTTGAGAGACTCTTTGCTCAAGTAGACCTGGCAGCCCTCTGTTTTATTTATGGACATCGTTGGAACGCTTCCCAAAACCTACAGAGAGATTACTTCCAGTTACTTACAGGCATTTCAAAAACATCCAAATTCAAAGATTCAAACAATGTTTATATATGATAAGCAGAAAAATATGACGCTGCACACAGTTAGGATCAACAGAACTATTGCTTGTACGCTGCTCACCTGTAACTGAATGGCCTTAGAGTTGATGATTTCAACAATCCCAACAACGTTCTCAAAAACCAAACCCAGCTTCTTACAGTTATCTGGACAGAGAAAAGGTAAAGACATCATCATGAGACACCATCTTACAGATCAAGCAGTATTTTATATTTTCAGTCTGTTTTCTTGCAGCTCACCGATGATGATGGAGTTGATTTTGCCTTTGATCTGCACGGTGGAGTTGTTGCAGTTGAAGACGTACACCACCTGTTTCAGTTCTGTCTCCTCAACGACCAGATCGTGTTTCTGCTCAAAGTTCTCCTACAAAAGTGGAACAAATTCAGTCAAAATCATCATCAGAGAACAATTTACTTGTCTTTGAAAATAATCCTTAAAGGTAAAATAAACCTCTTAACGTACCACTCTCCACTTCTTTCCCTCCAGCTCCAGCAGAGGGGGTCTTTTCTGGGCAGCTGCTCGTGGTGCCTTTGCAGCCCCTGAAGACTTCTTCTTAGTTGGTGTTCCTTGTGATCGCAGGTTGGGGTTCTTATGGGTCTTTTCAGCATCTGACACACGCTTGAGACCTACAGATGGGAAATAGAGGAATAAATATTAAAGGGTTATGACGAACATATTGCAAATGCAGAAGCAAGGAAGACAAAACAACTCCTAACTTTATCAAATATCAAATATGTTAATTTTTTGTGGTTTTAACATCAAAATGAAACAGTCAAACTTAAAAAATCAGTTATGTTTGATGGTAGACTTATCTGTTTGTATGCCCACAAATCTAAATATGTACTGAATAATACAAACAAAAGATCTTGGTGTAATCTTGTTTTTCACTGTATTTCCTGATCTGCTCCACTGATAGTGCTGTCTTAAACTTTCATTCCTGATGTTATCCCACCTTTTGTGATGTCCATGCCCTGGTTGAGCTGAGCAAACAACGCAGAGTGCTGGGCTCCGGCACTGCCACCAAGGTTTGCTGGTTGGGAATCATCATCAGTGAAGACAGGAGGAGGGCCAGGAGGAGGAGGAGGCGGAGGAGGAGGACAGGGAGCTCCAGGGACAGAAGGTGGGTCAAAGAGAGAAGGAGGCGCAATGGGGCCCTGGGGTGAGGAGATAGAAACAGATGTTAGAAGGTCAAATTTCATTCTGAGGAAAACAGGAGCAACAGGTGTTTAAAGGATGACAGCTGTAGTGACCAACATCTCCAGCAGGGGGGAGTATTACACAAGTATGAATATGCAAGCTTTCTTTCATGACTTAACCAGTGATTGACAGAGTGGGACGTATATGTCATTCAAAAAAAGTGGGTGTTTTAAACACTATTTGGCTGACTAACTCGAGTTTACAATAAGGTGGGTGCTCTGATCATTTCAAGTCCCCCCCATAAATCATGTAATGAGGAGAGGCAGAAACACATGTTAGAACACACTCACATTTGCTGTCTGAGGACCTTGTGCAGCTGTCACACACACACACACACACACACACACACACACACACACACACACACACACACACACACACACACACACACACACACACACACCTATCTGAGGGGCTCAATTTATGCACTTCTGAGTACAGCCGAGACTACTTGACCTTTGACACAAGGGCACATGTGTTGAGCATATCATAGCCGAACAATACTGACCCATTAAACTAAACAGCTCAGCGCATACCAGAAGATTAGAGCCAGCACGTGTGTGTGTGTGTGTTTGTGTGTGTCAGTGTGTGTGTTTTTGTGCATGGCTCTAAAACTGTCTGACTGCTTCTTTGTGTTCTTGACTGCTTGTGTATTTGCTCGTGTTTGTTAATGAATGTAGCACAATCATGCTTGTTAATCCTTTTTCAGATTTTTGAGGCCATCTGAATATTTTCCACAATTTTTTGGTAAACAAAAAGATAACTTACTACAGGGATAACACTCTATTTTTTAATTTCTGAATTCTGATTTTTATTTTAAGCTTCAAAGTGACTTTTTTTATTGGTGGAAATAAGAACTAAATTTAATCAGTTGAATATTCAAATTCATCATAATGGACTGATCATTATATTAACAATTAATCCATTTTTTGTCAAAAGTAAAAGAATTTGCTTCTTTTTTTTAACTATAAACGATGTATTTGTTTTCTTTCCTCATAAACAACATATTTACGATACAGAGCCTCCTTGAAAAAGCATTAAATTCATGTTCTATAAGGAGAGCGTGTTTTTTATTTTCAGGTGCCTAATCTGAATTATGAAACTAATTTGTTTGGTAATTTGTGTGTTCCTTTGTGTGTAAAGCCTCCTCCATATGTCGCTCTTTGCATGTTTGAGTATAACTTTAAGCGTGTCACTAAACCCTGACGGCTGTGTTTCAGGGGGACCAGCCCTGTGGTTTAGGTTACGGCTCAGGCTGCGTGTGTACACAGACTCTTTGTCGGGGTCCTTCTGTGAAGAAAACCTCCATTCAAGGGAACCCTGAAGACCACCTGTTAGTGCCAAGCACTCCCTACCTTTAACACACACACATATACACACATATACACACTTCAGCTCTGTTGTCAGACAGCAGGGACAACAGCTGACACACACAAGGCCACTACAAGCTCTGGAGTTTCTTACTGCAGGAAAACACATGTACAAACAGCTGCTCAGCATTAGCTTCACCTTATGTTTCAGAAAACCATTTGATGTTCAGTGAATGGGTTCACATTCATAACTTACCATGCTTTTACTGCCTTTTCGTTATTTTATTTCATTTTATTTTATTTCATTTTATTTTATTTTTATCTCATTCCCCAGGTATGGGAGAAGATACTACTACATGTGTGTACGGTAAATATCAATGCTGCTAATTAACTAACAGCTCCTGAAACAGTGATTTCTTTTAGTAACCTACAAAGACAAACAAGACCATCAACGAGAAAACTTCCGTACTGTCAGTTTTAATATAAAGTGCTTAGAGGGGATAAGTGACAGATGAGATGCTAATAAACTGCCTCTATTGCAAATATTCATAGTTGGTGACAGTTTTAACTTTTAAAATAAGCAATATGAAGTTGTTTTTGCTTTTGTTCTTTTTAGAAAACACATCTTTGCGAAGATTAGCCTGGTCTACCTGTGCAGCAAAGATGTGTGAGCTACCCACACAAACAAACATAAAGCTCCTTACAGGAGCTTTAACTTTGTTCAGTGTGAAACTTGAAAGCAGCTAACATACGGTACATATTACTGCTGTCAAAAGGCTCATTTCCACTTTGATGATGAGAAGAAGATAATTAAGAAGATGGGTTTTTATAAGAAGTGTTTAAAAATTGAACTCTTTTGTAGTACTCATTCATTTTTCATGGTATTGTCTTCTGAAAGCTCAGAACTCAAGGAGTGTTTTGTGTTTACTAGCATTTTGAGAATTGGCAGCAGACATGGAAAAAGTGTGTTTTGGTTGAGTGGTTATTCAAGCATAATTTCAGTCGTAAAAAGTTGTTTTTTTAAATGTTTTTCAGGTTTGTTTCTGAGGTAACTGTTTTAATCCCCAACAGCCTTGTCATCTTTCTCAGTGAACCTTTTCAGTTTCCATGTGTTCCTGCTTGTTAGCTTGAGACCCTGCTGCTTTTAGCTGGCAGAGGTGTTCCTATCGCTTGAATAGGTAGCATTTTGTGTACATGATGATGAATGTTGTTCAAGTTTAACTGAGAGTAGCATTTGCCTCCTAGCATGTCCAAAAGTCTCTGTTCTTAGTAAAATAATATGACTACGGGTTTTTTTTAAGTTAGAAGATAAATGTTCCAGTCAACACCTCATCAGAGACTAAAGATGATAAAAACCCTCTAGCTATAAAGAGAAGAGTTAAATGTGTATTAAAGGATTTAGTTGTACTCCATTGTAATCTCTGGGATCTAGTGAGTGTGAGTGCTGAGGAGTCCCGGAGCAGACGTCCATAAACAGAAGTGTGTGTGTGTGTGTGTGTGTGTGTGTGTGTGTGTGTGTGTGTGTGTGTGTGTGTGTGGGAGTGTCAGGGAGTCTTGTGAACTCTCTGGGGAACCCGCAGAGAGCAGCCACTGGAGGGAAGCTCATTCATTCATTCATGCTCTCTGCAGCGGTTTATGTAACCGGCTGCACCATAACTAAAAATGGAAATGTGCGCAAAAAGTAGCAGTTAATTTGAGCGCTGATGTAAAAATATCAAGGCCTGTGAATGGAACAAAGGTAAGATAACAAACATGTTGTTCCAGGAGTCAGTTCGTATTTTGAGGAAATCATACTTTGAAATTTAAATAAAATAGGAGGAGGAGGATGATGAAGGTATGTGTGATGATAGTTTCAGTAAGTTAAACTCACAGTCTTGCTCCACACCAGTCCTGTGGTGTGGTGCTGCTTGATAAAGGTCTGCATTTCAGTCCAGATCGACAGGTACGAGCGTACCCAGTCTACATGACGTTTGTCCCTGGAAGAGAGGGTAAGAAATCATGATGGTGACAGTAAAACAGAGAGATGGACGAGGGAGCAGAGGTGAAGGAGAAGGACAGAAAGGACGATCTTTGAACCATCATAATTCTTTTTCTACATCATTGCACAACTTACCGAAGCTTACCGAAACTTATGAAATATCTTAAGTATTCCATTATCCTTGCTCTAACTTGCAAATACAATTCAAACAGCACATTCTTGTTGGGTTGTGTAATCTCTCTGACTTTACTGTTTAATGCCTGATGTTCAAAATATTGTCTGTTTGAATAAATTCTGCAGATTTGAGTCGGTGTGCAGGTTTTCCTTTTATGGTAACACTTAAAAGTAAGATAACAAACCAGTATTTTTGAAAGGATCCATTCTCTTTTTAAAATAATTGAAGTCTTTTTTCCTTTCGTCCATCTTCTTTCCACTTTATTCATTGATTCTAAATCTTGCTAAATCCTTTCATCTATCCATGCAAAGAATCTGCTTTTTTTTGGTGAAGGGTTACATCTATAAGTTAATGCACTTAAAACTACTTATATTTATTCTTAATCTTTATCTACAGACTCAGTATAGACATGTAGAGTCTGGACTCAGGGCCTGTATTTTAGCATGGGAAGTGATCTGGTTTGGATCTCGTTTGGAGCCTGAGCAGAGTTAACCAAGCAGGTTACACACAGCTTTCATGTTGTCCCATCTTTTATTGGACATAATCAAGCAAGGCTCTATTTGTAAATGTAACTGTAATTGAATGAGTGCATATGTTTCTTTTCTGGCTCCTACCACTGACTTTTTAATTTTTTTGGGGGGGGCTGTTTTTATTATGCCTTTAATCAGAGAGAGGATAGGTCAGTGGACAGTGTAGGAAATGGGGTGAAAGTGGGGAATGATCAATGGGAATGAATACAGGAAACAGGACACAGGCTGAATTCAAACCATAGACTAATAAGCAATGGCTCCGTTTAGGCCCCGCCCTCCCACACTTGGAGCTCCTCCAAAACAACACCCCCGCTCACATGCATGAGCCTCACTGATTTGCGATCATGATTCAAAATCACAGCCCGGTCCTTAGCACATGGTTTTTGTTTGCACCATGTTACCAGTATTCGGGGTATAGGTAGTTTTTCAGCCATTCTCCTTGGATCCCTCTTGGTTATTGCACATTGAATCAGGGCTAGTGCACGCCAGCGAAATGTACATGCAGGAGCCGGGCAGAACGGCAGGATGGGATTTGATTGGTTTAACAAATTGGCTGCTAAACGCTAGGATTGGCTGGTGTTTTCCCAGGTTTACTCCTGCTGTAGACAGCAAATATTTTTCGTTCCATTTTAAGAACACATCGTGCATTGATTGCCATCGGGACATAAAGATCATTTTAACTAGAATAACAAAAAGTGTGGTTAAATCTGATTACCAGCACTACCTTTAAGCTGCTTCTGTGTAACATACTTTCTGCTGAGAACCTCTTGAAACACATGAATGGGCTCTATCCAGGGGATGTTATAGGTCAAAAAGGATGGCGTTTACGTCTGCAGCACTGCACAGAAAAAGAAATCTTGAAGGTGGGAGTTGTTGAACACTACACCAACTACCCTAGAATAACTGAATAGTTTGAATCTGTTCCTGGAGGCATATATGGCACAGGGTCTTCAGATAATGATGGGCAATGATTCATGATGGGTTCCAAGATTGAATTTATTCAAAATATGGATTAAAAGGAGCTCATAGGACAGGATACTAACTCTACAGGGATATAGTATTTTATAGTTATAGTATTAATCGAGTTAATGATTATCTGTTAATTTTTAAAACTTAATGAAAAGAGCCACATAACCCTTATTTGGTTACCCGCACTGACATGTAAGCTTATTATAATGAGAAGGATAAATAAGACACCCAACACTTACGTTTCCTTGTAGTCTTTCAGCACTCTGTTGGTGTAGAAGGTGGCAGCATCATTCATCTCCTTCACATACGGACCCGGCTTCTGACTCTAAGAGAGGGAGAGAAAAAAAACAAACATTTCTCTCACTGTCTGCATGACAAACTATTCAAAAAGATTTTCGTTTTTAGCAGATTTGTCAACGTTTGAGAGTGAGAAGTAGAAAAACTAATTGCGGCACTAAACGTGTGCTAAGTGCTCTTCTGACGGCAGTGAACACAGACCAGAGACAGATCCAGAGTCTTTCCTTTAGGCACTTGAGTGGAAACGCTTTGATCTTAATCTAAATGAAAATCATCCCTACATTCAGAGGAAGACATGAAACAGAGACTGACAGAGAGGCAGATACGGTGTGTTGGACAGGAAAAACATGGTGGGCTGGATTTGGTTATAATCATCTGTCTGTATGGATTTTAAAAGCAGTTTCTCTGTATTTAGTTTGAATTTTAAGGAACAGGCGTTGGGTTTTAGAAAGCCTTTTTACTACTTCTGTTTTTCAAAAACAGTTTTTAAAACATAACATTTTTCTTGACTTTTATATTTCATAAGATGTTGCATCGATATCCCAATGGTTATCACTTTATTTCCTCCAAAATGATTTCCTTTCATGTTTGGATGATTGTTCATGCATCATATTTTTCATTTCAGGTGACCTTAATGTACTTCCTAAGTAAAGCCAAAGTTTCAGTCTTTATTTCAGTCCGTGTTTAAATGTTCCTATGGTGGAAAGCTTTTGATGGTTGTTTTTTGGGGGGGGTCTATATAAGAGTGCAATCTTATTTCTCCTCACCACAGCCACCCAGCCCAGAGCGGGGATGCTCTCACTGACAGCTGACAGGTGGTTGAAAAGGCTGCTGCCACGGTTTCTTTCTCTGAAGCTCTGGATCTCCTGGATGTGATCTGAAATTGGCTTCAGAAGGTCCTGCAACTCTAACTGCAGAAGAAGAAGAAGAAAATACATTTTAAGTACTGCTTTACAATAGTTAGACTAAACCCTTTAAAGAACATCATACATTTCAATGATTGATGAATATCTTTCACATGCAGTACTCTCTAAAACATGGTTCAGATACTTCATATTTCACAATTCCCTTGTTGTTTCCTGCCCACCCATACCCAGCCTGCAGTAGTTGCCAAGTCAGTAATTTGTAAACGAGGCTAAAGGACAGTTACTAATTTTATTAGCAGAGCCTTTTTCCACTGGAAGGTCCAGATCTCAGCTCCACCGAAGCTCTCCTCCCAGCCCTCAGCTCCCTCCCTCCTCATCACTCTGATTCTGCAAACATTCCTCGGTTCATTGGGAGATCCCTCTGGCCTTGTAAGGCATACCGCTCCTCCAATGTTTACAGTTTACCTAACATGCTCCTGTACACACCAAGATCAGGAACACAATGTTGCTGCTGCAGCTTTTTTTTTCCTGATCTGCAGTGGACGACTCCTGGTATATGAAAAATGTACTTTTAATGGTCTGTGACAGAATTGTTTTTCCACAAATAACACAGAGAGCAGAGCGCTCCTCTGTTTCTGAAGAAGCAGAATCATTTGATATATCAGGATAAGCAGAGTATTTTAACATCAGCGACCTCTTAATTAGATAAACCAGTATACAGAGATTGTGTTATGTCTCAATCTGTGATTTTATGCTTGCGTGCAAGAAAAGAGACAGAGGTATTCTTCCTCCTTTCTTCGATCAGATTCTTCCCTCAATCAGATGCGCATGATCTCCATGAGCTGAAATACTTGCCTCTTTTTCTGTTCTTCAGGCTTCCCACAAATCCTGCTAACATCTCTGTGTGAGCAGCTTTCAGGCAATATATATCTTCCAAAACAAATATTGTACTTGAAACAGGGATGTACTTGGCTAGCTGAGGAATGTGTGGATGATTTGTGGTAACAAGGTGAAGGTATTTCACAAACAAAAAAGAGCATTATGAGATGTTTCCATGACATTTTTTTTAAAACTCATTAATCAATTCGTCGTTTTTCCCCTTTTCATCTTAAACTATTCAACTGTAATTATTCTTGCAACTTATTTCTGTTTTCATGATTCTTTTTAAAAGTATACGAATCATTTTTTAATCCATTTATTTACTTTAATTGTTTTGTTTTGGAAAAGAAAGTTGTCAAAAATCATAAAAAAAAAACAAAAAAAAAACAGATTCCTACATGCAAAGTCAACAACTTGAAGTGACTTATTGATAAAATGTTCAGCAGCTGGAAAACTGATAAACTTTATTTTCATTCATTTATTTTGAAAAATAACTCAACAACTTTATATCGAAATATAATATTTTTAGGTTTCGTTATCATGGCTCTCTCACTGAAAGTATGACTTGTATTCTGTGAGTCACTGCCTGAATCAGAGTGTGGACTTCCCCCTCGCTCAATCAGGCTGGAGCGCAAAGGGAGAGACAGATGTGATGGACAGCGTGAGACATGAAGAAGAAAGACGCAGATAAGACTCAATGAAAAGCAAGCAGTTGTTGCGCTAAATGTCTGCTAAAGTTGAGGAAAATCTTCATGCTGAAACTTAAGCCAGTATCATATCCATGTTTCCAGACCTTTCAAACCATAGATGTATGTTTGTGAGGCTAAATTTTTGGGAATGTTACCAAACACACTTCTAAAACTACCATTCACATACCATTTATGTTTGTAGGTCAATTATGAGACTCCATTAGCTGCAAATTAGCCCAGCTTACAATTGAAACTGTAAACAGAGGAAAACAACTAGCTTAGCTTTGTCCGGTGTTGTCAAATTCATCCTCTGACCTTCTTTAGCCAGCTAACCTGCCTTTTTATGTTTTTTCAAAACATCTGTGCTCACCTTAGAGGAAGCAAGCATTTGCTTCAGGTCTTAGCTTCTTAAAGCTAAGCTTATAATATGCTTGTCAAACATCAAGTTTAAAAAAGTTGAGTGGCTCTGATCCTCTCATCTCTTCTCCAGAAAAGGAAATGACTGTAATCCCAGTGATGTCATAAAGTTAAATAAAAACTTCTCAGAGAGACAACAAAAAACACAAAAATAGTTATAAACTATCTTTCAAATTAAGAGAAAGCTGAATACTAAGGTTAACTAAACGGTTTTCAGGATAAACATATTGTGGAAAACATTTGGATAGCTGTCTTGTATAGTGATGAAAAAAGTGGTACAATATTCATAGCTGTATTAGCTAGCTAGTTGGGGCTAGCAACCATTTGGTGTTAAGCATTAAGGCTGGTTACAGGGCTAAAAACAGCTTACATCAATTAAAACACTCAACTAAAAATGCTCTGCCAGCACCTTTAAATCTTTTTAATTAAATTTGATGTATTTAGTGACAGGGTCAGTACAAAAACAGCAGTAAAGGAAAAGCAACTTTTCCTGCTACTAGCACACTTGCTAACCCCTGGACAAGCTCTGAAGGGTTTCTACATGGATACAGATTCTACTGAAGCAGGGATTACAGACAGTAAAGTGGATACAGACAGAAAGAGAACGAGCCGACAAAGGATAAAAAATGTCAGCTCACATTATTTGATGGGTTAGCGAATGAGCTCACTGTGTTACAATAGCAGAGCGTCCCAGCTTCCTATACAAGCACTGGATCAAAGGAACAGATTGGGGAGCAGAAACACCAGAGCAGCTCTTAAAGGGTTTTTTTTTAAACTGTGAAGGTCTGCACTGTGTGAACCAGCAACACGGGTAGAATCCCCAAACACACACGCACGCACGCACATGCACGCACACACACACACACACACACACACACACACACACACACACACACACACACACACACACACACACACACACACACACATTACACATTATATTTACAGGCCAACTTGAGGTCACATGAAAGGCTTACTTTCTTTTGCTCCCTCGCTCTCTTTGTCTCACACTTTATCTAACTCTCTCTCACAGTCTTTCACACACACACACACACACACACACACACACACACACACACACACACACACACCAAGCTCAAATATAGAACATGCCCATAAAAAGTCAGAGAGCACAACAGAGCTGAGCTGTAGAGAAAGACCAGAAGTTATTTAGCTGTGTGTGTGTGCGTAGCGTGTGTGTATGTAGTTAGAGGGGGGGCTCTGCTGGTGAGAGTCACACACACTTTTTCTCCTCTTCATAGGCTCTATTTGCAGCCAGAGATATGGATATAATGACTGGCTGATGGTTGTGTTTGTGTTAATAGAGTGTTTTTAGGAGAGGCTCTGAGATGTTTACGAGCAAGATTTCAGTGTTGGGGCTTGAGAGCATACAGTATCTTACATTGTTCTTCAGTTCAGAAAACTCATGCTAAACCTTATAAAGTTAGTGCAGCAGTAGCTTGATGCTGGAATTTTTTATTGGACATCTTTCCAAAATGCCACATTGGAACCCCTATACTGTGGTTTTGTATATATTTCAGTTAAATACTAGTGATTTTTGTGGGGGAATCAGCAACTATAGTTACTTTGATAACTATGCAGGGACTTATTCTTAAAAAGTCCAGCCAATCAAAACCAAATATGCATGATATGGGACTAAAAGGTTTATGCACATAAAACCAAGTGGCAACCTTTTGGCATTAGAAATTTAATTCTAGGTGGAAGAGTTAAAAACGGTGGTTCTTTATGAGTACACTTGAGGCTGGCTGCAGGAGCACCAGAAACCACAAACACACCACTTCAAAAAAGAAGATTTTTACTACAAAAATGAACAAGTTTACAGTCTGGTTCTAAAGAAAATTTGGGTCTGATTAGCTCATTTCTCTATTGGCACACACTAAGCGGGGTGAATTTTTTCACAACTTGTTAATTCTGAAGTTACTGAACTTATGGGTTTGGCCTATGCAAGGGAAAAACCATTGAATGACAGACAGGCACTCTGTAGTTGTCTGCAAAGAAGCTAAAGCCCCCCCTCTTTGCCTCATCTAAACTTGAACTAAGGTTGAGTTCATCATTTCCAATATGGCCGCCACTGATGATGGGCTTCAGATCTCCATATCAGAAACAGATGGGTGATGTCACAGACACAACATCCATATAATATAGAGTCTATATATGAAGTGCATTACACACAGCTTACTCTGTATTCATAAAATCACCTTGAGTCTTCAGTCATCTTGAAATTGACTCTTGTAAGTTGTAATTATGCAAGTTTAAAGACTTGTGAATTATGGGATAAGTTACAATGGACCATTAAGTTTCTCCTGCAGCACAGATTGAGCAAAATAGGAACACAAGAGAAATAAAGTGGTTGGAAGATGATTTTTCAATAAAATAGTTTTATTGACGGATGATTTTGGTGGCAAAAGCTTGATGTTAGTAGGTGATTGCAGCCAGACAGGAAAGTAATGAAGGAAATTCAATGCAACTGAGTCCATCATATACATACTGTCACTGCTTCATACTCTTTTCTGCTCCTGTGCTGTCTTTATTTATGAATCCATGTTACACATCCAGTGAGCATTTGTGGCATTAACCCAAAGGAAATTATTGTCATCAGTACATCATACCTTGCCATGATGTAAAACACAGTGAAGCCTCTTGAAGTGAAGGCATCTTTTTTACATTATGCCCTGCCTCCTGACCAGCCCTTTGTCAGAAAAGGGAAGCTTCACACTCTGAGAGACAGGTGTGAATGCACAACCTTGGAAAATTTCAGGGAAAGGCTGTCAAAAAATGTCCAGAGTAGATGAGTAAAATGGCTTATGTAATTTACACATTATGAAGCTGGACCTCTTAACCCTTTATTACCAAATGTATATTTGACACATGAGTTTAAAGACCTCTATCTCATCAACATGATAAATATTTTCATTAAAAACCTGCTTTAAAAAAAAGGTATTCTACCCTCTTGACGATTATCATTCCACTACATGCAGCTGAAGGTGCATTTTGGCTCTTTTCAAAATGACTGCTCTCAGGAAATTATCCAGGTTGCAGATAGAATAATATCTAAATTGTTACTCATTTTAAAAAATAAGCATATCCTGTATTAAATGAATGCATATTTAATAAAAAAATGTACTAAAAAGTTGCCAAAACTGCCAGATGTGTCAAATATGACACAAAAATATATTGTAAACAAAATGATATCAAAATTTTTTTGTGGATTTTGCTAAAAGAGTCAATAAACAACTCAGTTCCAAAAAAATGAGAGTTTTCTGACTATGTTTTGATGAGTCAGCCCTTTATGGGTTAAAGGAAGCTTATGGATTAATTTTAAGTTCTGTTGTTTTGTTTTGGGTTTTCACATTTGGCTGAATTCTCTGAATCTCTCTCTTGTCTCTCCTCTGTCACTCCAGCCCTCTCCTGGGTCTGCCCCCCCCCCCCCCACAAAACCCTCACTCTTTCCTTGTTTGCATTTCTGACAATCACTGAACGTTCTTTTCACTGCCTCTTAACCAATGACCTGACAGATACAGAGTAATCACTTCCTGGTGGGCTCTATGGACCCATCCACACACACGCACACATGCACACACACAAACAGAAGGCCAATGGGATGATATCAGCTCTCTCTCACGCACACACTTACACAGACAGCTTTCTCTAACACCCCCCTCTCTCTATACGTGAACATGTTGGGAATGTGTTGTATTAGCGTTTTTGTAGTCAAAGAGCAGAGTAATCCCTCTGTGAACGGCCTGGCTCGCTGGGGGACACAAGAGGGGGAGGACACTGACTGGCACACAAGTCTGAGATACAGATCAGATGATTCATGTGACACATTTTAAGCATTTTGTAACACAAGACAAGCCCTGTACATCACATTTCAGTGGATTCCAGTTATAATATTGGTGTCATGTCACATGATTTTTTTACTCCATGAGCATATCATAAACAGTGGATGTTTTGAAAGGTGCAAAAACTGCAGTTCCTTTAGTGACCACTTGAGGCTGGCTTGGGAAGTATTGGAAACCACAAACACACCCATTCAAAAAGGTCATCTTTTCACCAAAAATACACATTTATACAGTCTGGTTTAGAAAAATCATTTAAGTGTAAATAGCTCTTTTTTCTAACTGCACACACTGCACTGGATGTATTTTTTTTACGTCATTATTATAACAAAATAAAAATGATGAATTTTGCATATTTAGAAGCACAGCTGACTTGACAGACCCGTGGGCATCCTGTAGTTGTTAATGAGGATATTTAAACCTCACTCCAACTCCACCACTTTACTTCACACTGTCTCAACATTTAACATTTCAAACATGGCACCAACAACAATAAGTTTCAAAAATCTCCTCAGAAACAGATCAGGGACGTCATGGAGACTCCATGTGTTATACAGTCTATGGACATAATTAACAGATGTTGCAATAGGACAAGAATTAATCTTATCATTTGTTAAAAACTAAATACATCTCTGTTGTTTATAAAATAAACTACAAAATAACTTTTTGCTCTGATTTTTCAACTCTAAAGCTGATAATACAAATATTGAGCTACTCAAATTTTTACTGACCCATCTCTGGCAACTTTATTTAATTTTTAACAAGATTCCTAATCTGAAGATGGTTGGATTTTTCTCAGTCCTGTTACCAAAACTCATGTGTAAAAACTGTATTTTAAAAGTAAACAACATTAAAAAAAAATTAGGTAATAGAACTGAGATTTTAACCACCTCAGTTGTAGTTTAAATACCACTGAATCCACCTTTTTCTTTACAAGCCTACGGGTGTTGACTTCCGCCTGCGGTTATCGACTTCCGGTTGCTGCCGCCGGCAAGCTAGCTAAAAAAAACTTGTCAACAAATCATTAATGCTAGACAGAACTCAGTGTAAACTTTTTTCAAAACATCCACACTATGACTCCTCCTCTGATTTTTGTCCATTTTGTCACTTTCTTGCTTTTAAAAGCCGGTTATTAGAACGAGTATGACAGCTAGGCTAACATCATCAGCTTTATGGTCTCCATGGCAATGTTAACAAAACGTTCAACCAGAAGAGCAAAACCAGCAATCGCGAAAAGTAGTCAGGAAAAAGGTGGATATACAGACAAATAAATGAGTGAACTTACTTTTGGCTTTTTCCTGGTCTGCAGATGCTACGTCTTGTGGGCCATGTGACTTGTGGAATATTCCAAATTTTTCAGCGGGGGTAATGTGTTACAGTAATAGGGTTGAGTGAAAACCCAGGGACGCGATTGAGAGTAAATTTTAACTAAGGTTTATTTTTTCTTTATTTTTAAATTTAAAGTATAGTTCAGATAAGGAGTAACACAAAAGTGTAAAAATGTAACATTTATGAAGTATTTAAATGATTATATTTCATGGTCACGTCTAATTTTAGGAAGCAGGGACAGGCAACAAATGCTATAATTCTAGTGTTCAAGGACCTTTAAATTAATCTTTGAACTTTTTATTATGAAATATGCAATCAATGTGCAGGGCACTTGGCTTAATACAAAAAAAAAGATGTTTTACAGTGAATTTTATCATGTATTTATATATTTAATTTCCTGGGGATGCAAATGGCACAGATTCTGTCGAATGGCCCAGAGATAAAAAGTGATCAAACAAGTTTAATCAGTAATTTTCAGTACCTGTGCAGGTTCCTGATGCATGGCAGACATCTTTAGGAAGGTTCGCTGAGTCTGCAGTGCATTGTTCACCATCTCTGCCTGTCAAAAAAAGAGAGTCACAGTGAACCACACATCAAATGGAAGTCATGCACTGTGTACTCGGATTATTTGTCACGTAACACTGCCTGCTCTTTATTCTCTTTTGTTTACTCTTAACCGTCTCTATCTCATAGCTGGGACAATCTAGGTAGTAAATCTGTCAGTCCATAACATAAAAAGGAAAGTATCGTAAAACACACACACGCACACATGTACACAGAGTTTTGGTTCATCCCGACCAGCTGTGTCCTTTGTGTGTGTTTGAACCTCTAGTTGCGGGCCAGGGGAACCACCAAGGAGGCTTTAACCATAAAAGGAGCTCTTCAAACAGAGAGGAACTCCCTTAGGTTCCTGCTCACACACTCTACCTCCTTCTCACTTCTTTTAGTGATGAGAAACAGAAATCTTCTCTTTCAAGATACATTACAAAAAGACGCAACCACTGTTTTATCACATTTTACTTTTTCTTATTTTTCTGCCTTTACTTTTTTTTACGGAGCACATATTGCTGGTTTAGATTTATTACAAGGACAAAGCACAGGTATAATGGCTTAGTGTCTCAACAAAAACCCACAGCGACCTCGTGGGAACAGGTCATTACCAAAAAGGAAAACGCGTTCCACCAGCAACTTGATAAATGAATGGAGGGTCAATCCTCCCTGGCTTCGTTGAGGACAGGAAACCTTTAGGATCATGGACCTCCCTCACTCACAGTCTTTCAGATTTCCACAGCCATAAATATCTGATGGGATTTAAATTAGTGTGCATGAATTTATATTTATACATGAGGGTGTCGCTGAGAATTCTGGGTTCACTTTTTTACTGCCCAAGCTAACCTCACACATTTTCTATAACCAACCTTTCATTACAATTACAGTCCTTTAAAAGCTTTTCATAACTCCAACTCTGTGTTTAGAAACTGAGATAAATTACCTTGAGATGAAACGTGATTTTTTTTGTCCTCAACATCTACAGTCATTTAACATTTACACAGTGTTTGTACAGGCAGGCATTGAAAGCTGTATCTCTATTATAGTTATGATCAATTGTAGCGCTTCATGTTGTGTAGTAGTAAAGGTGATGTATCCTTTCATATCACATCGTGTCACATCATGTAGTATTTCTTTGCTTCCTAGCGGAGGGAGCATTTTGTATCGCATTACATGGTGACATTTCTTAACAAATCATATTGCATTGTATCGTAGTGTGTTGTTTTGTATTGTATTGTTTTGCATTAGTTGATCATATCTGGTGTAACATATCCTTTTATATTGTTGTAGCAATCAGTTTTACACTTCCATTGTGTTGAGATGGTTTGATGAGACCTATTTACCTAAAATGAAAACAGCAGCAGTGATCATGAATGGTAAATTGAAGTTGGCAGGCATGATTGTTGTTTCTTCCATTACAACGGCCTGGTGACCCTGACAGTGTTAGAACAGCAGATATGATGAGGATGTGTTGCTCTGATTCATTATTGTCACAAACCATTTGTGAGGAAAAGTATGGGTTTATATTCTGAATCTGTAGGGTCAGTGTGTGTGAGAAAGATGTTTCTTTATTAAAATTCCCAAACTAAATAAATACTGTTCCCTGCTTTTTTACTCACCCACACTTCTATAAATAACTAACTCTGAAATTACTAATAAAATGGATTTGACTGAGGAATTTCTGAGGAAAATAAAGTTGGGTTTAATTGTCAATGACAATTTTAGTCTCTTTTTCTTAAAATCTTTTTATTTTATTTTTATCATATTTCTATATTTTTTACTTCAGTATTTATACTAAGTGATGCATGCACCTTATTTTAATTTTTAATAATTTTATTCTTATTCTCATTTTAAATTACATGTTTGTATTTTTGCACCAAGAACACCAGCACAAATTCCTTGTGTGTGTGAAAACTTACTTGGCAGTAAACATGATCCTGAATCGGATTCTGAATTTTCATAAACTTTGTCGATTAGTGGTTTTATAGCAGAATAACAATGCAGGCTTTTATTTTAACCTCGACAGCTCAGGAAATTCCACCTGCCCCAGGAACTGCTTATCATCTTCTACACCTCCATCATCCAGTCTGTCCTCCATCACTGTTTGGTTTGCCCTCTGCCTCCAAACAAGACAGGTACAGACTTCAACGAACTGTTGAACAACTAACTTGCCATTAACTATAACTCATACACCTCTTTTACCACTACAGCCTGTTGTCTGTTCCCTTTTGCACATTCCCCTCATTGCAAATTGCACATCTTTTTAAATTATGTAATCCAATTCAAACAGATAGTCCTCACAGGCCCTTTAATCTTAACTTACATGCTTCTCAACATCACTTCCAAGTGCTCGACTGTGGTTCAGATATTCTGTCACTGGACCTTTCAGTAGGACGTCAAAGGCCTCAACGCACTGAGACAAACCTGGAAACAGAGAAACCACAGGTTGAACTTTGAATACACTAAGTCCTCATGCAGACCCCCTCAGGTGAGTTTCTTTAAAGCTTGGACTTGCCTCCATCGATGCCATTGACACAGTCCCCATTAGCCATGCAGCTGGACCCCTGCATGGTGACGGACATCTTCTCCAGACGAGTCACAGCCCGCTCAAGCCGCTCCATTAAACCCTCCATGGTGACAAATCTGAAAACAGGGCAGGAAGGATTTATTTTTTTTAACTGTGCTGTGAACCTTTTGATCTAAGACTGATAACTGGTGAAGTGATACAATATGGTATTTAACTTTAATAATCTCAGAAGATTTTTATTCTTTGTTTTCAGAACCAGATGAAATTTCAGCATTGACAGGCTAAGATTACAGCTAGAGGTAAACAAAGCTCTAGCTGTAATCAAATGCCACAGGTTTCAGTCAGGAGCTTAGACCATGTCATATCTCTGTTAACACTGACCAGCCATATGCATCACCATGAGGTAATGCAGGCCTCTTTCCAACATTTATTAGTCAGCAGGCAGGAATTCAATCCAGCAAATGACTGCATGTTTACAAACTCTACTGCCAGGTAACAAGCATGTCCTAAACCAACACCTGCTGCCTTCATGTACACAAAACCCAACTGTGTATCTTAAATCACTTTCATCTGATTTCATTCACTAGTTATAAAAAAATCCCATTAAGATTGCAGCTATATAGACTGGACTATGTTCCCTGTCTATATAAATGATGTCTTGTGATTATATGCTGTGAGCCGAAAACACGTCCAAGATGGGCGTCATCAAGTCACCTCTCTGGGGAAACCTCCCTGCAGTGCCAGATGCCTTTCGCACAAGACTCAGCGTCTATTTCTGCTCTCTGGGTCTCAACAAGTCTGAGGCAAGAGCTGAAGTCTGAAGAGTTCAGCGGAGGTTGATCTGGAGCAACAAGTCAGAAGTGGAGCAGCATCTACATCTGCTCTGGAACTCGTTCTCTTCAGTCAAATCAAGTTTATTATGGTTTAATGACTTTTATCATGTTATTTGATTCATGAGTTACATTTTCTGGAGTTCCATTTTCTTTGGAGTTCAGGGCCTGAAATTTTACTTTTCCTACAAGGTGTTAGCACATATATGACACAGAGCCGACTCTTTTTTTGTGCCATGTAATTTTACGAGCAGTTTTAATGTCGAAAATCATCATAATTGCGATTTTTTTGATGACCGCTGTTTGCAAATTGGACCAAAAGAGACCTGCAGTGCTTTCATAGTCAGTCAGCAGGCTGGATATGCTCTTAAATGTGCTCTGTTACACCTATAACCACAAGCATTGTGCTGTCTCAGCATCACAGAGAGTACATGTTCATCACTTTAACAGTAGGAGGTTCACCAAACTGTGATTTTCCCAGCATTGTTACTTAATCTTTTAAGAACTCACCTGTGGTTTTAACATTTTCTCAGCTGTTTTTTTTTAAGTTATTTTTTGGGGCTTTTTATGCCTTTAATGACAGAGGAGAGGACAGGGGATAGAGTAGGAAACAGGGTGAGAGAGGGGAGTGACATGTGGGAAAGTCACCAGAGGCCAGACTTGAACCCAAGGCTGCCTGCTCAAGGGCTTTCACCATATGGAGCACAACCTTAACCAATAGGTTATCTGCGCTCCTTTATCAGCTGTTTTAAAAAACAAACAATTAACTAATTATTGGTGGAAATGAAAAAAAAAAACTGTATCAACAGTAAAAACAATCTAAGTTTCAGAAGACTGAGACCTAGCTGACATGTTTAAATAATAACATCAAGATCAATGAAACAGAAACAGCATCTCGAAAACAGATTTATGAAAGACAAAAAGAAAACAAAGCAGTGCATTAATCCACCAATGAGTGAATGGAAACACCCCACCACCACCAGCGTCTCTGCAGACAGGTGGGCCACAGACCCTGGCACATTAAGACCCCCAACCGACAGCTGAGAAAGCACACATGCTCCTGCAGTGGAAAGAGATTACTGACTTCACCCTGACCTGCAGCATGTGTCTCCTGAACCCTCTGGCATGGTATCTGATCTTTGGGGCTATATTGAGCCTTCCCCTGAAGTTTGCTGCTTTGGGCCTACAGTAAGATATCCTATAGGTATTTATGTTCTGCTTTACTGTAAAGCCAATAGAGATTACAGATGTGGTTGAACTGATTCATCCAGATCAGGGGTCCCCAAACTTTTTCCTGTGAGGGCCATATAACTTTTCCCTTCTCTGATGGGGGTTGGGGTCAGTTTGTAACAGAAAAAGTGTGATGATCGCAGGGGTGCCTAAACGTAAACATTTATCATTTTCTAGAAAGCAACACAAAACCAAATCTGAATAACCCTTTCACACACGTCTTCACAGAAAAAAGTCAGGAAATAAATAATAACACTATTAATGAAATAAATAACATTTATGAAATAGAATGTCATGTTCTATGCGTGTATTAGTCTCGATCGCGTGCCGTGGCCAGACTGAAAAAAAAATCATAACGTCTCTAGTATTGTTTAGGGGGCCGGACCAAATGTGGAGGCGGTATCCGGCCCACGGGCTGTAGTTTGGGGACCACTGATCCAGATAATAACAGCTACACCTGTTCACAAAGCCTCTAAAAAGGGAGGCAGTAAGTGAATTGTTGGTGAGAAAGGTAGTATCTGTTTTGGGATAAATTGGTGAATGATAAATGTGTGAATGGCATATGGTGGAATATGGTGGACAGTTACAAATGGCAATGGAAAATTATTGATCACCACAAGAATGTCAACACCATTCAGTATAAAGATTTTTTTTATATATATCTCAAGATCTCCATCTGGGTGGAAATGAATTTATTTACTTTTAATTCTTCTTTCCACAGCAGGTTAAGATTTCCTATCCACACTGGGCAAAATATTAAGTTAAATGATAAATGTTAGGACTATGTTAAGGGGGAAAACGTCTATATAGACCATCCTTAACTTGAGATGTTATAAACTTGTATTGGTTCCACACAGGTGCTCATCCCGCAGGCTCTCACAGGTAAAGGATGGTCAGGCTTCAAAATAAAACATGACGCTGACACGCTCTGACAGGACTTTCACTCCCACCCCCTCAAATCTGATGCCTTATAGTCTGACACCGTTAATTCAGTCTGAGGAGGAAGGAAAATCTCCTCTCCAGAGGTCAATACACTGTGCTTTAATTCTGCAAACCACCACGCGAGATACCCCCCACATGAAGGCATAGAGGAAGCAGGTGGGGGGGATTAGGAGGGTCTCTTTACGGTCCGATATCCTCATCACCCCACCCCAAAACGAAGCAAACTTTATACCCTCGTACAAAATGATGGTGCAGATACAACATACCTTTACTTTCCTTGGGTCCTGGGGTTTAATTCCTCGTTGTTTTCTCGGAACTGTCACAGTCCATGAACGAAGCCGTGGTCGTGTGTTGCTGTCCTGCGGTCCCCTCCTGCCTCCCTGTCCCGTCACCGAGCGACGCACGGGGCCAGAACTCTTCCGGGATCTCCTAATTAAGCCACGCGATGAACCTGAGAGCCTCACAGCGAGCACAGACCAGGAGAATGACTCAGTATCTCGTCTGGGGTGGACTGGTTACCTCGCAGGCAACAGGGCAGCCTCAGAGAGTCTAGCTATAAATAAACTAGAGGCTGATGGACGTTGTGGAAATGTCAGCCCGGGTCTGTAAGCACGGAATCCGAATTTATAGGGGTACCTTCTTCATTCATTCAGGACCCTCAGGGAACATCTTATTCTTATTTCATAACGTGACATGAAGAAAACAATTTTACCCACAGCTAATGAGGCAGAAATAACTTTTCAAAATGAAATCATGGATACATGGTATAACACTTATCTACTTACCAAATCAGCATCACTTGTTGCATCCATTTTATAACTAGATGAATGGGCTGAACTCACCCAACCAAGCAACAAACACTTAAATGGCTCTGACATACTGCTGTTTGTCAGATATAATGTTGCCCATAAAGCTGGAATAAAATATTTTATACTTCTTCTCATGTGTGCATGTCTGATAATGTTTCTGTCGTGTATTACAAGTGCTTTCAGTACACTGTGATGCAAAGTGAAATCACACTGAGATACTTTTATAATGCTGTTTAAGGATTCAATATGTAGGTGGGTGAAAGAGGTGGTAAACTGGTAAAAATGAAAAATTCAATTGGTTTAACCAATGTTTGCCTTAAAAAATCTGATGTGAAAAAAAAAATACTATGAATATGATTTTAGCAGTCTACACTGTAAAAATGAAATTTAAAATTATTTTAAATCAACTGATCCAAAATAGAGAGAAAAAAAATGTCAAAGTACAACAAAACCCCCATCAAGTTTAGAAATAAAATATGCTAAATATACTTCAAGATGATATTTCATTACAAATAACTTATTTCATCAGTACACCTGAATAATTTATTGGAAGGTGAATTATTTAATACATGCTTTTGTTTTTACAGCATTTGACAAATTAATGGGACGGATTCTATAATCGCTTAAAAATGGTAGGAATGTCACAGACCACCAACAGAAATGCAAACTTTGCATTTAAACAAACAATCTAACATGTTGTTTCAACAAGTTTAAAGCATATTTTTGATGCCAAGTATATTTGTCACTTTCCCCTGTAAAAAGGCATAGTAATCACAGTTTGGATAGAAAAAAGTGTCTGGATTTGGCTGAAATAGTACTATAATTTCAAGTTTTGTGCCACATATGGTTTCTTTGCTTAGCCTGCTCACACAATAATTTGAATCAGACTTGATATCTATAGTATAATACATGATAACGACACCATTCAAAGTGAATATACAACTTTGTATAAAATAGTGTTACTTCAAAGAATCCCACCAACCTGAACCAGCTAATAACCTCCATTCATACCTAATTGATTGACCCAAACATTAACAAAGTGCTCCTAAATTGGTGTTTTTGTTCTCGAGTTTAACTATCTCCTACTCAGTACCTACGATCAAATTTCCAAAGAAGTAGCTGAATGCTGTATTGTATGTTGTGAAACATACTAAATGCATTTCAAACCTGGAAAACAGGCCTATTAAAACATTTCATTTGTCTTTAAACAGTTGATAATTCATTGTCTTTTTTCCCAACTGAAAATGTTGCTGACCTAACCATTCAAGTCACCTTTGGTGACCCAATCAGATGCCATGACAGCAGCTAAAATCACCCATAAGCCTTTCCTGCATGTGCTTTGTCATGAATGCAAACTGACAGTAGGCGGGCCAGTTTCATGTTTCAGCAGGGACAAAAATACACCCTGTAGCTGAGAGAAAGAAGGCAGAGGCGTGGCTTTCCTCTTAAATAAATTATTGATTAGAGAACGCATCAATCATTGATAAACTGAGTTCTTGGAGAGTTCTTATGTGTCATTTGGATCTATGTAAACTGTGGACGTCATGGTAACGTGGGTGTTTCACATAATCTCATCTTGTAACTGACAATGGCATCCAGTATATCATCTGACATGTTTGTTACCTTGCTGGCAGAGAATAAATTCAAATTCATGAACAAATTCAAGTGATGCTGCACCAAAGTGTTCAGTAGTAAATATTTAAACTTTGGTCAGAAAAAAAGAATGAATGCTTTGTCTGTATTATATTCATAACTGTTTTATAGAAGTTAGTTTTTATATCATAAGTTAACATAAGCTTGTAAAAAGTCTCTTCTACATTTACCCTTTTTCTGAATTTCATAACACTCCAAACATTTTAACATGCTACCAACTTCCTAATTTGGCAAGGTTTTGTTTGTTAGCTAATTCAGCCAATTCAAAGAGTTTTAAATCAAGATGAAAGATTACTAGCTTACTAGCTTGGTTTGAAACAAAGCACTTACTAACATAAGCTTACCTCTGTGTTCTTTTAAACTTGGATAGCGTATTTATTAGGTGGACTTGGTGGTCACCATAGTTTATCTAACATTAAGCTAAAGAGAGCAGACAATAGCTGTGGCCCAAATTATAATTAATGGACGTAGTCTCCTTGATGTCAAACTCATGTTTCTGAAACTGAGTTTTGAAGCAAATGGGCTGACATATTGGAAATGAAACAGGCTTTGAGTCTCCACACTAACAGCTATCGTCAGTCACATGAGCTGAGCTGTGCCTCTGATTGGGTGAACTTGTGATCTTGATATCTTCTAAACTGTTAAGTTGGTCTTGTTTCATTCTCTCCTCTATCTGTCAGTCTAACTTCTAATCTTAATGTCCCATTAAAGTTATTAACCATGGATCTCTCTGGGAGTCTCTGAGTTTGTCTGTTGGGTTCCTTTGGATTGTTGCTGTGGACGGCCTGCTGCCATGGACCTACCAGACTCCAGCTGCTACCGCTTTTTACATTTTCTCCATGATCATCACTACAACACAGAACTATGAACCATGGAACTGTGTCTCTCTGTGTCCATGCCTCTGTCTCTCTCTCTCCCTGTCTCTCTCTTTGCACCCCCCTCCCTGATCTAATCCCAACACAGTCGAGGCAGATGTCTGTCTAACATGAGTCTGGTTCTGTCCGAGGTTTCTGCCCGTTAAAGGGAAGTTTTTCCTTCTTGTTGTAACTTGCTAAATGCTGCAAATGTCTGTACTCATGGTGGGTTAAGATGAGTTAAAACTTTTTATCTTGTCTTGATGTTGGGTCTCTGTTAATACACACACACACACACACACACATAACCCATTAGGAAAACACTGACATGAAACACTGGTTTATTTGAGGTCTACATGAAAAAAGAAGAGAAAGTGACACCGAGATTTTTAAATATAGAACATTTTATTCCAATTTTGAGTAAATGGTGTTCAAATTCTGAAGTGAAGGTTTCAATGCCAACAGAACCTTTGCATTCAAATGGTAACACTTTACATGCCTTCATCCAGTGACAATGAAAAGCTTCCTTAAAAAGATTTTTGTCATTTATTTGTCATATTTCCCTTGTAAGAAATAGTTCAAGTATAAAAATTCCCAACAGTGTAAAATAGCCCATCTGATGAATACTGAGCGAAAGGAGCACAGCTACTGAAATCTCGACAACAACTATACATTCTAGTGGAGAAAGCAGCATTTTTGCTTGTTTTTTTTCTTTTTGTAAATTTTTCTTTTGCTCTCGTCTAAACATAGAAGAGGCAGAGTACAATCTGCATGCAAACAGGCCTGCATTAAATAAAGTTTCTTCCCTAAAAAAGGCATAACGGCATTGAGCTAATGTTTAATGTCACGTTCTAAAGGATCATAAAGATAAAAAAAACTAAAGTACAGTGCACATAACAGTATCTTAAATAAGTCCTACATCAACATTTTTGGTTGAGTATGTTAATATAATAATAATTATAATAATATTATTACTAAAACTAATCAATAACTTATATATGCCTTGAGATGAGTACATCATAATATTATTAATACAGTACCGCCACTAAGTCTCTACTCTTGGAGCGTCAACATAGTCAACCCTCAAAAATAAATATCTTAAATAGTAGATTTCTTTCTTTTTTCATTTTTTTTCTGTCTTAAATAGCAGTAAAAATGTAAGGCACACAGAACCAACAAAACGTCACAGAGTCAAACCCCTGACCTCTCCACCCCACCTGGTGTTCTTGACAGACATGAGGCAGGCCAGTTGTTGGGGTGGCTTTGGTAAAAGTGTGTGTTTGTGAGGGTATACCTGACACCAGACTTCAGCAGCACAGAGGTGGAAGTGCTGACAGCTGCAGGGCTGAATGACTGGTGGGGTGGGGGGCTCTGCTTTGGGGCTCTGTGCTGGGTGGAGGGTTGTGAAGTTGGTTCCCAAATGGGCCCGGCCGGGGATTAAAATGTGACAGCTCAACAAACGAGCACAAGTGATGCGTTCTTTCCAGAGTGATCTGTCTGTGTGGAACTGGGGCGGCTCTGTCCACCCCCACCAGCAGCTGCTCTTTCTCTTTCTTTCTTTCTTTTTCATTTTCTTTCTCTCCATCCCAGAGCCACAGAGAAACACAACTGTGCCGCCTTTGTCTTTGACTGCCATGTGTGCAACTCTGGATGTGTTGCTGTATGTGTCAGTGAGCAAAACGTGGAAAAGCAACTGATTTAGTGTTTCTCATTGTCTGGAGCCGTTTTCAACCTCTCCGCTTTTGTCAGTGCGTTTGTTGTGTTTGCCAAGTCCCCCTTTAGTCCAAGAATAGAGTCAGAGTTGATGACATTTTCAGTCTTTTTGTTTTTTTCTTTGTTGTTTTGTCTCCTGGTGATTTGTTTGCTTTGCATAGGTCAAGAGGTCGAGCAACAGAGTAAAAAAAAAGGGACATTCAGCATCAGGAAAGGTAGTTCTTCAAATATGTGTGACACAACAAGTTACGACTCCACGACTTCCTGACAGAGGTCACATTATAATAGCTAACACTTTGGAAACGGTTCCATTTCCCTGATTATCAGAAAATATTAACTCAAAAATATGAATAGACAAAAACGACAAGAAAAGCCCCCAAATGTAACAATAGTGATAATAAATATAAATGTTATGAGGGCATCAAATAACTGAAAATTAAACTCGTGGAAAACCACAAGTGAAAAAATAGAACAGTTTCCTTAACTAACATTAAGACAGCAATAGGACTTAAAGGCTTAGTTCAACACCTATACCAACCACAGGGATTAGTTCCTGCATTTTCTCTAGAAATAAGTACTCTACTACAATGATAATAGTAATGATAATAATTATAATCATAATAACAACAACAGTAATAATAGTAAATCTCTTTCCATTATTTGTTCTGCAACTTTTTTTCATTTTCTTGTTTTTTTTTTGGTTGAAGCACAGCAAGTTGGAAAGTTACTGTAAAAGTTCCCACCTCACCATCATTATCACTATCACCACCATCATCATCAGCATCATCATCAAAGCAACTCTGCCTCTGAGTCGCTGACAGGCCCACCTTTTAGGCCACTCCTGCTTCCTTTTCCTTTGATGCTCCATCTTGAGCCCAATCAGCTGTGGCCTGGGGCGGGCCTCTTCACTCTGTATGTCCATGGTTGCAGTGGCTGCTATTGCATGCGGTCAGCTTGCAACTGCTGAGGCTGGTACTGACCGAAAGCCGCTGCGGCAGCTGCAGCTGAGCCTGGGGCTGCAGTGGCTAAAGGCTGCTGAACTGCGTAGCCGTAGCCGGCAGTAGCCACGTAGCCGGCAGCGGCAGGGGATGCAGCATATGGGTACTGCTCGTAGGCTGCGGCGGCTGCAGCGCTGGCTGCTGCTGCAGAATACTGCGCGTAGGCAGCTCCAGTGTAGTCGATGTAAGGAGAAGAGGCGGTGGTAGGTGCAGCAGCTGCAGGTTGCACATGAGGGATGACCACGCTTGGCTGAACAAACGCCTGAGGGTACACATAGTGTGCCGGGATGCTGTGAAACAAACACAAATATGACTGGTTAGTTTGATTCTCAGAGTACCAGACCCTACCCTAAAACCCAAACCCAACTCCATCACACTGCGGCTAAGCGCCCGCCCACTACCCGTCATTCAGCCCCAGTCCAATCCACCAGTCATAAAACAACGGAAATGCCTGCTAGTAGGGATTAGAAAAATATAGGGTTGCCAAAATAGAAATCTCTGTGAAAAAAGACATGAAGTTTAGGTAAACTTTGAACACCCAGAGGTCACTTCTGAAAGATCACATCAGGATGGTATCATCAGGAGGTTATGATGTCATGGTCTGTGTGGGAGATAACACAGGGAAACATTTTCAAGTTTTCTGTTTTGGTCAGTTTTGACTTTGTAGAGAGAGGATCCAGGTATCAGGAAGAAGTTGAGGGTATTTAACTTTCAGCCTGTTTGACCATCACATGAGGATTTTGCTGTAGTGCTGTCCTGATGTCTGCTGGAGGGCGAGCGGCTGGGGGTGGAGAGAGAGGGGAGGATTACAGTGTGTGTGGTGGGGGGGAACTGGGGATGTGGACAGGGGATGAGCCAAGTGAAGCATTGTGAAAATGTCACTGCCACTTTGACAGCTGGACAGTTTTCAAAAAGGGACGCTGCTGGCCATTTCCCCCTCTCTGTCAGGACAAAGAGCCGGGGAGGCAGCGGGGGGGAGCTGGGACTAGGTTAGCACCAAGAGGGATGTTTCGATTAAATAAACAATTATGAACAATGAGCACATTTTGCACTCCATGACATAGCCCGGTCCCAGCCCTCAAACTGAATAAGGCTAGACACTCAAACAGCTACAGTTAGGGGAGCTTTTGACTATCGGTGGAAGTAACAAGAAAAATTTTGGAAGCACCGATATAAATTTAACCCTTTAAAGCCTGACTTTTCAAAAAATAGAAAATTCTATTGCTATATCATTGTATTTTTATTTTTTTTGGATTACATTTGATAAATTGGGCAGTTTTGGTAACATTTTTTTTAGCAAAGGTTTTAATAAATATGCATTCTTTAATGCAGAAAAGACTTGTTTTAAAAAATTAGTAACAATTAACATGTTATTCTTGCCACAAATTCTTGAAAATTAGTAATGATTTTCCTGAAAAAATGTGTGTGGATGATTCCATGAGAGCAGCGAATTTGAGAAGGGCCAAAATACAACTTCAGCAGACTGTAGTGCTGAGTGGAATGATAATCGTTAAGGGGGTGGAATACTTTTTTTTTTTATTTAAAAGGTTTTTAATGAAAATATTTATCATGTTGATGAGATAGAGGTCCTTGAAACTCATTTATCAAATATGATATGTTCGGTAGTAAAGGGTTAAGCTCATAAATAAGCATCAGACAGGAAATAACTGTATTTGTTGCAGAAGCCTCAGCAACAACTTTGTGACTGAGTGAGTGAGTTAACACATTAATATGTTGATGGAAATATCTGGGAAACCCAAATATTATGAGTGACTGCATAAATTCACATCAGGGGGTTCCTTTTTTGAGTCTACACTGGAGATTGGGTGCAGAAATTGTTAAAAGCTGAAAGGCAGGATCTATCGTGGCAACCCTATTATCATTATCCAATCCAACCCACAGCTCAACCCAAAACAGTGTGCCAGGAGAAAAACAGGAAAAACAAAACAACAGCAAGGCATCAAAGAGGAAGAAATAAGTAAAAAAAATAGTCCACCTTGACTAGACTGAAGACTGAATACAGAGACAAGAACAACAAGGCCACAGCACAATCACTCAACTGAAGGACATGAAAAGTAAAACTGCTTGGTATTGACTGTGTGACTGGGAAGAGTCTGAGAGTTGGTGTGGCTGTCAATAAAGTGCAGTCTTAAGTGTGTACATTTTTAAACACACACACACACACACACACACACACATTGGTTAGACCTAGTGACTAAAGCTTGTTTTATGCTTGGCGATGCTTGAAATGTTTCTCACATCCGTATTCTATGGTGATATGAAGATATTATTAGGCAGCATTGTGTTCAAGTCCCTTTTTTTCTGAAAAGTTTCTTCTTCATTAGTTGTTAGATTTTAAAACTGGGGTTTTATGTCGCTTTAAACGATCAACAGGAGCCGTCAACAGGAGCTCCTCATGCCCTAAGTACAAAAAATACAGGCATTTATGTGATTCACCACACAGAGATTACCATGATAGCCTTGTGATGAACAACTCCTGGTGTGAAATTGTGGCTGAATTTGGCAGAGAAGAGGAACTTGAGAGAAAAAAAAAGTTCTAAACAACTTCTTCTACTCTAGTTTAGCATTGTGGTATACGTGTGTTTGCAATACACCGCCCCCTGCAGTTTGGGAACGGATGTAATAAAAGTGACACGCTATCTCTCGTTCAGATCTTGCGCGTCTCATTTCCATTTCACATTTGTGTGGAAAGCATAATCAGCCCTTTACAATAATGATTGGTGGAGCATTAAATCCAATTTCTGGCTAACAGTATTGTCAGCTAGGTTTAGTAGAATTATGACTTAACATTGATTTCCATCATAATTTATCAGAAGCAGTTTAAAACACATAAAAATCAGTTGAATAGTTAAAAAGGGCACAGGGTTTAGCTCAATTGGTAGACCAGGCGTCCCATTTACAGAGGCTATCATCTCCCCGGCAAGGGTTTGGCATATTGTACCCCTCTCCCTCCATATTTCCTATCTCTCTTAAACAGTTCCCACAAACAGGCTAAAAGCCAGTTAACTGTCAGTTATCCTACAGTTCAATGGTTTAATTTAGCATTCTATGAAATCAAAGCTAGCATCACTGTTAGCTAGGAATTAACACCAATTTTACACAATCAAACATGTTAGCTTGGTAGTGGGTGAATGCTAACATTAGCTGATTGGTGTTCCTTTATATTGTTGTGTCTTGAAATATGACAAGATATCACACTAAATTTTCAGTATCTCTTGTCTTTGCGCTTGAATTTTTAGCCTCTTTTTAAAGTTTGATTTTCAATTTTACTGTTTCCACTTTCATGGTATCCCTTGCATTGTCAGGCTGACTACTTCACTTATCCACCTGTTACTTCAGAAGCTGATGGGTGTTGACTTCCGCTGGTGGTTATCAATTTCCAGTTGCCACAGCCGGCAAGCTAGCTCAACACAACTTGTGCAAAATCATTAATGCTAGACAGGGCTCAGTGTAAACTTTTTTTTAAAACATCCACACTATGACTATGACTATGACTATGAGAGCAAAACCGGCAATACCTATGAACTATGGATAGTCAGGAAAAAGGTGGATACAAGCATATGCTTACATACGCTTGACCATGTTTGACCATGGGAGGCAAACTCTGGCCAAAAAATTATTTTTTTGGTTATTGTATTTTTTAAAGCCGCTTTTTGTTAAAGGTAGTCATAACAAAGGGATGTTATGTATTCCAGTATGAGACCGTTCTATGGACCAGGCTAGTGCCCACATACTTTACTGTGGGACATCTTGTTTTGTGTGTCTTTTTGGATGTTGTAATCAATAAAGTTGTCTCTGCCTTTGTGCAAGCTGTCTGCTGAAGGAAGGGATGATACTAATGCCTCACCTGTTTTTTAACCAGAGTCTCAGTATGTGGATGACACCCTGCTTTATCTCCCATAATGGTCCTACTATGCTTAAAAATCTCAGGACCTGTGTCCACTTACTGCATTTTTTTTGTGCTGGCAGCGTCAAAAAAAAAAAAAAAAAATAATAATAATAATAATAATAATATAATAATAATAATAATTCAGAAATTACAATGACTCAGCTGAATTTTTTAAATCTAAATGAGCTGCACAGGTACACCTTTTAAACTAGTATTACACATTTCCTCTAGTAGCACTTAACCAGATCTAAAACCAGTGTAAGGAATGAATTTTTGAATTACATAATAAAAATGATTTTACATTTTGTGGGTCAGCCACTCTGGCCCTGTTTAAATGGCCCTTGCTCTGCTTACATGACAGATACAAAGACACTATCATGCTGTCACCAGACCCCCCCACTAAACACACACACACACACACACTACACAGAGCTTCATGCGACTGCAGTGTCAGCATTCGAGGCTTTGTGTGGCACAATGGGTGCGCTTGTTTTTCTTAACACCGCTGGCCCATGTGACGAAAGCTCGCTCCAAGAGAATGAGGGAGCGTGAGGGAGAGACATCCAGACATTTGTTTGTGTCACACTGCAGACAAAGACACACATACACGCACAGTTAGAGCCCATACTCATATGTTACAATGCAATACACATATATATACACACACACACACAAACGCACATTACTTTTCCTAGAGCTTGCGTAATAACTGATTGGCTACATTCATCCATAAGACATACACAAATTGTTCCTAGTAAATGACAACATTTTTGTGCTGTAGAGAAGAGCAAAGAGAGACAGACACAGGGAGGAAGACAGGAGAGTCATGATGAAGTAACAGAGAGAGCCAGAGGTGATGTGGAAGGCACAGTTAGTGAATTTGTTGCTCTTCACTTGTGTTAATTTAAGAAACTGCTAGTAACACCAGGGATATAGTAGAGCACACACAAGCAGTGTTTGTTATTTTGAAGGAACAATGTGAGGAGTGGGATTACTGATAAAGGCAAAAAAAAAGATAAAATCACACAGAAAATCCACCACTCACTCAAACAAGACACATGACACATCCTGTTCAAAAAACACTAGCAGAAGCAACAAGAACATAAAAGAAAACTTTGCACATCCTTGGCAAAGTTAACACGCCTCCACAAAAAAAAGAAAAAAAGAAAAAAAGAACACCCCAAAAATTCAATCAATCCAGCTTTTTTTTGTCATTAAAGTGAGAAAGCACACGGTTTAGCTAACAACACCACTTCATAACTGCACACAAAGCTCTACGTTCTATTCAAATGAAGTTAAAAAAAAAAGGTCAAAACCAACGTACATGCATCTATAATCACCATTTTCAGAGCTTGTTTGTGTGTGTTTGAGTCTACAGGTTAATCCTTTTCTCTGATCTGTGATTACGCTCGCAGAACTATTCCACAAACCAGCAGAGTTAGCTTAACCGAGAGCGAGCCTGTCGGACCAGAGAAAGATAGATAACATTGAGTCAGGCTGGAAGTTTCCATCATTTTCCACTCAGCACGCACGCACACACGCACGCACACACACACGCACACATACACTCTGTATGCATACACACTCACGCAAACTTTTATAAACAGGCAAACCTAGAAAAGGCAGTTTGCCTGGCTGTTGATGACAAAGCTGTATGCAACTTTGTGTCCATCTCCAATTATCAGCCATCAATTAATGTTTTATGAGACAAAGGAGTAAAAGAATTCAAAAATAAGACTCAAAGTCTAATTAATCACACTTTAAATGAGATGAAATGCAATTAAATATGTCTGATTACTTCCTATCAACATTAACACTCTATTACATGCCAACATTTCTCTGCAATACTCATAGACTCATGTTTACTTACCCATAAGGCCTTTGGATGAACGCAGGGTGAATTTGAGGAACACCAAAAGTAAAACCTGCAAAACAAAGTAAAGAGAAGAAGAATTTAGACAGCTTAAAAGTTTTAAATTTTATTATCGTCTCCGAAGTATCTGCATGACATGAAAACATGTTCTTACAAATACTCTATCTCTCGAAAAACCACGCAAACCCTGAGGTGAAAATAAGTGAGGACTGACTTGATTTTCTTGTTTGCTGCTTTGTTGATTAAACTGACTCCACACTCCCAAAGAAACACCGGGAAAAAAAAACACTTTCTATGTTGGTTCAAACAGACTATCTGCTCTCTCTAAGACCAAATATGCTCCTCTCTGGCTGCACAATTGATTTAAATAAAATCTGAAGCTTGTATAATAAAAGAAAGGTGAGTTTTTAGATTTTTACTGATCCTCTTTTCTTTACCTGGCTGCATCACACGAGGCTTGGCACCCAGGTAGGCCAGGTTGACGTTTGCCTTCCTGCCATCAATGATTGGGTTTGGGTCCTTGCAGGCCCGGTCAGCAGCCGAGCGGTCAGCCATTGTCACCTTACACAAAGAGGAGGAAGAAAGCACTCAGTATGAGAAAGATGTACTTAAAGCTCCGGTGAGGAAAGGTGTGTTTGTGTTAAATTTGGTATGCCCCGTGGTCAAAGTGATGCTTTTATCTTTGCACACATTATCCTGTACATGTGTATTTTCATTTTCACACAACAAATGTCATTCTGCTTTTTAACAGTCTCTCATCTTGAATACTTGCAATTGAGAAAGTAAAACAAATAGCTTTCTTTACTGTGCTGTAAACTGCTTTATCTGGTGCCTACCCCTTCGCAACTGTTAACACCATTAAAAATTACGATACGGAAGCTGTTAGGTGTTTTTTTTTTTTGCTCCTGGTCTAGTGTGGTTTTGTAGGTTTGAAAAGAGGAATCACTGTACATTTCAGTCTTTTCATAATCACTCCAAAACTCCTCTCAAGAGCTTTAAAATACACAAGACAACCTGCTCATTTAACAACAGATACAAAGGTGTGTACAATTGTGCCACTTGAGGAGAAAGTTTTCAAGTGTGTGTAAGAAAAAAAAGCGGATTGCTTTGTGTTTGACTTGTACATGTTAGGTTTATAAGAGCTGAAATTAGTATTAAACTGGTTCCAGTCTGAGATAACTGCCAGACAACCTCCTTTATCACTCTCATCGCAACCAAACTAACACTTGGCTTAGAGCTTTACCAATCAGCAGCTAACTCATTACACTCCTCTGGTGAGTGGATGTGATGTAGCTGCAGCAAGTAAGTAAGAATTTAGGCAAATAACTGAGCCATTTTTACATGTTCATAGCTGTGCATATCAGGGCTGACGACACAACTTTATCTGCTTGTAATTTGTGCCAAAGTTCCCTTTTACATGCTATTTAAAACCTCTGAGAAGGCCAAACATGATAAGCATAATGTGGAATTAACTGTCAGTTGGTTGATACTATTTTTAGTTTTTAATTTTCATAAAAATGACACATAAAAGAGGAAAGTTGATGCAAATTCTGAAAGTTTGCAACTTATATATGGCGAATAAAGTAACAATACTGTGTAACTGTTAGGTGAGTTTGGAAGAAACTCAACCTGTCATGATGCAAACGTTGATGATGAAGGCGAAACACTTGAGAATTTTGCTTCTGGTTACTTCATGTGTTTTATGTGTTAAGTTTTTATCACAAGTGGGAGCGAAATATTTCACCAAGTGTTACATCTGACGTTGTAAACATCTTTGAGAGATGATGAAACCGCTTGAGAAAGCTGTCCTATAATATCGAGCCATCGTTGTGCGTTTTTCCTCAGCCCACCACAGCTGTCAGCTCACTTTTTAACATGTCAGGGCGCATACCGAAGCGCAACAAGTCGTTGGGTGCGAGATTGCAACAGTAGCCAGTGACAAATTTAGGCAGGATAGTGTTATCAGCACACAAACACCACATGTTAGTGGGTGTATTCAAGTTAGTCAAGATGTAATGACAGAAACTTGCGTCAGGAGGATTTCACCCACATGCTTAAAAAGTTTGAAGTTCAATCTGCATACAAGTGTCAGATGTGTTATCAAGTGATACTCACAAATCCATAACCCCTAGACTTCCCAGTCTGCCTGTCGGTAATGACAACCGCTTCTTCAATCTCTCCAAACACCTCAAAATATTTCCTGAGACTTGAATCCGTGGTGTGGTAGGGAAGCCCCCCGACAAAAATCTTCGTGTAGGTCGTGTCCTTCTGCGTGGTGTGCATCGTTAGTGCAAAATACAATAAATAAACAATTAAAAATAAGAATAGTGCAATGTCTCCTTATCGATATTTCTTTGGCTGAAGGGAGAGAAAAGAGAGATCAGCTGGCTCTGTTTTTTTTTAAACAAAACAAAAAGTCGACAAAAATCGAGGCTTGGAGGTAGATTGATCTTCCGACAGTTAAGAGGAGAGTGATATGGAGCGGATTGTCCCACAGAGACCATCAGGTGTTTCCAGCTCTTCTTAGGGAACTCTGCTGTCTAACTGAATAGTTTTGGGACCCATTCCTAAAAGCGCTGCTGTCTAACTCCACCCAACTGTTGAGTCTGTGTCAGTGCCCGCCCATCGACGCGCAAAAACAGCTGGGAAACCTGCACGCTGTGTGTGAATCACTGGAGCTCTTTATTTATAATCAAATATGGGCTGTTTCAACTAGAATCACATTCAATCAACCAACAGAACCTGATGACAAGGATTATATGATAGAGACAAAAAGAGCAGAAACTTCATGAAGATGCATGAAGAGTTGTTGTGTGATTTCCACCGCTGTTTTTACAAATATTGGTTACTTATGCCCGTCTCTTTCAGGATTAAGTTCATTTGTCAAGCTTGGACTCATGTGAAGACTGGTTGATTTTAAAGAGCAGCTGTTCAGCAGCAGTATGGCGCAGACAGACAGGTGCAGTACAGACAGCCCACCTATGGAGGGGTCCATACACGTTTCTGGTTTCAGTGGTTTGAATCATTCATGTTGTTTTTTAAATCATTAGAAAATTCCTCAGGAGTCAGGACTCTGAACAAAAATTGTAGACAGGAGTAATTGTTTTACTGTCCAGCGAATGAGTCCAGTCCACCACGAGTGCAGCATTTAGCAAGTCAGATGTCAAGCCGAACTTTAGGCAGAACCAGACTCATTGGTAGTGTTCAGCCATTTGCTAACACTGGATGAGCAAATAAAGTAGGACAGAGGTAGAAGAGACAATCAACAACCAAAGGAAAAAAATACTATTAAATAATTAAACAAAGATATGATGATTGTACTACTAAATAATTTCAGAGAACGTATTTTTTGTCAGCGGATTTATGTGCTTCAGATTATGCTAATTGCTTGTTAACATGACCAGTGCTAGGGTGCTAAGTATGACGCAGCATTTTTGCTAGCTTAAATATGCACTCACTTAAACCACAAAACGAAAGAGTAATGGTGTAAAGCCATTTGACATTTACATGATAAACGAAATGTGCCAGCCAGGTGCTGAACTGACAAACAAAATACCTGAATATTTCATCACTTTATCAAGAGGCTTGCTGTATTTCAGAGTGCAACAGTGTTTTTTGTTTTTTGGTTTTTTTTTTAACTTCCGGTGTTAATTTTAATTTCACTGAAAGCTTATAGTCACATGGGTTTAAAGAAGTACAAAATAAACTAAGAATAGTCAGTTGGTAAGTTAGTTTATTTGCAAGGAGTATGACACATTAATAGTGTTGCAACAGCTTAAGTCAACAGAGCTGGCAACAGTACTGAGAAGTCTGATATTGATAGTAGTGGCAGTCATAGGCAGGTTCATAGCATTAGCCTAGCTGTGTTTTTTTTTAAACCACAAGGTAAGATAAAGTCATAGTTTTCTTCACTCATATCTATATCAACAAAAGGTTTGAAAACATTAATCCTGATACAATTTAGTGTCCGTTTTCTGTGCTGAAATCTGAATCAATAATTTCATCTTAAAATGACGGAGATCATATTTTAGAAACCAAATCAAGTGAGAAGAAGATTAAAAGCTACAAATGTGTCGTGCTGTTCTGACAGGACAGGATACTGGTCAAACAGCCAGAGATCAACTCAGTGATTAAGGCATCATGTGGAGCTCGGCCTCCTCAGCACCCAGCTGACTGACACCAGGATGTGTGTCCCTTTGAACAGCCGGCAACCAGGCAGGAGTCATTTTGATCCAGTAATGTGAGAGGGAGCTCAGATGTTAATCATTCATGAACATTCGTGGTCTACCTGTTGCCTTCTGTCTGGACATGTAGCACAGCGAAACAGAACATGTTAACGTCATTGTCAGTGTAGTTTAAAAAAAAAAAAATTGTATCCCGTGCCTTTGCAGTGAAATTATGCCAAGAGTCTATCAAACTGGTCCCAGAACTTGTTTTCGGTTTGCATTGCAAAGAAATGTGTTGATGAATCAATATTTTAAAGTAATTTAAAAATCTAGACTTCTGAACAAAAAGGATGGTAAAATCCATCCATAGCCTATGTTAATTTCCACTGCTGGGGTTTTGTTAACTGAGAAATGCAACCTGATAGAGCGTTTCTCTGTAGTGTCTCTGTTCACTCACTGTTTTATTCATGCAGCCACGCACGCTTTAAAGTCTGAGTGGAACTGTGAAAAATGGGGGGCCAGCATCAAGTTTCCCAGCTCAACAATGGGGATCCGGTCATGTTGCATTCATTTGTTGTTTTGTGTTCATGTGCAACATGCTGACTTGTCTGAATCCTCTTATAACCTCTGTAAGTAAGACTGTTTCCATATTAAAAGCTTTAATTGATAGAAAACCCTCCCCCAGATGTTCCCTAGCCCTCTGACAGAATCCTGCATCACAGAAGTGTTAAAAATGTGTCATAAAAATATTTTATACAATAATATGGTTATATGAGTTTAACACCATTCCCATTAAAACAGGCAGAGTTTGTAAATGATTTAAATAAAACATTTCAGCAAAGTAATTTTTTTTTGTGATTTTTCTGTTAAATAAAAAGAAAAAAAAAAGCTTGTAATGCCCGGAGCTGAAACTGTAATTGTTTGTTTGACTGTAGCACACACCTGTCAGGCTAAAGGTCAAAGGTCAGTGGAACAGCTGAATACCCAGAGCTCAGTCACACTGACCCTGTGTCAAAACTACTCAACCACTCAGAAAATATCTAAAAGTCAATGTTTACTATTACTAATCAAATAGTTTATAAAAAGGTTTTGATTTGACATCCCACCACACTGGAAAAATATTATCTTTATTAAACTTTATTATCGCCTTAAGCATCTGAAAACTTCAGGCACTTCCTTGATGATGCTGCCTCTTGATGACTGACTGCAGGGAGCTGAATTAGAGCTTCATTTCACTGAAACAGCGCCATCTAATGTCCAATTGTACAACTGCACAAAGGACACTACATTCAAAATGAGACTCGGAAGGAAGATTAAAAGTGAAGCAAAAGGTGAATTTGATTTAGAACATGAAGCCTGTATAATTTCATTTTTTTTTCAAAGTTAACTACATTGCTTAGAAAATAAAACCTTATTCTGTTGAGCTGGGACAATCATAGCTTAGTTACGTGAGTAAATTTCTACCAAAATAAAGCATAGTGCACAGAAGTCTTCACGCCTTTCTTGGCAAAAGTTTATCACCCTTCTGTACCAACAGAAATGATTTTGGCTTTTATTTCACCCCCCTTAGTGCAGATTTGTGGCGTTTATTTGTTTATTTTTGTTCAAATTAAAACAACTCAACATGTTAAAAACTGGAACCACTCTCACGACTTCCTAAAGCTGTGAGCTCATCCTTTTTGAGCTCCTTCACCAGAGTCAACTCTTCCTCCTCCTCCTCTTCTCTATAACCATTCTCACCTCGCCTCTTTCCATTTACGCTTTCTCCCCCACCACCCCCTCCTCCTTCTTCTTCTTTGCCCTCTCCTCTCTCTGTACTGCTCTTATCTTCCTTGATCTCCCTGCCGTCACCTGCGGCTTCTCTCACACGCTCTCCCCCCTCTGCCGCCTCTCGGGAAATCAGGCTGAGAGGTGGAGGGCTCAGGGTGTCTGGGGACAGGGATGGCAGTAGCGTCTCCACAGGGGTGAGATCTTCATCCTGGTTTGTGCTGGAAGTTGGTGCAGGGCCACGGACACGTGCAGACTGCGACCTCAAACGCATCTTTAGCTTGTTCTGCTTCGACTGAGAAAGACAGAGAAGAGTAGAGAAGTGAGAACAGGATTAACTCACACACACACACTCGTACACTAACACACACTGTCTGTACCTTGCGTCG